>CM022762.1:6103982-6558037 GCA_012411365.1 Ameiurus melas | reverse complement strand
TTGGCTCTCGGAGGAGACTTGAGCTCGGACCGCGGAGACTTGGCCAGGAACTGAGACTGGGTCTGAATCTGAACATCGTGGGCAGGAGACTGGGTCTGAATCTGGACATTGTGGATGTGAGACTGGGTCTGAATCTGGACATTGTGGACGTGAGACTGGGTCTGAATCTGGACATCGTGGACTTGAGACTTAGATCTGACAGGGTTCTTTAGTTCCTCTACTTTGGCAGTCAGCTTCCTTTTCTGCCTTTCTAGCTGCTGTCGTGCAGTCTCACTCTTCAGAGCTGTGCGGCGCTCACCCTCTAGCTCTGTGCTCAGCAGGTCCACTTGTGCGGTTGCTTGTCAATCGGTCATTAACAAGTTCAATGTTGACCTGCTTCTCTTCAAGTTCCTTCTCCAGCTGTGACATACAAGTTTCCCACTTCTGCTTTTCCTCATTTAAGGTAGCTATCTTGGAGTAACAACCAGTCACCTCTTCATGTAGCTTGTCTCTGTCCTGCAGTACCTGCTCCTGACGGCGGACAGCTGCAGACAGGTCCTCTTGGAGCTGCTCCTTTTCTGCTATCAGACTCTTGACCTGGCATTCACTCTCGTTGGCGCTGCTCCGTGCCGTATCTCTCGCCACTCGGAGTTCCCCCATCTCCCGCAACTGGTCCTTTAACCGAGTCTGGACTTGTGTTAGCTGTCCTTGTGCTGTGACTTGAGTCTCTATAGCCTGGATGAGCTGAGCTTTACATTCAGCCAGGTCCATTTCCAGTTGTTCCTTAGCTGCAATAGCTTGAGCTCTCAGTTCTCTCTCATCCTCCAGCTCCGCCTCCATTTTACATACTTGGACCAGCTTTTCATCCTTCTCTGCCATCAGAGTCTGAACAGAGTGAAGCAGTTTCTGCCGTTCTCCCTCTAGTTTTCCGATCATGGCGTCAGTATCCCTCATCCGGAATGTCTCCTCTTGCAACAAAACCTGTGTTGCTTGTAGTTGTGACTCCCTTTCTGACAACGCGCTGCGTAAATCCTCCATCTCCAGCTGCATCTTGCTCACCTTTTCAGCCATTTCCTTCCTCTGAGTTCCAGAATCCTTTTCTCCCCTGAGACCGGAGAGACACTGGAGACCTGGTGGGAACTGGAGACATGACGAGGAGGGGAGAGGTAACAAATATTGAAGACTTGACCGGGAACGGAGACTTAGCAGGCTGCGCTGTGAGTTTTTCGTTTACCTCCCCTTTCAGTCTCACCTGCGCATAGTACTAATGAAAAAGAGGTCCTGCATCACTCGACTGAAGAATACCTTTCCTGAGCATTTTATCCAGTTTGTACTTTCTTCCTGGTTCTCCAAAGGCTTCAAGAAATAATTCCAGAAACTGTTGTGCATTCTCCAGAACTCCGAGTCTCGTTGCCGCAACTCACCATACCCATGCGCGAGCTGGATCGCAAAAGCGAGACATGATGAACCGAATAAACTGCCCCTCCTTAGGCTTATTACTTCTCGGCTGGAGAAGCAAGTCTGACAGTCTCTGAGAAAGAGATCTGGACCACCGAAAAGCCCGTAGAATCAGTCCGGCATCTCCTCGAAAGTCCGCTGCAGAAAATGCTTTGAGTCCAGGGCGGGGATACCTGGCATGGGCTTCCACATACCGCTTCCATGCCGCTCATCCGAGGCATCTCTCGTGAAGCGCTTTTTTTTTCTCCCCATGATATGCTGCTTCCGATAGCGTGGCTTGGTATTTTGTCACAAGGTTGTAGACGGGGACGGAGGCAGGTGCAGATCCAACTCTTTATTAAACAAATATAAAAACTGAAATCAAACATGGCATAGACAAATAAGAAAACCACTACAACACATTTACATTTATTCACTTGGCAGACGCTTTTATCCAAAGCGACTTACAAATAAGCAAAGCAATATATCAAGCATGGAACAATACAAGTAGTGCTACTATACAAGATCCATTAATTGAATACCAAAGGAAGCAAAGTGCACAGAGTAGAGGTGTAAGTGCATTGTGTGTGGGTTTTTTTCTTTTTCTTTTTCTAGGAGTTGGTTAGGTGTTCACGGAAAAGGTGGGTCTTTAGCTGTTTGTAGAAGATAGTGAGAGATTCTGCAGTCCGGATTGAAATCGGAAGTGCATTCCACCACTGGGGAACGGTAAGCGTGAAGGTTCTGGAAAGGGACCTTACGCCACGCTGAGTGGGAACTACTAAACGTCGGTCGCTAGTCGATCGCAGATTGCAACAGGGAATGTATGCCTCCAGGAGAGAGTTGAGATAGGAGGGTGCTGTTCCTGACAAGGTCTTGTAGGTGAGCATCAAGGCCTTGAACTTGACGTGGGCAGCTACAGGAAGCCAGCGGAGGGAGATGAAGAGGGGTGTGGGTTGTCTTGGGCTGGTTGAAGACAAGGTGCGCTGCAGCATTCTGAATCATCTGAAGGGGTTTGATGGAGCTGGCTGGGAGGCCTGAAAGCAGTGAGTTGCAGTAGTCCAGATTAGAGATGACAAGAGCCTGGACTAGTATCTGTGTAGCCTGTTTGGTGAGGTATGGTCGGATTTTCTTGATGTTGTACAGGATGAACCTACAGGACCTTGCAGTTGCTGAGATGTGGTCTGTAAAGGTCAAACCTTCATCAAGAATCACCCCAAGGTTCCTGGCCGTCTTGGTTGGCATGAGTGTAAGTGAACTGAGCTGTACAGTGAAGTTCTGGTTGATTGAGGGATAGGCTGGGATGACGAGAAGCTCAGATTTTCCCAGGTTAAGCTTAAGATGGTGCTTCTTCCTCCAGACCAAGATGTCCGACAGGTAAGAAGAGATGCGTGCAGAGACAGATGGGTCGTCAGGCTGGAAGGACAAATAGAGCTGGGTGTCATCAGCATAGCAGTGATAGGAAAAGCCATGAGAATCAATCACCTGACCGAGAAATGTAGTGTAGATAGAAAAGAGGAGTGGATTGTTGTGGTTAAAAATATACATATACATAAAATAAACGTGAGGGAGACCGAATAGGAGTGATGGGTGGTTTTGTTGACGATCGGCGGTGGGATGCGCAATTTGGTGGCGAGGGAAAAAGGGCGGGCACCTAGACGCACACAGAGGTATTAGGTGGATATTGATAAACAGGATTCACATTTTGGGATTGACACACTATGGTTTAATAGTCACAGAGAAGGAGAGTTAGGGAGGCGCACACACATAGATAACACACACACACACTCTTGCGTGTTCAGGGTCAGGCATGCAAACATAGCACACACACACACACTCTCTCTCTCTCTCTCACACCCCCCTCCCGAAGGCCCGAACGCACACACATTAGAGCTTGACAAGAATAAATAGTATTGAGATATTAGGATAATTTAATATTATGAAGTAGGGAGTACAGTAAACCATGTGTGAGTAGTATAACCATATATATTTATAAAAGGGAAATATAAAACAGATTATAAAAGTAAATTATAAACCAGAAAAATAGGGAAAAAAGGTAAAAGAAACTTACTCATAATACAGAGGATAAAGATTCTTGTCTCGCGGAGATGGGTCAGGCCTGCTGTAGACATGGGCCTTAAATGTTTGGTAGAGAACCGTGAGGAGCTATTTATACGAATAGCTGCGTCACACTGCACCTGTGTGACCAAGGTCGTGCTCCAAATTGTTTACTTTTTCTCTCCTGTTGCTTCAAATTGTTTTGATTTCTCGCTATCCGGCTTCCAAACCTAATGGTACATTTTTAGAAGGTTTTTTTATCCTCATGGTAATCGTGATAAGCCTTTTTTGCAACCTCATGGTTATCGCAAGTGGATTGTTTTCTGTTCTAATGGTAACTGTTGGGGAGGGTTTTTAATCCTCATGGTAAATGTAGATGAGCTCTTTTTAACCCTATTGGTAATGAGATCCTAATCTTTCTGAAATTTATTGGTAATATTCTCTGTACATAAGCTATAAATACTGGAGCTTAACCTCCAGTTATCAGATCACTTCTGGGAATTCTCATTGGTGTGGATCTCATGTGGTGGACCAAAATAAAAACTGGACCCTCGCCTTTCCTCACTCACGGCTAATCGTCTCTTTTTCTATCTCAATTGGGTTTACGGATGTGAGTATTTGTTTCTGATTTTAATTGTCTTTGGGTAACAGGCTAGATTAGGGCCTTCAGGACCCAGAACTGACCCCTGTGGTACACCAGTTGTGAGTTGCTGAGTTTCAGAAATTCCTCCGCTCCATGGTACCTTGAAGGATCTGTCCGAAAGATATGATTCCACCCAGCGTAGAACCATTCCAGTGATGCCCAGGTTGGAGAGAGTTGATCGGAAGATCTGATGGTTCACAGTGTCGAAAGCAGCAGAGAGGTCAAGTAGGATGAGGACAGATGATCTAGAGGTTGCTCTTGCTATTCGTAAGGCTTCAGTGACAGAAAGCAGAGCAGTCTCCGTGGAATGGTTGCTCTTGAAGCCAGACTGCTTGGTGTCTAGGAGTGAAACACATAATACTTGTGAACCAAACTACTACTATGACTATAATCAATACCGAGCAACGTGCTCAGTCACTCAGGGGCTTTAAATAACCAGCATTACTAACACAAATGCCATTAACTTAACTTACTTCACCTGTGGCACATTACGGTAGTTAAGCTCGTGCTAAATCAGGAAGTAAGTGAAACCAAAACAAAAGTCACGTGGTTGTCCGAAAACAAGTCCCAGTGCCACAGTGCCCTCTGCTGGCCGTTCCGTGACACCAAGGTGTCACACAAGAAACATCTCATGATGGGTAAAAGCAAAGAGCTCTCCCAAGACCTGCGCACCCTTATTGTTGCAAAAGATATTTTTGTTTATTTTTATGTTTATCATTTCAGCTCCAGTCCAAATGAATGAATACAAAGCCAAAGCAATGTTAACTTACTACTGTAATTATGGAGAAGCGAAGGCCGATGTTAGGCAATTGACCTAGTCAAGAGTATGAGGAATTTACTCACATCTGGACCAATCGAAGCAGTCAAGCTCAATACACTCTTTAATCACCATTTGAATTTTTTTTATCTTATTAATTGCCAATTAATTGAATATACTTCCTCTATTTTGGTGATTATAGTTTAATTTTTAAAATGTCATTATTTGAACATTCTTTGAATGACTTTAATCTTACTTATATAACTAAGCAAATGAATATGAATACATTTTAAACTATAAAATACCACAGTTTGGATTTTCCTGAGTGAGTTCATTTTGAACAGTTAAATTATTGAAAAACTGTTCATAAAACTTATGTTTTCTGGCATTTTTTGTTTGTTTATTTGTTGTTGCTATTTTTTTTTCAAACTAAACTTTAGGTGAGAAAAAGTGTGAATCCAATGAAATGAATGCATTCATCCCCAACGTGAATGTAATAAAACTAACAGAAGTATACAAACATGTATAACAAATCATTTCCTTTAAACACATACATCAGGTAAGAAAACAGAAAAATGTAAATACACTACACAGATCTGTACGTGTCCATAAATGTAGACTGAATAATATGTCGATGTGCAACACAGGGCAGAGAAAGAGTACATCCTTTAGCTCATCAACTTAACATTTGATCTAGCAGCCAAAACCTATGATCAAGAGAACTTTAAAATGATTGTAGTTAAAATGGAAATGATGAACACCATGTATCACAGGCATGTAAAGACCTCTGTTCCAAAAAGTTACACTCAGTCAAGCTCAATACACTCTTTAAACACCATTTGATTTTTTTTATCTTATTAATTGCCAATTAATTGAATACACTTCCTCTATTTTGGTGGTTATAGTATAATTTTTAAAATGTCATTATTTGAACATTCTTTGAATGACTTTAATCTTACTTATATAACTAAGCAAATGAATATGAATACATTTACTGTATTATTTTATTTCTATTTAATTTTCCTAATAAAACGCTGAGGGAAATCACAATGTCAGCAACAGGAACTCCTTGGTGTGAAGTTGGCACTGGAAGAATGGCGTCACTGGCTGGAGGGTCCATTCATGGTTTTCATAGGCCATAAGAACATTGAGTGTATTAAGTCAGCCAAAAGACTGAATTCTCACCAAGCACACTGGGCACTCTTCTTAGCCATGTCTGAGTTCGCCATCTTGTGTCCTCTGATCTCAGTGACAAGCTGCTAATGTGGGCTAACAGCTCCCTGACTATAGGCCTTCCCAGCACTCACAGAACTACTCCAGAGCAAATACTGTGGGCCATCCACATGCTCCAAGACATCCACAGGTTCGTCTCATCCGGTTCCATCTTCGCCCAAGCCAAGTGCCTCGCAGGAAAACTACCCCCTCTGCCTATGCCACAAACACCATGGTCACACATAGCTATCACATAGATTTTGTCACAGATTTCCCATCACTGCAAAACAACACAGTCATCATGGTGATTATTGACCATTTTTCAAAAGCCCTTTGTCTCCTCTCACCGGGCTGCTGTCTGCCTTCGAAAAGGCAGACCAACCACGCATTCAGGTACTGTGGCATCCCAATGGACATAATGACGTACCAGGGAGCTCACGTTACATATCATTTATAGGGACAGTTCATGGCCTGAACGTAGCTTGTTTCTTGTCCGTTTTCGTTTTTGCTTCACATTTTGGTAAATAGTTATTGTATATTTAAATACTTATTGTATATTTTGCAATTGCAATTGTGCTGTTATTGGAAAATAAAATAAACTTCAGTGTGGAAATAGTAACGCTGCATCATGTGGGGCCACAACACCCCACCATGTCTTTATTATTATTTTCCTATAACCTCACGCTCCATTGTATTTATTCCATATTTATTTTAGAATCAGTTCTAGCTGAGTTTAACTTTTTGGAACAGAGGTCTTTACATGCCTGTGATACATGGTGTTCATCATTTCCATTTTAACTACAATCATTTTAAAGTTCTCTTGATCATAGGTTTTGGCTGCAAGATCAAATGTTAAGTTGATGAGCTAAAGGATGTACTCTTTCTCTGCCCTGTGTTGCACATCGACATATTATTCAGTCTACATTTATGGACACGTACAGATCTGTGTAGTGTATTTACATTTTTCTGTTTTCTTACCTGATGTATGTGATTAAAGGAAATTATTTGTTATACATGTTTGTATACTTCTGTTAGTTTTATTACATTCACGTTGGGGATGAATGCATTCATTTCATTGGATTCACACTTTTTCTCACCTAAAGTTTAGTTTGAAAAAAAAAATAGCAACAACAAATAAACAAACAAAAAATGCCAGAAAACATAAGTTTTATGAACAGTTTTTCAATAATTTAACTGTTCAAAATGAACTCACTCAGGAAAATCCAAACTGTGGCTTATCCATTTTGAAGACAAGCTATGGGATAGATAAATGATTAGATGTATAGATAGATAGATCGATAGACAGACAAAGACAGAAACACAAAGCAACCAGCCAAACAACAAATAAATAAATGAAATCTTGGTTTGCATTTCACACCACCATTAAGAAAATGTTTGAAATCATAATAATGAAAATATAAAATATTTTATTATTTTGCCATTATGTTTATGTCATTGTGGCAGGATAAGTGATTTAACTATCCTATTAGCTCTGCTCGGGGTTTGGCTTCGGCAGACGAATTAGGTGAGAGCTACCCGATTATTTAAGGACCCTTATTTTGGTATATGTGTCTTGGTGATTCACAGTTTCTCTTACCCAGGCATTTTCGGTTCTCAGCCATTTCTAGTTCTCAGACATTTCCGTTTCCCAGGCATTTCTGGTCAGTCTTAGAGTGGTGCTGGTAGTGTGTGCATTGTGGCAAGTTCTTTGTTTAGTGCCGTTAGCTGAATATGTATATGTATGTTGGGTCGCGTTAAGATAAGATAAGATAAGATAAGATAAGATAAGATAAGATAAGATAAGATAAGATAAGATAAGATAAGATAAGATAAGATAAGATAAGATGAGATAAGGTAAACTTTATTGATCCCACACTGAGGAAATTCCCTCGTTACAGCAGTTCAATTACACAAAAAACAGATTGGAAACCTGTGACTTTTCTATCATACAACTTCGCATCTGGTGTTTGTTCAACCCAGTGGTGAGAGTGGGGAGTTGAGCATCTAAATCTTCTCTAAGACAAATCCCTAGCCCAGTCTTTTTCAACACTTTTTGAGCCACGGCACATTTTTTACATTGGAAAAATTTGGCGGCACACCACCAACCAGAAATGTTACAAAATGACACTCTGTAGCCTAATGCAGTATATAGAATTACAATATAGTTTCTATATTGAATCAACATAGACGTTTTTGATGAACACAAATCCGATATCCTGGCAGGAATTTAAGAAAGACACCCACATAGCTCTTCAACAGCTCTCAGTCTCTCTCTGTTTTTAGTTTTTATAGCTGTTAGGCTTGAAAAGCTCAGATCACACAGATATGTTGTGGAGAATGGGAGCAATGTCTAAACAGCTTTGTTGGCCAGAATGGGGAACTCCTTGGCAGCAGGCAACCAAAAACTGTCCAAAGGAAGATCAGCAAATCTTAGCTTCAAACCGTGATCTTGTTTCAGTTCAGTTCGTTCCTCCTTCTCCTGTAAAGTCATGTCCTTTCTAACAACTGATGCTGAGCTGTATGGGTCCCTAACCCAGTCAAAACATTCAGTGAAGGCTGAAGAGAAACAAATGACAATGTCTCAAGAGCTTTCAAATGTTTACCTATTACCTCGCACTGGAACATCTCAAATGTTGTTGCCAGAGGTGCACCCATAAACGGAATCCATTTATTTGATCTGTAAGCAGGTTTTCATTTCGGCCTTGCATCCGTGTGTTTAGCTCTTTCAGATGATGAAATATATCTGCCAGGTATGCCAGCTTTGCAGACCACTCATCACTTGCAAACAGATTTGAGTAATCGGACCCCTCATTTGTCAGAAACACTTTAAGTTCCTCCCACAGATCATACACACGGGCCAGCACCTTGCCGCGTGACAACCGTCGGATCTCCATATGGAGCAATAAAGCTGTATTCTCTGCTCTCATTTCCTTACACAAAGATGCAAATATACGACTTTTCAACGGTCGTGTCTTTACAGAGTTCACTATGTGCACAACATCATCCAACACAGGAACTAGTTCTGCTGTTAAAGTCTTTGCAACGAGGGCCTCACGGTATCATCAGAGCAAACACTTGTGCAATTTACCCACGTAAGTCCTCCCTGGTCAAGATATTTCGATGTGACACGAAAAAGTTCCTCTCTTGTTTTTTTTTCTGGCAGTGCCTTGCAAAATAGGAAGTTTTCTCTAATGGCATATCTATCCACAAAACGCACATTGGCCAAGAGCTGAGAATGTCCACTAATATCCGTAGACTCATCAAGTTGCAATGCAAATTTCCTACTGATGAGTATCTTTTCCAAAACATGACTTTCGATGTCTTAACATGTCATCAATACGTCTGGCAATTGTGTTATCTGAGAGCAGGACTTTAGCTATGTCTTTAACCAGCGTCAGGGTCGAGCATCTCGTTGACAATGGCTTTGCAGGCAGGTAGTATTACTGTCTCTACCACAGAGTGGGACTTTTTTGATTAAGTTATGAGTTCAACAACTAGGTAACTAGCTTTGAGAGCTTTCTCGTTTACTTTTGTGGTTTTTCTCATAAAAGTTGCCTGTTTCTGTGTTTTCACGCAGGCAAAAAAAAGGGTCCATCGGCTTGTTTTGAAGCGAAGGGGGTTTCGTTTGGAGACGGCGTTTGCTTGCTTGGCACCATGGTGCTGTTGGACAGCTTCTCGCCACACACCAAGCATAATGGAGTCGGTGTCGTCTCATCCCCAGTGAAAATAAATTCGAACGAAAGATAACTTTCTCTGTATTGCCTCGAGCTCATCGTCTTTGCTTTCTTTTTACCACCACTCATACTAGGGCCTTCACCTGTGTCAGACTCTTGTCCAGGGCCCAGTTCTGAGTTTCCAATTTTCCTTTTTAAAAGCTTCTCCATCACTGTCACCACGACCTGTCGCATGCGTTACTAATTCTCTTGTCTCTAAGTCTAAGAAGGAACGAGGTAATTAGCGACCTGCTGCCAACCAGACAAATATTACATTACTCTGCCAGTCACTATAGTACAACACAGACACTTGACAATGGCATATTATTTGCAGATAATAATTAATAAATGATAATAGTTCTTTTTTTTAAAAAGTCTAATTAAGTGAAATTGGATAATTTCTCACGGCACACCTGACGATCTCTCTAGTGAGCTGTGGCACAGTGGTTGAAAATCACTGCCCTAGCTGAAGACGCTCCATGCGACGCCGTTGTTGTTTTGCTTCATGGTTTTATGTATTTTATGGTTTCATGTAAAGCAAATTCCGGTACTCAGTTTCGGTTTCGGTCGGGAGTCGCTCGTTCACGCGACTACTCTTTGTTTTGTTAATTAAAGAGGTGTGCTCAGCTGAAACACATCGGTATTTATTGATTAAGAAACGCTGAGGCGGAAGCATCATCGGAAGTGTCAGCCCTTGTCGTGTGAAGACCGAGCTTGTGTAAAGACCTGCGAGTCTACCTGCGCGAGTCCACCGAGCAAGGACACCGACAAGACACCACACGTGCTGCTAAGTATAATTTTCTCCCTTTATTCTTCTTGTGGCCTTTGCAGGTTCAATCTCATTCTCAATCGGGCTTTGGAACTGCCAATCTGCTGTCAACAAGGCAGATTTCATTTCTGCATTTGCAACCCACTCCAAGCTCAGCATGCTAGCTCTGACTGAGACCTGGATCCATGCTGAGAACACTGCCACACCAGCTGCCCTGGCCTCCAACTTCAACTTCTCCCATACCTCACGCCCCAACAGACGAGGAGGTGGTACAGGTTTGCTTCTCTCCAAAACATGGAAATTTACCTGTCTTTCTCCCTCTTGCTCATACACTTCCTTTGAATTTCATGCTGTTACAGTCACTGACCCTGCAAAAATTCACTTTCTTGTTGTTTACAGTCCTCCAGGTCAACTGGGGAAGTTCATCGATGAATTTGACACGCTACTGTCCACTGTCCTTGGTGATTTCAACATTCATCTAGACAAGCCACATGCAGCTGACTTTCTTGCTCTCCTTCCCACATTTGACCTCAAGCAGTTCACCACACCAGCAACCCACAGAGCCGGCAAACAGCTTGATCTCATCCTCACACGTAATTGCACCACACACAGTCCTCTCCACACCTCTGTCCATTTCTTTATCCAGTTCTCTATTTCTCTCCCCTCACCCCTTCACTGTCTCCTCCTTCCATCTCTTTTCGTCGCAATCTTCGCTCCCTTTCCCCCTCACATTTCTCCTCCATTTTCACAACCTTACTTCCCTCTAACAACCACCTTTCCTCACTTGACTTAAACGCCGCAACCGACATGCTATTTTCCACCTTAACATCTTCTCTTGACAGCATATGCCCCCTAATCTCCAGACCTGCTCGCACATCACCCTCTAGTCCTTGGCTCTCAGAAGCTCTGCGTAGCAACCGGGCCAAACTAAGAGCATCTGAAAGGAACTGGCGCAAATCAAACAATCCAATTGACCTAACCAATTACCAGACACTTCTCTCCTCTTTTTCCAATAGCATCTTCATTGCTAAAGCCACATACTTCCAAGATAAGATTGGTAGTTCTCCCAACACCCGCATTCTTTTCAAAACTTTTTCCTCTCTTCTCTTCCCTTACCTCTCTCGCTGCAGATGACTTTGCAACTTTCTTTTCCAGCAAGGTTACATCAATCAGGAACCAGTTCTCAACCCCAGACATGCATAGACTGACTCCTCCTCCACGTAACTCCCAACTGACTTCCTTCTCTCCCCTCTCAGAGACTGATGTCTCTAAACTCCTCCTCTCTAGCCGTCCCACAACCTGTCCTCATGACCCTATCCCTTCTCACCTTTTTCAGTCCATCTCTCCCACACTATTACCTGCACTTACACACATCTTTAACACATCGCTCTCTACTGGCACATACCCTACCTCATTTAAGCAAGCCCGGGTTACCCCACTGCTTAAAAAACCATCACTCAACCCTGCTATAGTTGACAACTACAGACCTGTTTCCCTCCTCCCCTTTCTTTCCAAAACTCTTAAAAGAGCCGTTTTTAATCAACTCTCCAATTTTCTCACACAGAACAACCTCCTGGACACCAAGCAGTCTGGCTTCAAGAGCAACCACTCCACAGAGACTGCTCTGCTATCCGTCACTGAAGCCTTATGACTAGCAAGAGCAACCTCTAGATTATCTATCCTTATCCTACTTGACCTCTCTGCTGCTTTCTACACTGTGAACCATCAGATCCTCCGATCAACTCTCTCCAACCTGGACATCACTGGAACGGTTCTACACTGGGTGGAATCCTATCTTTCGGACAGATCCTTCAAGGTATTATGGAGCGGAGGTATTTCTGAAACTCAGCAACTCACAACTGGCGTTCCACAGGGGTCAGTTCTGGGTCCACTCCTCTTTTCTATCCACACTACATCTCTCGGGCAGGTGATTGATTCTCATGGCTTCTCCTATCACTGCTATGCTGATGACACCCAGCTCTATTTGTCCTTCCAGCCTGACGATCCATCTGTCTCTGCACGCATCTCTTCTTGCCTGTTGGACATCTCGGTCTGGATGAAGGAGCATCTTAAGCTTAACCTGGGAAAATCTGAGCTTCTCGTCATCCCAGCCTATCCCTCAATCAACCAGAACTTCACTGTAGAGCTCAGTTCACTTACACTCATGCCAACCAGGACGGCTAGGAAGCTTGGGGTGATTCTTGATGACGGCTTGACCTTTACAGACCACATCTCAGCAACTGCAAGGTCCTGTAGGTTCATCCTGTACAACATCAAGACACTCCGACCATACCTCACCAAACAGGCTACACAGATACTAGTCCAGGCTCTTGTCATCTCTAAACTGGACTACTGCAACTCACTGCTTTCAGGCCTCCCAGCCAGCTCCATCAAACCCCTTCAGATGATTCAAAATACTGCAGCGCACCTTGTCTTCAACCAGCCCAAGACAACCCATGTCACACCCATCTTCATCTCCCTCCACTGGCTTCTTGTAGCTGCCCGCATCAAGTTCAAGGCCTTGATGCTCACCTACAAGACCTTGTCAGGAACAGCACCCTCCTACCTCAACTCTCTCCTGAAGGCCTACGTTCCCTCTCGCAATCTGTGATCGACTAGCGACTGACGTTTAGTAGTTCCCACTCAGCGTGGCGTAAGGTCCCTTTCCAGAACCTTCACGCTTACCGTTCCCCAGTGGTGGAATGCATTTCCGATCTCAATCCAGACTGCAGAATCTCTCACTATCTTCAAAAAACAGCTAAAGACCCACCTCTTCCGTGAACACCTAACCAACTCCTTTGCTTATTTGTAAGTCGCTTTGGATAAAAGCGTCTGCCAAGTGAATAAATGTAAATGTAAATGTATTGTGTTGCTTTACCTAGTGTCTTGCTTGATCGTCTTCTTGATTTACTTTGCTTTACCGTCATACTCTTTATGGTTTTATTGTTTTGTTTTACCTCACTGTTTTGCTCTACTGTTATTTTTTCTTCTTCTGTTGATTGTTTTTCTTTACCTTGTGTTTTATTTTACTGGTTTTGCTTAGTGTTTTGCTTTACCTAGTGTTTTTGCTCTACCGTTATTCTTTCTTTTTCTCCTTATTGTTTTGCTTTAGTCTTTTCTTTTTCTCCTATTTTTCGTTGTGCTAGTGTGTTTTGTTGACTTTAGTTGTGGATGTACGCTTGGCTTATAACCACATGTAGTATGAGACACTAATTGGCAAATGAGTATTTTCCAGCTTCAAACCTGTTCTTTCCGTTACCCCCAACACACACAGCCACCTTACTATTGATTGGGTGTATGTTATGCCTTATTGTCTCCATGAGATAGTGGCTATATTTTCCATTTGTACTGTTTAATATAATTCTGGTTTTGCTTACGTGCTTTTAACTGACTCTATTTTCTGTGGTGGTGTTAGTGGGCCTGGGTGTTATAGCCTCCACACCACGGTGTCTGTAATATAAGTTTTTCTTTGTTTGTTATTTTAGTGTTTGTGTAATTTTGGGTTAACCGTTGTTTCCTTTCTCTCCAGAAGCCACTGAGTCTTGGTGGGACAGGAGGCTAGCTGCATTTATTTGGTGGTGTGTGCTTCACAGTGTGTTCAGTGTGCCAACATAACAACTACCTTATGGTGTATTAGTGTTTGATAATTTTGATGTGACTTGAGGTGGGTTTGGATGACCTCCCGAGCTGTAGCTGGTCTGCCTTGTTCCTGCCAATCCTGGGCCTGGAGAAGAGCTTAGTTTTAAAATCCTTATTGTGCTTCATGGGAGAGTGATTTTATATTTATATGTTAACTTTTAATGATGCTTAAGTGCCATAATTAAATATAATTCTAATATTCTTAATCGTGTCTCACGCTCATGTTTCTTGCCCCAGTTGGTAAAAATTGTGTGCCTGATTCTTCCACAGGGTGGCGTAGTTGGAGTTACTAAAGTTTGATAAACTTATCGCTCCACTTGGGAATGCCACATTATACATGTGAATATTTGATGTTAGAAACACAATATCTTGACAAAAATCTATTTAGGTCAAAATTAAATAATTGTCCCCTCCTGTTCTTTTGATATTAGAGCCATCATCAGCATTGGCACCAAAGATCAGCAGAACCATAAAGTAGAGTAGTTTTATTTCAGCAGCTCTCTGCTATTAATACAGAGCTTGATAGATTAATAACTTTGTGTTAGATTTCCACGTTACAGGAATCAGATTATGCCTTATGCCCGTCAGATCTTCCGTCATGCCTTCCAGCCTGTTTTACCACTAACTTCTATTAACGTTTATTAACTTTTAGTTCTGTGCTGCTATGAGCTAGATATTGTGGTTTGCTGCAGAGTCAGGCGCGCCTGGAGAGTCCGAAATGAACACACACACTGACAGATATGAGTGTTCACAGAGACTTCCGCTTTACTCATCCAAAACAGTATTTATACACATTGTACACATTGATAACAGCAGTGCGTGGACAGTTTCTACTGGTCCAGGTGTCAGACAGATTTAGCCAAAACACACAGCACATAGTCCATCCATCCATCCTATCTTACTCCTTCTTCAGGGTCGCGGGGAACCTGGAGCCTCTCCCAGGATCATGATACAAAATAAGTCCCATGTCATGTTGATATGGAAATACATAATAATATAATCCAGGATAGCAGTTGATCAGCTTATTCAAAGAGGTAATTAAATGATTACATTCATCATAGGTATTTGATAGGAGTTCACAAGAGAAGAGGGTACATAATATAAGAGAATTTCCTTTCACTTTGGAAGCGACAATAAATATTCATATGCAAGACAAAACATGAAGTAAATGATTAAAATGAAAAGACTATGACTCTGGAAAAATAGTCAAAAATAGTTAAAAAATATATATTTATAGAACAAATAATAATTGTACAAAGCACCTGTTTTAATTATAAATTCATCTGTTTTTTTCCATACAATAAAATGAAAGAATACTCTATTTAAATAATTATTCATACCTCTTATTATTAATACCCAATAAATAAAACTATCAGTCTCATATCACTTAGTTCATGAACACTTGCATAAATCAAACCTATAAAGTGTAAACTTACCAAAATCCTGTCCAAAACCAAACAACTCAACTGGAAAGATGTTGATATCTCCTTGCATGTTCTCTATCTGTAATAGAACCTCTTATTCATTTGCATACCAAAATACCAGAGCATCAGATGTGGACATGCGCATTGCTCCACATATCCAGTGTATAGTGCCTCATATAACACTGTGTGGTTGATTCTGTTCAGGGTGTTTTTGAGAAACTCAGCCCTATTCTTTTCCCTTTTTATTTAATTTCCCAATGTTTTTCCTTTGTTGTCTCTCTTTTGATGTTCAAAATAATGCATGAGGAAGATTTAGTCATTTGAATTGTTTTTATGTAAAACAGCACAATATTATAACAACAATTAAATGCATTAATACACTATTATAATAGTACATTGAAATTGGACTAGATTACTTATCAGTGTGACACCAAAAATGTATATATATATATATATATATATATATATATATATATATATATATATATATATATATATATATATATATATATATATATATGAACAAATTTAATTAGTAAACCCAGCCCTGTCATTAATGCATCACTTTAATTCAGTATAAGATAGCACTGTAATAAACATATAAAAGTTAATATACCATGTGATCACACAGAAGACTCAATGTATGCTAGTTTAAGGAGAAGCGTACTTTATATGTAAACCCAAAATATTAGACCAGATCATATTACATTACATTTTTACATTACAGCATTTGGCAAACGCCCTTATCCAGTGCGACCTACAGTTACCGAATTTATACAAACTGAGCAGTTGAGGGTTAAGGACCTTGCTCAAGGGCCCAACAGTGGCAGCTTAGCAGTGCTGGGATTTGAACTCAAGTCCAACGTCTTAACCGCTGAGCTACCACTTCCCTATAAATGGTTAGATGAAAAGTATAGGTGATGAAAAATGAATATTTACTCAGTACTGGATCATTACACATGCTATACACACTGTTGTGAGCTCAGTGGCTCACAACAGGAAAAAAAAAAAAACGTAAATTGATTATGAACCTCACGATGGGTTACAGAGTGAGGTGATGAAGTAGGTTTTAAATAACTTGTAGAACGTGTTGCAGTGCTTGTCTTTATTTCTTTCAGTATATGATGTATAACCACATCAACAATAAATGATATGTAATTTCAATTCTGTGGTTGAAGATGATTTCCTAGCGCTTGACTGAAACACTGGCTGGGTCAGACACTGTGTACGTAACTGAGGCTTGTGCCACAAGATACCGGTTCTTCTTCATTGTACCATAGGACCACAGGAAGTGAAACAACCCTGGACATCAACAAGATTAAAATTAACGTTATACACACACTATTTCCCCATTATTACTTAAACTGTCACATAGCAGTTTTATTGACAGTGGACTTTCCTCCCTGATTTAGTCTTGCCCAATTCCTACCCTTCATATCTCCAAAATAACATGACAACTAGCAACTAGGGAGGGTGAAGACTATCATGTGAGGCATGAGAGTTCATCCTCCCTGAGAGCATGGCCAATTTTGCTCTCTTGGAGACTCCTGGCCCTGGGTAACTGTGACATTGATGGGATTTGAATTTGCGACCTCCAGGTGTCAGCCTGAAAGCTTTTCTGTTGAATCACTTGGAAAACCCAGGCTTCTGTTATTTTGCTGTAGTTTGTCTTCTTGCTCAGTCTGACTAGTTCTCATTTCAACTCTGACCACACCCACCATGGCAATGAAAACAATTTGTGGGAAGAATTCAATATATTTCTTGATTGGCTCTTGATGCTCGAATAGAAATAGAGTGCTAAGCTTAAAGCTGCTGAATGTTTTTTGAGTTTTATCCTCTATGGTACAAAACTGCTAGTGCAAGCAGGAAAATATATTTTTTGCTAGACAGATTAATCTGATAGGTGTGAGTACACACTTTCAGAGAGAATTCAGGGCTGTGTGCCCATACCACATAGAAACCTACTGTTTCACTAAGAGCTCATGAACAAAGAAATAGAAAGTAAACCAAAGAGATTAAATAGTGGGATTATTTTAAAGTATTATGCAAACATCTAGGTTCTCAAGAAACCTATTCGGGTTGTGTTAATTCATAGATGTCTAGAGGTGAGAGTGTTATCATTGAGGAGATATTTTATTACACACTGAGGTATTTATTATAGGAAACTGGACCTGTTTTTCAGAAATTGTTGGATTGGTTTCTTCCATGAGCTTTTATATTAAGAATATTTTTAAACACACTACAGTTTAAAATAGTGTTGGGGACATGTTCCACAGAGTAAAATACACCTGTGCAGATTCAGTAGATTGTGTTTATGCATCAGGAAATATTATGCAATAATATTCGAGGACATAATCGATTTTTAGACAAAGATTTGCATTAATATCAGAAACAGAATTCGGTATTTAGTTCTACCAGTAGTAAAAAATCAGTACCTTGCAGGGTGTTGCAGATACAGAAGAGGTATAGAATGGGGTAGTTTGTGTATCCTGAGGTGAATAAAACCAAACCCCATGTCATTCCCAGCAGGAAGCTCAGGCCCACGACAGTGCAAATGTCCTTACGAGATGGAAGATTTCTGCTGCTTCTGGTGTTCAATATACGCATCTTAAAGATCTGATGCGTCACTACCACCAGAATGCTTATGTTGAACAGGAATGTTAAGCAGAAGTAAGTGATGTTCATGCCATACAGATAGTGAGCGTCAGTAATCCAGCAGCTGTGTAATATAAATTGTTATTATGTTATTTGGGGTCAGACGCCACAGGTAGATATTTATTATAAGTTTATTTTAATACAGCCATGTACAGCTGTTGATTGGCCATTCAGTCAATAAATGTTTTGCCGGTTTAAAAATGTCAGATCTGTAGTACAAAGTTTATACTAAAGTTGTTTTTTATGGCTATACTTACTACTGTGTTGCTTCACTCGAGTTAGTTAATTTAATTTGTGTTTTGCCAAAAAATGGTTTACTGCCGTATGCACACAGACCTCCTCCAACAAGGACAGCAGGCACTCCTGGGAAGAAAAAAAACGCCCCCCACCAGAATCTCATGACACACTGCCCACTTTAATAGGAACACCTGTACACCTGATCATTCATGCAATTATCGATTCAGGTAATCATGTCTAAGTAGTAAAGAACAATGCATAAAATCATTCATGCAGATACAAGTCAAAAGCTTCAGATCACATCAAACATCAGCATGGGGAAAGAAATGTAATCTCAATGATGCTGGCTGTAACTTGGTTGTTGGGCCAATTTAAATATTTCAGAATCTTCCCAGGATTTTTCGACATAACAGTGTCTAATGTAGAGTTTATACAGAATGGTGCGATAAAACAAAAAACATCCACTGAGCAGCAGTTTTTTGGGTTAAAACGCTTTGCTAATGAGAGTCCAGGTTTGAGTTGAGTAGAAGGGCATGGTCAGCCAAATAATACTGCACTGCTGCCACATGAGTGGCTGATTGGATAATTGCATGAATGAACAGGTGTACACGTGCTCCTAATAAAGTGGCCTTTGACAGTAATTGTATTATCATTTTAATTAAATAATCATTACTTATTGGGCTTATATTATAGTGTGTTTTGCAGTGTAGACCACATGGATTCCTCACCCCATCCAAACAGCGACAGCTTGACCATGTAGTTCTTGATGTAGGTGTTGAACACTTTGATTAGAAGCAAGTACAAGTGTATGGCTTCAATGGCCATCCAAGAGAAACAGGACAGGAGGCTGTACTGTATTATCACCGCTATTATGACGCACACAATGTCTTGAGACCAAGTGGCTCCCCATTCGATTAACAAGAAGCTGGTGTTGAGGAAGAACAGGGCTACACTCAAAGACACATGGATACGGAGGGAATTGTCTCTATGTGGGCTCCTGTAAAAACAGATTTAAAATGTTTGTGCTGTATTTGTGTATGCTACAATTTTTTTACATTTTTTTTTACATACACACAGGTTAAAGAAAAAATGGAATTGCTCTCTAATGGTATTGTGTTTACTTTTCCCATAAGATATATATATATATATATATATATATAGTCATGCCAGACGTCGGTCCGGCAGGTATGACAGGCGAAGCGCTCCTTCCCCGATTGCCGCACCAGCACAAAAGACATTTGTGTCTAAATTGATGGCGGATCTGTGTTGATCATTACAGGTGAAGCACATGAAAAGATCCATCTACCACCCGCAGATGGACGGATTGGTCGAGCGCTTCAACCAGACACTCAAGCGAATGCTATGACGGGTGGTAGACGAGGAGCGTAGGAACTGGGACCTCCTCCTTTCCTACGTACTGTTTGCTGTCTGCGAGTGTCCCCAGGCATCCACCGGCTTCACCCCCTTCGAGCTCCTATTTGGTCGGCGCCCTCGGGGTCTGTTGGCTCGCGAAGCCTGGGAGGAGCAGCCGTCCCCCCTCTGCTTGGTCGTCGAGTATGTACAGGAGATGCAAACGAGGATTGACCGGGTGGCACCAATAGTGCGGGAGCACATGTGCGCCGCCCAAGAAGAGCAGAAAAGGGTATACAACCGGCGGCCCAGCCCCGAGAATTTCGCCCGGGGGACCAGGTCCTTCTGCTGGTACCCAGCAGCACCTGCAAGTTCCTGGCCCGGTGGCAAGGACCCTAAACCGTCCTCGAGAGACAGGGGGCCATCAATTACCACCTGCAACAGCCCGGCAAGCGAGCGGAGGAGAAACTCTACCACATAAACCTGTTAAAGAAGTGGGTGGAGCCAGCTCGGGTGGTTTCAGCATTCGTGGCCCGCGACCCTGGCCACGACAGACGTACCTTGGTTGAGGTGGGGGAGGACCTCCCGTACAGGGACAAGAACTCTACGAGCTGGTGAGCCAATTCTCTGACGTCTTTTCTACTGTCCCCGGAATGACACAGCTGGTCCGACATGAGATAAAGACTTCTCCCGGCGTAGTGGTGAGGCAGAGACCTTACCGGGTCCCAGAAGCCCGGCGCAAGGCGATCGAGGAGGAGGTGGACCAAATGCTGTGAGACGGCATCATAGAGGAGTCCAGCAGCCCCTGGTCCAGCCCCATCGTTCGGGTACCAAAGCCAGACGGAAGCATCCGACTCTGCAATGATTTCCGAAGGCTGAACCAGGTGTCAGATTTCGACAGCTACCCCCTTCCCAGAGTGGACGACCTCGTGGAGCGATTGGGGAGGGCCCGGTTCATTTCCACCCTAGACCTGACCAAGGGGTACTGGCAAGTCGCCCTGGCACCGGACGCGAAGGCCAAGAACGCCTTCAGCATAGCCACAGGCCACTGGCAGTATAGGGTTCTCCCCTTTGGGCTCCACGGGGCACCGGCCACCTTCTAACGATTAATGGACATCCTCCTGCGGCCACATCGCAGCTTTGCGGCCGCGTACCTAGACGACATGGTCATCCACTCCTCCACATGGTCAGACCATCTGGGGGAGATCCTAAAGGCGCTTCGGAAAGCCGGCCTGACCGCCAACCCCAAGAAGTGCCACCTAGGGTTGACCGAGGCCCAGTACCTAGGGTACCGCATTGGCCGCGGAATGCTGAAGCCACAGGAAAAGAAAATCGAGGCGGTAAAAGACTACCCTCGTCCCATCTCAAAGAGACACGTACGGGCCTTCCTGGGGTTGGTGGGGTACTATAGAAGGTTTGTGCCCAACTTCTCAGCAATAGCTGCCCCCTGATCCGACCTCACCAAAAAGGGACAACCGGACCGGGTGAAATGGACGAACGAGGCAAAGAGGGCCTTCCAAGCCCTAATGGGAGTCCTCACCAGCGCACCCGTGCTGCGGAACCCCGATTTCTCATTCCCGTTCACGATGCACATGGATGCATCCGAAACTGGGCTGGGCGCGGTCCTGTCCCAGACCTTTGAGGAGCAAGAGCACCTGGTCCTGTATCTAAGCAGGAAGCTGTCTCCCGCTGAAAAGAAATATGCCGCCGTGGAACGGGAGGCCCTGGCGATAAAGTGGGCCGTGGAGGAACTGAAATACTATCTGGCCGGCCGACACTTCGTCCTCGTGACAGACCACGCCCCCCTACAGTGGATGGCCAGGGCCAAAGACACAAATGCCAGGGTGACTCGCTGGTTTCTCGCCCTGCAAGACTTTTCGTTTGAAGTCCAACACCGGGCGGGGGCCCTTCACGGAAATGCAGATGGGCTCTCTCAGCGGGACGCGCTCTGGGCCCACTGCCCAGTAGGCTCGGAGCTGGCGGGGGGGGGGTATTGTCACCCTGGACGCCGGTCCGGCAGGTATGACAGGCGAAACGCTCCTTCCCTGACTGCCGCACCGGCACAAAGCGGACAGCTTCGTGCTGGACCCCATACCCGCCGGAAGGTCTGTCATGGCAGGGTGGAGGCGCCAGCGCCGCAGTGCCCGGTGATTGGAGAGACAGATGGAAGAATTCCACCACTCCGACACCGGAAGAAGAGGATAAAAGGATGCCCTTCCGCCGACGCGGTTTTGAGTACCAACTCACCGACACTGCACCCGTCAGTGAAGCTCATACAAGGTATTCCATCCGCTGGCACGGATCCCAGGTTAATATTAACCTCTCTCCCACTCTCCCTCTTTTCCCACAAAGGCACGGACGAGGACGCAGCGACTGAAGCCACGCAATGCTAACAGACGGTACGGGAATCCCTCGGCTTCTTCCGGGAACCCCCGACATGCCCCCCCGAGAACGTTGCTACGTCAGCCCCGCCTCCGCCGTCTTATATATATATATATATATATATTTTTTTTTTTTTTTTTTTAGACGGCGGAGGAAAGTAAATTTTGGAAATTTTGCATGTTCTCCCTATTTCTGTATGGGTTTTCTCTGGGTTCTCTGGTTTCCTCCCACCTCCCCAAAATATACTGGTAGGTGGACTGGTGACTCTAAATTTGTGTGATGCTCTGATATGGACTTGTGTCCCATCCAGAGTGTATTGCCAGGTCATGCCCACAACCCTGAATACGATGAAGAAGTTACTGAAGATGAATGAAATACATTTATGTAAATATGATTTTCTTTTTCACTAAATGTTTCTAACTCTGAATATATGACATTTGGTTATCTGGCTGATGCTTTTATTCAAAGCAAATTACAACTGAACAGTTGTAGGTTAAAAATCTTGCTCAAGGACCCAACAGTGTCGTCATAGTGGTGCTGGGATTTGAACTGACAACCTTTCCGATCAGTAGCCGAAACTCTTGAGAACTGAGCCACAACTTCCCCATGAATAATGCCCTAGGTGTGGAAATCACAGTAAAGAAACCATTATTGTTTCCTTGGCCCTCTCTGCCTAGGGATCCTCGGTATTTCAGATCCACAATTCATCCTTATATGACTCTCTTGATGTTAAGTGTCTAATCCAATTTGACAGTTTTCTATACTATATTATACAAGTTACAATATCATATTACAAAAAGAACAGCATCAAATCAATGGTAAATTAATTGATTAGGGAAACTGCTAGAATATGTATAAATACTTTGTAAAATATTTGCTCTTAGCCAGTTAAAATGCATCATTGGTATATCATCTCGTTTATAATACCCACTTCATGAAAACGTAGATGAAGATGGTGACTGTTGAGAAAAACGATGAAAGACTACAGCCTATATAACTAACATACGACAGGATTTTCCACTGCTGAGGATCAATTTGCAACGCATTCATGTCAACCTAATAACACACACACACACACACACACACACACACACACACACAAATAGAAAATACAGATTTATTAGCAAAACTACAGTATAACTAGTTTACACACTTGATTTCTGATACTAATTCAGTTCTTACCATAAGTACAGCAAAGGGGGTCATATGATCATATGAGCAGGTTACAGTGTTGCTGCTGTTAAAGTTACTCAGGTTGGTGAAAGACCCCATGTCATCCCACTTGTGGTCTAATTAGGATCAAATAAGAATCTCTGGTTGGTTGAACTTGATGCATGCATCATTACCAAATATAATTCTTATAGAGCTTATTGAGAGTATGAAACTTAGAGCTTATAGAGCACGCTTTATTTCATCATAACCAACCAATCATCATTATCAACAATTTACACAGCTCACTTTGTATAAAAGTTGCAATTTATCATTAACTGTAGAGCCAGTGTAACCATTTCTGTTCTTGTGACTAACCCCATTTGTACAAGTTTATCATGAGATCAGGCTTTCATCGTCATTGTTTCTCATGACTATTGCATCACCAATAACAAAAAGTTAGCACTTTATAAAACCCTACATACCTGTTTCATCATAGAACTGACATGACCGGGTACAGTTTTCCTTTGAAAATTAGAGCAGAATTAACAAACAAATCAAATAACCCTTTCCGAGTTTTTTTCCAGGGCGCACGTTGTGGGGGTTTCCTCCGGGTACTCCGGTTTCCTCCCCCAGTCCAAAGACATGCATGGTAGGCTGATTGTCTAAAGTGTCCGTAGTGTATGAATGGGTGTGTGAGTGTGTATGTGATTGTGTCCTGCGATGGACTGGCACCTTGTCCAGAGTGCCTTGTGGCCAATGCTCCCTGGGATAGGCTCCAGGTTCCCCCGTGACCCTGAAAAGGAGTAAGCGGTAGAAGATGGATGGATGGAGTTTTTTTTCCCAAATGTGATTATATGAATAATGTGAAAGTGCATTTCAACCTGTTCTGCTCTGAAGTTGTACATGTGAATTCAAGTACACACTTGTCACATCCTGTGAACAACAAGGATTACATGTGACAATAAATGAATCATGTGAAAAAAAATCACATCTGAAAATATGTAACCAAATGTATTATTTGTGAACCAGTAACATGTGAAAGTAAATGAATCATGTACTGTAAAAATCCATCCATCCTTCCATTTTCCACACCGCTTATCCTACACAGAGTCGTGAGAGAACCTGGAGACTGTCGCAGGGAACTCGGGGAACAAAGCAGGGGACACCCTGACGGGATGCCAACCCATCGCAGGGCACAATCACACACATTCACACACTACAGACAATTCGGAAATGCAAATCAGTGGACAGCCCATCTCTTTGGATTCAGGAGGCAGAATTCAAACCTCCAATGCGAGGCAAACATGCCAATCACTAATCCACCGTGATCCCTGCATGTAATGTGAATGTGAAAATACATGTGAAAACATAACATGAAAATAAACGAATTGTGTAAAAATAACGTGAAAGTAAATGAATCGTTTGCAAAATTTTCAGATGTGAAAAATATAAACACTACGTAAATGTGAAAGATACATGTGAAACATAACATGTAAAGAGTCTCAATATGCTCATGTGAAGTTCCAGTGCCATTAGCCTGGACAAGATCCTAATGATATATACATATATAAAAATATATACAAACAAGCACTTACGGGTATCATTTGACTACTGTTCATTTTAAAGTTGATAAGAAGTTTAGGGGACAAGTTCTTAAGCTCACGTCCTAAAGTTTCAACACGTAAGACTCGGGACACAGGGTATAAGTCATCCTGTGAATATATGGAGAAAGAGGATACAGATCAATATGCATGTATGTATATATATATACACATACATACATTCACACATTTCATTTAAAGATATCTGTGAAGGTTTACTTAAGACTTACCATAAACTGTTCGGCAGAGTCATATGTCACTAAGGCAACTTTGCGCTGTTCCTCTGAGACATTCAGAAAAGGTTCAAAAGGGACAAAAACATCCACAGGAAGATCATCATCCGTCACCTATCAGACAGTAAAGACAGATATTATTTCCATCAGATTCGCATAAACACTTTTTAAAGAAAGGTCTTCATTATCCGTTGGTTTTAATCATGAGATATTTTATTACTAATCATTCTCAGTTCTGAGTGGTCAGATGGTTTAGAAGAATTCATTTTCGATAACAGCAGCTCTGAAAATACTGCTGGCTGTATTTCAGATCACAGGTTTATATTAATGCACTCGTTCTACTATGTTCGTCTTTCTATCATAACAGCTAAATCAGAGGCAGACAAGCTACGTTGTCTAAACCTGCTATTAAACAGAGTTGGATTTGACAAAAGAAAACCATATAATCATTGATATGGTGAAGGTTTCTGTAAGGAGACGTTCAAAGAACATTTAGAGAAGGAGTCTCCAGTTTTCCAAGTCTTCAGGTCAGAAGAGTTTACTCTTTCTGGTTTCTCAGTAACATGACAGACTGCACTGATTTCATCTTATTAACCTCAAGAGAAAAAGAAAAAAACGAGGCTGATGAGGGAGTGCTGGTTTATAGCTGCTATATAAAGTGATACCAAGGAACCCTAATATATAACTATAAACAGTTCATTTGCATGACATGGTGATATTTAATATATATAAAAATACTGTCAGCTGCAAATTGCTGTGGTATAAGAAGAATAAAGCACTATCCTATAACAACACACCTTCAAATGTTTTATTCATAACTTATTAATACATGCGACATGAGTGTTACCTTTGGAGCAGAGATCTGTGCAAGCCCGTCACCCGAGGTGTTCATCATATCCATCTTAACTACAGTCATGGTAAATTCATCTAGGGCATAATTTTTGGCTGTTCCTTTAAATGGTAAGTTGATGAGGGAGTGGATGTACTTTTTCTCTGCACTGTGTTGCACAGACATTAACATATCTTTCAGTCTATAACTTTATGGACACATACTGACCTGAGCAGTGTATTCAAATGTTACAGAGTGCTCACCTGATGTATATATTTCTTAAATTTCTATCAGAAGTAAACAATTCATTACACATCTTTTTGATTTGTGTTACTCTTGTTAAGTCTTTCAGGTCATTAGAGTTGACTGATTGATTTATCAACGCATAGATTTTAACAAATACACACTTTGTGACATTACACGTGATGTCTTGCCCACCTAAAGATGATGATAATAACAATTAAAAAAACAACAACACAGAAAACACAATGAATCGTATTAACAATTATTATATAATTGAACTGTTTCATCAAAAGTAAGAAATTGCAAACTTATTCAGGAAATTGGAATTGTACCTTACCCGTGTTGAAGACCAGCTGCGTGTGGTTTTGACCTGTGATTGTACCATTTTCTACCAGTCCCGTTATGTTGTTCGCACCCGTTATGTTTGTGGTGAGATTGAAATAAGTGCACTCTACATAACACTGGGAGTCTCCCCATTTGCAGAGTAATTTAGTAAGGTTCTCTGAAATTTCCAATTCTGTGCTCTTGTAGAAAGAAATGTTCTCTCTCCAAGTAGCTGCAAAAAGAGAAGAAATACAGAAACCAGTAAGCGATGTTCACTTGTTATAACTGTGAAATGAAACTAACAAACAAATAAACATGGTGAGTGCTGAGAAAAAAATAAGAAAGGACTACAACCGTTGTAACTAATACAGGATTGGTTTGTCCTCTGCTGCTGATTGGTTTGTGCCAGAGAAAGCTGAGAGAGAGAGAAGAAAAGAGAGAGAGAGAGAGAGAGAGAGAGATCCACAGACACAAACGCAGACAGAGAATATATATTTTTAAATATATATATTTTTATTGAATATTTATTAGCAAAACTACAGTATAACTAGTTTACACACTTGATTTCTGATACTAATTCAGTTCTTACCAGAAGTACAGCGAAGGGGGTCATGTGATCATATGAGCAGGTTACAGTGTTGCTTCTGTTAAAGTTACTCAGGTTGGTGAAAGACCCCATGTCATCCCACCTGTGCTCTATTCGGGACCAAATAAGAATCTCTGGTCAGGTTTAACATAATATCTTCAAACAGGTAGGATCGTGTGTGTACACATAAGACAACCATGATTAAAAAAAAAGAAGAATGCTGAGCACTGGAGCAGTTTTCATAAGATAGATATGAGTAGAGTCAGTTGTGTTTCTGTGATGTTCCTGAGTGTCACGTATCTGAAAACTCTGGACTCCATTTCCCATCAGCCACTGCACTGCACCACATGACCACCTGCACCTGATTCACGTTTTTGTTAATTAGCACTCGTGTATATCTAGTCTTTGTCTGCACTGGTTTCTTGTCTTTCGTTGTTGTAGACTCATGTCGTTAATGTCTCAGCGTTTTGTTTCTTGCCACAGTGTTTTGCCAAGTGTCTTAGTGTCTTGTTTTGTAGTCTGTTAGTTTATATTAAAAGTTATTGTCTGCAATTGCTTCTGCCTCAACCCGTGATTCGTGACACTGAGCTGCTGAGAGTCACCCTAACAATCCTGTACTATTAATTCAGATTGCTTTCCACTTCACTTGTAAACATGGAAAATAAAAATGAAGGCACTATGTCTTGACCGAGGAACACCAATAACAAAGAACAAATAACACTACAGAACTTGACAAAATCCTACGTACCTGTTTCATTATAGAACTGGCATGAAAGTTTATGGTTTCCCTATGAAAATAACCACAAGGACACAATAAAAAAATAATAAAAGAACCCTTTCAGAGTTTTTCACATGAATGTGAAAGTGCATTTCAACCTGTAATGCTCTGAATTTGCAGGATCCTAAGAATGACAAAACTATGGTCTGAGAAATATATACAGACAAACACTTACGGGTTTTATTTCTCTGCTGTTCACTGGAAAATTGATAACAAGTTGATTGGACAAGTTCTTAATCTCATGCCCGACAGTTTCAACACGAATGACTTTGGACATCAGCACAATGTTCGAGTCATTCTGTAAAAAAATGTGCAGAAAAGAAACTTATATAGACTTATATTTGGAGGAAAAATATTAACTGAAGCATTCAACAGAAATACTCACGATTTAAAGAGATTATAAAGGTTTACTGAAGACTTACTGTAAACTGTTGAGCAGAGCGATATGTCACTACACCAACTTTGCGCTGTTCCACTGAGACATTCAGAAAAGGTTCAGTAGGGATGAATACCTCTATGGGTGGATCATCATGAGACAGCTATCCGACAGTAAAGAGATATTCAGATAAGATTCCATTCACTTAAATATTTTGAAATGAAAGATCTTCATTATCTTAGTTGCTTTAATTGTCAGATGTTTTTATTCCTAGCCTGATAATCATTATATCATAGCACGATTGGATTCTCGAATCTGATCATTTCCTATAACAGCAGCTTTGACAGTGGAAACAACTGCAAATCGCATGGTTATATCAAAACACCAGTTCTAATACGTTATAGTTTCCATAGAAACACATTCACATGTATGGCAAATGCTCCACATAATCTAATGCTACTAATAAACATGGTGTTAAGTAACAAATAAAAATGTATAATCATTGCTATGATGAAGTTTTCTGTAAGTAGATATTTATTTAACATTTACAGAAACAGCCTCCAGTGTCAGAGCTTTTTGACAGTTAATAAGTTTTCTGTCTTCTGGACAGAGATCTTTGAAGTTCCAAGTTTCTTAGTAACATCACCAGCTTTGTTGTTGTTGTTGTTGGTCTTATTAATTTAAGGAGACAGAATAAATAAAGGCTGGTGATGGAAGGACTATTTAAAGCTGCTATAATGTAAATGAGAACAGGAAATAACTTGTGTCTTAGACATTACACAACATTAAATTGAACTATAAATGAATGAAAAAATATATGTCCCTATAACTGTATACTCTGTTGTGTTTAATTTCTTATTTATTTTAGAATCAGCTATAGCTGAGTGTTACCTTTGGAGCAGAGATCTTTACATGCCCGTGATCCGTGGTGTTCATCATATCCATCTTAACTACAGTCATATTAAAGTCCTCGTGCTCATAGGTTCTGGTGGGCCCTTCAAACTCTAAGTTGATGAGCTGATCGATGTACTCTTTCTCTGCCCTGTGTTGCACAGACATCAGCATTCCTTCAGTTTAAATTCATGGATAAATACTGATCTGAGCAGTGTGTCTGAATTTGGCCGTTTTCTTACCTGGTGTATGTTTCTGAAGCAAATGATTTATTACACATATATTGTACTTGTTTTAGTCTTATTAAGTTGATGTTGGAGATGAATGCATTCATATCATCTGATTCACACTTTGTGACATTACATGTGGCATTTGTATCACCTATTGTTTAAAAAAAACCAAAAAAAAAAACCCCAACAACACAGAAAATACAATGAATCGTATTAACAAT
The DNA here is from genome assembly GCA_012411365.1 of Ameiurus melas. Classification (NCBI taxonomy): domain Eukaryota; kingdom Metazoa; phylum Chordata; class Actinopteri; order Siluriformes; family Ictaluridae; genus Ameiurus; species Ameiurus melas. The sequence goes on along the minus strand of CM022762.1, from coordinate 6,528,321 downwards.
TATTTTATAATTGAACTGTTTCATTAAAAGTAAGAAATTGCAAACTTATTCAGGAAATTGGAATTGTGACTTACCCGTGTTGAAGACCAGCTGTGTCTTGTTTTGACCTGTGATTGTATCATTTTGTACCAGTTTCATTATGACGTTCGCACCCGTTATGTTTGTGGTGATATTGATAAAGGTGCACTCTACATAACACTGGGAGTCTCCCCAGTTGCAGAATGATGTATTGAGGCTCTCTGTAAATACCAGTTCTGTGCTGTTGTAGAAAAAATTGTTATCTGTCCGATTAGCTGCATAAAGAGGGGAAATAAAGAAACAAATAAACCACAGTTCAGTGGTTAACACTGTAGGTTAAAGATAGAAAGAAAGCAAACAAATAAATATTGTGCATGCTGAGAAGAGCAACAAAAGACTTCAACCTGTGTAACTAATACAGAATTGGTTTTTCTGCTCCAGATGTTCAATTTGTGACATGTTACCCTGAGAGAGAGAGAGAGAGAGAGAGAGAGAGAGAGAGAGAGAGAGAGAGAAACCGGTAGACAGGGAATACATATTTATTAGCAAAACTGAAGCATAACTAGTTCACTCACTTGATTTCTGATACTAATTCAGTTCTTACCAGAAGTAAAGAGTATGGGGTCATATAGTCATGTGAACCATTTACATTTTTGCTGCTGTTCTCCAGGTTGGTGAAAGACCCCATGTCATTCCAGTCATCCTCTAATTGGGACAAAATAAGAATCTGTGCTCAGTTTTTCATGAACAGGTGCCAACAGGTAGGATCATGTGTGTACACATAAGAGCAAGATGGTCATAGACAGATTGATGTCATTGCATGAACAATAGGATTCCACCAAACCAAACTCTTTTGTACTGAAGCTGTTGACTAACATTAAATTGCACTTTTTTTTCATGGTCCATTTTTCATGGAAAACTCTACACTCTATCCACTTTTCTGCTTTTTGGCAGACATTTTGGCTAATGAGGGTGTGGGGAGTAGAAGAAAATAGAGTAGACTACTCCGTGATAACAAACAGCAGACGTCGCATTGCTCCCATCTGCTGTTCAGTCCGAGATGTGCTGCGTCTTCTACCCCCTAGCGGATAATTTAGGAATACCATTTTATTAAAAATGACAAGTTCGTGTCTTTTATGCATTTTTTTTTTTTCACTTTAAAAATTCGTCCTGCGGGCCGGATTGACACCCATACATTAGATGGAGTTGCTAGGGTGTTGCTATGTGGTTGATTTCATATTACATTTGTTTGCTAGGAAGTTGTTAAGTGGTTGCTATGCTATCCCAGCTGACTGCTAGAGTGTTGTTAGGTGGTTGCTATTATATTGCATGGGGTTGCTAGAGCATTGCTATGTAGTTGATGTCATTTTCAAGTTGGTTGCCACGGTGTTGCTAGGCAGTTGGTTGCTAGGTGGTTGCTGTCATATTGGTTGCAACTATTTGCAAATTGGTTGTTAGGATGTTGCTACGTTACTGATCCCACATACCATATCAATCCCACATACCTGTTTCATCACAGAACTGGCATGAAAGGGTATGGTTTCCCTATGAAAATCATAGATAAAAAAAAAAAATTATAAAATAATCCTTTCAGAGTTTTTCCCACATGTGAATATGTGAATAATATGTGAAACGGCATTTCAACTTGTTTTGCCCTGAATGGGAATTCAAGTAAACAATCTCACATCACATGAACAATAAATAAATCATGTGGGAATATTGCATCTAAAAATATGAAATCAAATGCACTACATGTAAATAATAACGTGAAAATAAAATAATCATGTATTTTAAAAATAAATAAATAAATAAAAACATGCCCTACATGTAAAAATGTGAAAATAATTCACATTTTAAAATAAATGAAGCATGTCTAAAATCACAGTTTATCTGACTGAAGAAAGTGCCGTAAACCTGGACACAATCTTACGGATGCCAAAACTATGATCTGAAAAATATATACAGACGATCACTTACAGGTATTATTTCACGACTGTTCATTGTAAAATTGATAACACGTTGATTGTACAAGTTCTTCATCTCATGCCCAACAGTTTCAATGTGAATGACTTCAGACTCCACCTCTGGGTACAAGTCATTCTGTGAATACATGCAGAGATATTGATTAAAATTTTTTCAAAAATGTTCAGTAGGAATGAGTACATGTCTGGGTGGATCACCATCAGACAGCTATAAGACAATAAAAACAGATATTGGTCAGATTAAATGCCATTTACATAAACTATTTGAAATAAAAGATCTTCATTATCTTAGTGATTTTAACAGTCAGATAGTTTTTTTTATTACTAATATTCCTACCAGCAAATTAATTATTATAACACAGCATTTCGATTACGGCAGATCACATGTTTTTCACATGTTTATATGAATGCGCTCATTCTAATACGTTATCATTTCTATAGGAACAACTCAAAGGGACTTGTATGGAAGACACCCCACATAATATAATCCTACTAATAAACATGGCATTATTTAACAAACAAAAATATATAATTGTTGATATGGTGAAGTTTTCTGTAGATATTTATTTAACATTTATAGAAGGATTCGTGACAGAAAGTTTTCCGTCACTGGAAAAGTCTTCTGTATAGAGTACTATGAGGTTTCATGTGCAATTTTGTCTCATTCACTACAAGAGATAGAAAAAAAGGCTGATGAGGGAACGGCTCTTTATAGCTGCTATAGTGTAAGTGATGTATAGTTTTCTTGGACATTCCACAACATCAAATGTAAGTCTAAATGAATAAATAGTATTGCACATTTCCAGCTGTTGGCAAATTGCTGTTGTACTGTATAAGAGAAATAAAAGACGATGCTGTGTGCTGTTATAAAGATGTGCTGCTTTTAAAATAAACTTGGTGTTAACCTCTTATTTTCCTTCTAACAGCACACTCCATTGTGTGAAATCCCTCATTTAGTTTAAAATCAGCAATAGCTGAGTGTTACCTTTGGAGCAGAGATCCGAATATTAAAGTCTTCTGAGTCATAGGTTTTGGTTGCCCCATCAAATGGTAAGCTGATGGAATCCATATACATTCTCTCTGCCCTGTGTTGCACAGACATTGACATATCTTTTAGTCTAAATTTATGGACACACATTCGTATGAGAATGTATTTGAATTTTACAGTTTGCTTACCTGTTGTATATATTCGTATCAGTATTATTTGAGGCAAACAATTCAGTACACATATGTTTTATTTCCAAGTCATTAGAGTTGGGTGATGTAAATATTTCATCCCATACACACTTTATGACATTACATGTGCACTTTTGCTCAGCTAAAGATAAAGAAAAAGACAAATATAATGACCCTTGTTAACAGTTATCAAGTAATTCAGCATTGTTTCAAAAAATACATAGTAATATAGTACTGTCAAAAAGTATTGTTTTGACCTTGTACTAGTTTATAGATATAGATAGATACTTTATTGATAGATTTACTTTATTGTCATTATTATCTGAGTTATCTTAGCTGTGTATTTGATGATTTGATGTAAGAAATGCCACATCTTTATAAAAGTCTATTTAGGCTTAAATTAAAATTGTAATTGTACCCTGTTCTCTTGATATATTACAGCCATCATCAGGAATGGCTCCAAAGTTCAGCAGAGCCATAATGTAGAGGAGTTTCATATCAGCAGCTCTCTGCACTAATTAGACAGATTGATAGATGGATAACTTTAGTAGAGATACCACATAACAGTATACAAAGACATTAAATTGCACGGGCTTTAAGAAACATTTTGGAGAAAAAAAAACCCAACCAAAAAACAGAACGAATACTTTAATAATTATATAAATACATATTACAAAATACAAGTGAATTTAAAAAAATAATTGTACGATGCATTACCTGCGTAATTACCAATGCATCCCTATTTCTATGGAAGAACAATCTATTTGAATAATTATTCACGTCTCATATTATTATAAATTATGAACACCCCAGGCTCACACAAATCAAAAGCTATAAGTTGTAAACTTACCTAAATCTTGTCCAAAACCAATCTGCTCAGCTGGATAGACGTTGATATCTCATATTTATTGCATGTCTCCTACCTGTTAATGAATGTTTACCTCTTATTCATTTGCATACACAAATACCAGCGCATCAGATACGGAAATGTGCCTTGCTTCAAACATTCGAGATACAATGCCTCATTGTATAACACCATGTGGTTTATTCAAATGTGTCTTTGCTTTCTGCCAGTGATACAGTTCTTTAGTATTAAGAAATAATTAATTACAATTTTTTATATTATATATATATATATATATATATATATATATATATATATATATATATATATATATATATACACACACACACACACACACACACACACACATACACACATACACACACTGTTGTTGGATTTCCATGTATCTCAGATTTTGCCTGTCAGATCCTCCATTATGCCTTCCAGCCTGTTCTACAATTATTTACTTTTATTAACTTGTGGAGCGTTCTAGCCTCGGGGGTCTAAAATGAATACACACTGACTTCATGCATGCTCATACAGACATCACATTTTATTCATGCAGTGCAGAAGTATTTATATACATTGGTAACAGCAGTGCGTGGACGGTTTCTACTGGTCCAGGTGTCAGACAGATTTAAACAAAAACACACAGCACATAGTCATAATACAAAATAAGTCCTGTGTCATATTGACACAGTTGAAATACATAATAATATAATCAAGGATAGCAGTTGATCAGCTTATTTAAAGAGGTAATTAAATGAATACAAGGTAATTAAATGGTTACATTCATCATAGGTATTTGATAGCAGTTCATAATATAAGAGAGTACATATTAAAAGAGGATTTCCTTTCACTCACAAAAGTGAATACAACCCTCACATTTTTGTAAAAATTTGATTATATCTTTTCATGTGACAACACTGAAGAAATTACACTTTGCTACAATGTAATGTAGTGAGTGTACAGCTTGTGTAAAAGTGTAAATTTTCTGTCCCCTCAAAATAACTCAACACACAGTCATTAATGTCTAAACCACTGGCAACAAAAGTGAATACCTCCTGGAGTGCCAAGAGTCCTCCCCCTTCATTGAATGTCCCATGCAGAGCCAGGAAACAGTACGCTGTTCCTGGCTGAGTAGGGAAGCGGAGCAAGGTCCTCAGCTAGACATGAAGGCTGAGCGACGTCCTCAGCTGGATGTGGGGGCTGAGCGACGTCCTCAGCTGGACGTGGGGGCTGAGCAATGTCCTCAGCTGGACGTGGGGGCTGAGCAATGTCCTCAGCTGGACGTGGGGGCTGAGCGGCATCCTCAGCTGGACGTGGAGGCTGAGCGGCGACTTCATCTGAGCAGTGAGGCTGAGCGACAACCTCAGCTGAGCAGTGAGGCTAAGCGACGTCCTCAGCTGGACGTGGAGGCTGAGCGACATTCTCAGCTGGATGTGACTGCTGAGCGACATCCTCAGCTGGACGGGACTGCTGGGTGACGACCCCAGCTGGACATGGAGGACGACCTCAGCACGACGGGAAAGCAGTATAGCTTCCTGGGCTGTGCAGGGCAGCAGGACAGACTCCTCGTCTGGGCTGGACAGCAGGACAGTTTCCTCGGCTGTGCAGGGCAGCAGGATAGCCTCCTCGGCTGGGCCGAACAACCGGACATTTTCCTCGGCTGTGCAGGGCAGGAGGAGAGCCTCCTCAGCTGGCAGGAGCTCCACAGCCGGGACCTCCCTGTAGGTCTCGGGCTGGAGCCCTGCTGTTGTTGTTGCCCCAAAACACCCGGAAACAAGAAACATAACTCTCTCAAGAAACTAAGCTAAGCTAACTCATTGTGACTATGACTAACGCTAATGCTAAGGCTAAGGCATAAACATGACATGAAACAGAGATTCTCTATAGTCACACACTTGAGATATACATAGAATACATACGTACATACATCGATATATTCATTCATTCAACCGCGCCGTGTGAAGCACGGCTCACGGTATATATACACATATGGTTCGTTAGCCCGCAACTGCTAACAGCTGCAGGCAATACCATAACCCACGTGACACATGACGAGAGGGGACAAAGACATGACGTCAACCCTGGAAGCAGCATGCGCACCAACGCCCAGGCATGCTGCTGCACGGGGGGAATCGTGACAAGAAACAAGTACAGAAAGTACTTCAGCCAATTATGGAACAATTTGATGGGTCCTCGGCCATAAATTATAAGTAATTTTGTGTTTAAAATGTATTAGTACTAATTGAAATATACTGCATTGTAAAACTTTCCATGTTGTATGAATTAACACAGGGCTGTCCTCTCATTTCTTCGTATATACTTACAATATTCAAAGCAGCGATTTAGGTGTAAAACTATAACCTGTTCTTTTTAACAGTATGTACAGGTCTAACAATTTCTTCATGTAAATGAAATATATCCAGCAAGACCTGTGCTTGTATTAAAACTCATAAAAAAAGAAGAAGAAAAAAAGAGTGTAATATGCTGAAATGACTTATACAAAATCGTACTGAAAAGGTGTGAATCAGCATGCGGTTGATTGTGAAATAGATTGTGTGCAATAAGGTTACCACTGAGTGTATAATCCATGGACATAAGAAGTTATGAATAATACAATAAGCTAATTAGTATATTGCGTATAGTATATAGTATAATCAGTCAGATATTTGTTTTCTTGTGGGGACAGTTTAGTCAGCGTTTAGCTACATGAATATATATATCTTAAAGTCATTCATTCTGTTCATTCGTTCAATTCTTTTCATTTCATTATTTTCTTTTCACTTCTTTTTTTGATCCATACCATATTTTTTTTGGAACCATGCAATGTTGAGACAATGATTGAAATGAATTGAAGCAACAATCATAAAGTGATTATCAACCATAATTGATTATAAATTGATTATCAAAAAAGGTCAGACAACTGGTGTGTAAAGTATCATTCATATTTGTAAACTATCTGTAAATAATTTAATTGGCTTGCAAGAGCATTTGACTGTTACGCTGATACTTAAATTAGTTCTTCTCTACGTCATTATTCATTCATTATTCTTTAATCATTATTTAAGATGTAGGTCAGGCTTGCTCCAAATCTTTCAGAGGTGACTAAACTGAATAGTATCGTATCGTAGCAGATTCAGTGGTGTCACCAAATAAATTGTTGCCTTAACAATCATACCATTTTGTGTAGATATCTGAGGTATAAACACAAAAATATATAGATACAAAAATAAATACAGCTGCTCCCGTGAGTGTTCAACATGCCTTCAACATTGCTAACCCACACATATTGTTCTCCACCTTCTCTTAACTGCCTAAACCCCCCATTCCACATTTACTCTTACAGCCGATGATAGGAGAATAACCGTTGCACAGAAGATCACCAACATTGTCATCCTTCAGTCAGCTAAGCAGGACCAAACCTGTAAATATGATGTTACACCAAATTTAAACAAAATCAAATCACTTAATAAGGAAGAAATGGCCACAATGATGACAAATATCTATGTAGCCTTCATCAGAACCACATATCTGCACACCAACTCCGGTCTACATTCCTATTAATATGGTTAATTTGCATGGATCAGTTAGAAAGCTCTTGCCATCTACCAGTTGGGGAGGGTGAAGGCTATCATGTGCTTTCTTTCAGAGACATGAAGCCAGCCAATGGCATCTTTTGAAACTGCTGCATCACAGGGCAGCGTAACACTCAAAGGAAAGTGCTATCTGCCCGCCTCTGCGCTCATGAACCCACAGACACCCATGATTGGCAAGTGTCTCTATGAAAGAGAGAGAGCATCGCATCCCTCCCACCTAGAGAGTATGGCTAGTTTTGTTCCCTTGGCTCCCAGCCACAGATGGCTTTGGTATCGCTGGGATGCAAACTTGTTATCTCCTGATAATAAGGCAAAAAAAGTTTCTGTTGCACCACTCAGGAGCCATGGCTCTGGTTTTTCCATTTTGTTTCATTCTTATCTTCGTTTCATTCTGTTCAGATTTCCGTTGAGTGTGTTTTGGGGGAAACTCATATGTATATCATTGCTTGAGGAACATATAGCAATTTGAAATGTTTTTTTGTAAAAAAAACCCCCAAACCCTTCAGAATATAATAAAATTATAATTAAATCCATTAATACAATATTACAGTGGGGGAAATAAATATTGGACGTGTCAACATTTCTTTTCAGTAAATATATTTCCAATGAGGTTATTCACATCAAATTTTCACCAGACATCAGTATTAACTCAAGAAATCCAGAAATATAACTGAAATTTATTTAATACTTAGTGGAGAAGCTTTTGTTTGTAATGACAGATTCAAGACACTTCCTGTATGAAGAAGTTAACCGGCGACAGTATTCAGGTTTTGGCCCGTTCTTCTAAATATATTGTCTTTAAATTCAATTGGATTCAAGTCAGGTGATTGACTGGGACATTCTAACACCTTTATTTTTTTTCCACTGAAACCAATTGAGTGATGTTGCTTCCAGTTGCAGATTACACATAACTTTAGTTATAGATTTTAATGTTGTGAATTCCTTATATTTCCAGATATCTTGAGTTAATACTGATGTCTGGTGAAAATTTCATGTGAATAACCTCATTGGAAATATATTCATTGGAAAAAATTTTGATGCGTGCAATACTTATTTTTGTTTATTTCCATCCATCCATCCATCTTCTACCACTTACTCCTTTTCAGGGTCAACCTGGAGCCATCAGAGCAATCAGGAATCATCGGGCACAAGGCGGGGTACACCCTGGATAGGGTGCCAGTCCATCGCAGGGCACAATCACATACACACTCACACACCCATTCATACACTATGGACACTTTAGACACACCAATCAGCCTACCATGTATGTCTTTGGACTGGGGGAGGAGACCGGAGTACCCGGAGGAAACCCCCGCAGCACAGGGAGAACATGCAAACTCCGCACACTGTTTAATAATACAATTAAATTTGGAATGAGGTTTTCTAGAACAAAAAAAGCCCACTAATCATGTGTCTAACACCAGCGCAAATGAATACTTGATTGCTATGTTTATGGCAAATATATATATATATATATATATATGAACAAATTGAAATAATCACATCATACCATATTCAAAATATAGTGGAAATTCAGATTTTTTTTCTGTTTTCTTTTATTTTTACAATAAAAATTGTATTTAGACTATAGTTTATGGTGGACTGCTTAAATTTATCTTTATGAAATAATTAAATTCATATTCATATCCATAAGTGAAGTTAATGTCCAGTATGGCCATCAGGGGGTGTTCAAAGAACATTAACTCAAAGAATCAGGGTACAAATCACTATAATGCTGTATCATAGAATCACTTTAACACAGTATAAGAGAGCTCTATAATCATATAAAAATGAACATACATTGTGATCACATACACAACAAAACAATTTCTGCTAGTTTAAGGATAAGGGTACTTTATATGTAAACCCAAAATATCAGATCAGATATTCTTCTCAAAAGTAGAAGTGATGAAGAATTAATAAGTACTCAGTCAATTGAGTACAATCCAACTGAAACAAGTAGATAGTTGACAAAAGACAGAATCCTACCTTGCCAGTAGAAAATTAATTTCAAGATCAAACAACTTAAAGCACATGGATATATAACCAAATATTAAGTGTTGTTTACTTTAACAGTACTGTTACAGTACTTTAGCTTACTTAATAATTGGGTGGTCGTCACCAATGGCGCCATGTTTTAAGTTGTTTAACACATCTACATGTATATATGAGGAAATGAAAGCTGAAATTCATCTCATATTCATCTTTTGATCTCAAAAGATGTCAAATGTCCCAAATGTCTTCCATGTATGGCAAAAACAATAGAATTGACCTTGCACTTTAAGAGGGGGCTGTACATCTGAAAATGGAAAAAGGGAAAAAAGTTAACTGTGCAACTGATTATGAAATATGATCAAATAGGTTTTGAATAACTGGTGTAACTTTCTGCAGTTCTTGTATTGATATCTATGAGTATATGATGTATAACCACATCACCAGTAACTCACATGTAATATCTGATCAGTGGGTAAAGCTGCTTTCATAGGTATTGACTGTAGTACTAGTCGGCTCGGACAGAGTTGAGTTTTGTGTCTTGGAATCCCTGTCCTTCTTCATTGTACCATAGAACCACAGGAAGAGAAACAACCCTGGATATCAACAAGATAAAAATTAATGTTATTCACCCTCACTGAAATCAGTTCCCCCTTTATGGTTTCCTAAAAATATCACACAGTGGTTTCAGTGTCTGTCCAATGTGTACTCTCTAACCTTCTTTATACTGGTAGTTTGTGTTCTTGCTCAATCTGATCAGTTTTCGTTTCAATTCTGTCCACACCCACCATCATGATGTCAGGTCAGTGAAAACATTTTTGTTTGACTAGCATTAAAGTTTTAGCATAAAAGATTAGTTTTCTGCCAGGCAGATTACAAACATCCCAGTGTGCACAAAGCTTGTTCAGGTTGTGTTAATTCATAGCTGTCTAGAGGGGAGAATTTTATCATTGAGAAGACATGCAGATATTTTCTTACAAGCATCAAACTGAGAAACTAATTCCTTGAAAACAGACTTTTTCAGAAATTGGTGGGTTGGGTGATCAGTTCGATGCATAAGTATCATATGGCATACCATATACACATTGGTTTGTGTTGTGCATTAGCAAATGTTATGCAATTAGGACATAATCAACATTACATTTTTGGAAGCCAATTTAAGGCATTTTATAGGAAATTCTTTTATGAAAATATAGGATGCAAATCACCTCCGAATGGCTTCACACAATTATCCTGATTTCTGTTGCTCTTTAGACTATTTGTTGTATTCAGTTCAGCATGGGTCTAAACTATATATTTTTTTTCTTTAAAAATGTAATACCTACAATAAAAAAAGTGCCAAACTCTGAATAAAGTAAAATGTCAGAAAGTTTGCTTAATTTTGTTCAGGAATTATTATAATATTTCTATAATAGAAATGAACATTTCTGCAATACTTTCTCTTTTCTAATCTGGTCTTCAACAATATTTTATTGTTTATTGTTTTCATTCAATATTTCAGACATGAATGGTATAAATTTTTTCAAAGACATTTGAAGATTTGTTTCAATTATTGAAATGTTGTTTTATAATGTTTTATTCTCTTCAAATAATATATGAATTTTTATTTTATATAAATATAATTATTTATATAAAATAAAAATTCATATATTATTTGTTTTAAAATCTTTAAAAAAATTCAACAATTAATGTATAAAATAAGAATATAAGAAATACAATCAATAAAAGCATTTTTTATATCAGTACCTTGCAGGCTGTTGCAGATACAGAAGAGGTATAAAATGGGGTAATTTGTGTATCCTGAGGTGAATAAAGCCAAACCCCAAGTCATTCCCAGTAGGACAGTCAGGCCCAGGACAGTGCAAATGTCCTTGCGAGACGGAAGCTTACTGTCTCGGACATTCAAGCAACGCATATTAAAGATTTGATGCGTCACTCTCATCAGAATAGATGTGTTGAACATGATTGTTAAGGAGAAGAAGGGGATGTTCATGCCATACAGAAGGTAAGGGTTAGTAATCCAGCAGCTGTAGTACAAATAGTACATGTTGAAGATCATACACCAAAAGTAGACATTTATCATAAGTTTATTGTAATGCAGCCATGTAGATTTTTAAAAAGTGTTATACTACAAATTGCAAGCTGTTTAAAAAAAAAATGTTTACTTACAAATGCGTTGTTTCGTTTGTGCTAGATACTTTTATTTCCGTGGTGCCATAAAACGGTTGACTACCATACACACACAGACTTCCTCCAACAAGGACAGCAGGCACTCCTGGAAAAAAAAAATCCAGAAACTCATGTGTGCTATACACTCACTGATCACTTTAATAGGAACACCTGTATACCTGAACATTCATGCAATTAATCAATCCGCCAATCATGTAGCAAAAATGCAATGCATAAAATCACACAGATACAGGTCAAGAGCTTTGGTTAATGTTAATTGGCTACAAAAGTAGAAGACCACATCATATCCCTCTCCAATCTGTTCATTGAAGAACAGGAATCTGAGCTACAATGGGCACATGCTCACCGAAAATAAACAGCTGGATATTAGAAAAATGGCTTGTCTTTTTCCAATCTTCTACTGTCCAGATTCAGTGAGCCTGCATTGCACTGCTCCCACATGATTCACTGACTGGATGATTGAGCAGGTGTATAGGTAATCCATATAAAGTGGTCTTTGAGTGTAAGTGTACTATCATTTTAATTAAATAATCATTACTTATTGGGCTTATATTATAGAGTGTTTTGCAGTGTAGACAACATGGATTCCTCACCCCATCCAAACAGCGACAGCTTGACCATGTAGTGCTTGATGTAGATTTTGAACACTTTGATTAAAAGCAAGTACAAGTGTATGGCTTCAATGGCCATCCAAGAGAAACAGGACAGGAGGCTGTACTGTATTATCACCGCTATTACGACGCACACAATCTCTTGAGACCAAGTGGCTCCCCATTCGGTTAACAAGAAGCTGGTGTTGAGGAGGAACAGAGCTACACTCAAAGACACATGGATACGGATGGAATTGTTTCTATGCGGGCTCCTGTAAAAATAGAGCATATATATGTTTGTGTTGTATTTGTGTATGCTGTTGAATTGTATATACAGACAGGTTACAAATTAAAGCAAAAACAGATTGATCTGTTATGCAGGGGAATGTCGGGGAATTGATTTATTTCCCTAGCATGGTTTGGAGTCTCTTGTCCATTCAGATTGATCACCTTTATCCAATGATGAAACATTTATATTCTGATCCCCAAACCATCCCCAAACCCTTGACTACTGAACCACTGCTGTCCCTTGAATGTCCTAGCTGTGGAAATACAGGGTACTATAACCAGTAGTGTTTTCTCAAATTTCTGAGGAGCCCCATTCTTTTAGTCCAAGGGTCTTCTCAGGTTAAGGCTCCTGGGTAATCCAGTTCTACTGTTCATCCTTCTGTGACACTCTTCACATTAACTGTGTAATCCAATATCACGGTTTTGATCTATCATAGTATCTTAGTTCCAATATCACATTTCAAACAGAACAGCATCAACAGCATCAATTGTAATCAATGTAATCTGTTAGAATATTTAAAATACATTTAAAAATATTTACTCTTAGCCAGTTAAAATGCATCTTTGGTTTTCTTATCAAATTTATAATACCCACTTCATGAAAACGTAGAGGAAGATGGTGACTGATGAGAAAAACGATGAAAGACTACAGCCTATATAACTAACATAGGACAGGATTTTCCACTGCTGAGGATCAATTTGCAATGCGTTCATGTCAACCTAATAACACACACACACACACACACACACACACACACACACACACACACACACACACACACACATGCAGTCAGATAATACAGATTAATTAGCAAAAGTATAGTATAACTAGATTACACACTTGATTTCTGATACTAATTCAGTTCTTACCAGAAGTACAGCAAAGGGAGTCATATGATTGTATGAGCAGGTTACAGTCTTGCTGCTGTTAAAGTTCTCCAGGTTGGTGAAAGACCCCATGTCATCCCACGTTTTCTCTATTTGGGACCAAATAAGAATCTACGGTTAATTTTAACCTAATAGCCACAAGCAGGTAGGATCCTGTGTGTGTACACATGAGAAGAAGACAATAAAAAAAAGAATGTTGCACACTTTTGCTGGCAGTTTTCAAAAGACTGATATGAGTAGAGTTATTTAGGTTGCTGTGATGTTCTCGAGCTGCTGTGAGTCACCCTGACAATCCTGTACCATTAATCCAGATTGCTTTCTACTTCACTTGTTAATGTGGAAAGAAAAACGAATGCACTATGTCTCGATTGACGAACACAACAGATAAAGTTCTGCATTTTTGTAATATATTTTCTCATTTGCATTTTCTGCTTCAGTCCAAATGAAGCCAAGCAGTTTCAGGTAATATGACATTAACTTTGGAAAAGCTCCAAAATCCTGTCATATTATGCAGCCGTACATTTTAAAGCATAGTATTTAGCAACTACTAATGCTTATTCACTATCTAAAGTAAAATAACAAAAAGAAGCTAAGAGTTGTAAGAGAAATCTACGTTTTGATAAATAAATAAAAAAAAAACACCCTTATAAAAAGCTTTTTTTTCTGTATTAGTATTTAAAGTTTTATCTTATTTTTATTTCAGTATCTTAAATTTATTTGAATTAATTATTATTAAATAATTGATTGATTAATTAATTAATTAATTAGAATAAATAGAATACATTATTTACAAAATTCATAAAACTTTTAAGTTATTTTTCATTAAGTAAAAAAATTATTATTGTTATTATTATTATTATTACTACTTTTATTATTATTATTATTATTATTATTATTATTATTATTATTATTATTATTATTATTATTGTTGTTATTATTCTTATTATTAACCTCCAGCATAAGTAAGCTCTCTCATCGTGTGCAAACCTTTACAATATTTTTTTTCTGTAAGGTATTTCACCTAGTATATGAGGTAGTCTTGTTAGTTTTTACTTGGCAGGTGTATTAACATAGTCATTACCAAATATCATTCAAATTATAAAGCTTATAGAACACCATTTCATCATAACCAACTGACTATCAATACCAACAATTTACACACCTCATTTTGTATAAACCTTACAATTTAAGATTACATTCAGAAGCTTGTGACTTTAATCCAACACTGTTTGGACAAGAGATCATTTTCTCATCACTGTTGGTTCTCATAACTATTGCACCACCAATAACAAAATAAAACATTGCAGCACTTTAGAAAAATCCTACATACCTGAAACAGCATCCACATCATAGAACTGACATGACAGAATATGGGTTTCCTGTGAGAATAAACACAAGGGCAGAATTAACAAATAGATTAAATAATCCTTTCAGACGTGTTCATGTGATTGTGTGAATAGCATGTGAAACAGCATTTCAACCTGTTATACCCTGAGGTTATTCATATGAATTCAAGTAAACATATGTACCATGGACAATAAAGACCACTTGTGGCAACAATTTAATCATAAGAAAATCACGTCTGAAAAATGAAACATGTGAAAATAAAGGACCTGTGTGTAAAAGCAAATGTGTAATTAAAAACACATGCATTACATGTGAAAGTATAGGATGTAAACAAATTAATCATATGTAACAATCGCATGTGCAAATAAAAGCACAAAAATCATGTGAACAACAACCAAAAAATCACATGAATCATGTGTAAATATCACACGTGAAAATAAAACATAATAAAAACTATAAAAAATAAAACGTTATTACTTACACTTGATAATACATGAATCGTGTGCAAAAATCACGAGTGAACATAAAAACACATGCACTACATGTGTAAAAATCCCATCTTGCAAAAATGAATCGTGTTAAAAAAAATTTCACATTGTTAAAAGTAAGAAATGTGCTAGATTTGAAATGAAACACATGAAGAGTCTCAAAACTATGTGTGTGTCAATCTGATCTGTGAATTATGTAATCATTCTCATGTGAAATCCATATGACTGGAGAAAATTTTTAAAGATCTGATCCAAAACGACGATCTGAAACATATATACACTTGATCACTTACATTTATTATTTCACCACTGCCCAATGGAAAGTTGATAACAAGCTGTTTGGACAAGTGCTCCATCTTCTGTCCGACAGTTTCAACTCGAATGACTTTGGACTTTAACACAGGGTACGAGTTACTCTGTGAACATGTGCAGAAAAGAGATATAGAGTTAGATTTTTGGGGACACGAATGAACTCGAACGTCCAACACAAATACATGTCATTTAAAGTGATTATGAAGGTTTATGAAAGACTTACTAGAAACAGTTCAGCAGAGGGATAGGTCACTATACCAACTTTGCACGGCTTCCCTGAGACACTCACAAAAGGTTCCGGAGGTATGAATACATCCAAAGTCAGATTATCACCAGGCACCTATTGGAGAGTAAAGGCAGATATTAATCAGATCAGATGTCATTCACACTGAACACTCTGAAATTAAAGGTCTTCGTTATCTTGGTGGTTTTAATCATTACATTATTCATACATACACACAACATTACATGTAATTATAAACAGGTAAAAAGTATGACATGATGTTCTTTCATGTATTAGAAACGGATGGGTTAATAATTGACAAATTGCTGTTACTGGAAATAAAACAATAAAACAGGGCGGTAACAGCATCTTGCATCACAACCCCCTGTAGTGGATTATTTTGCTATAATAAGACACTCCTAAATGTTTTATTCCAAAGTTATTAATTAAGATGTACATATGAGCTGAGTGTTACCTTTGGAGCAGAGATCTGTACAAGCCCGTGATCTGTGGTGTTCATCATATCTATCTGAATGACAGCCATGTTAAATTCCTCTAGGTCATAGTTTTTGGTTGTTTCATTAAACGCTAAGCTGATGAGAGCGTCAATGTAGATTTTCTCCGCCCTGTGTTGCACAGACATTGACATATTTTTCAGTTTCAATCTCTGGACACAAAATGATTTGAGCAGTGTATTCACATTTTTTGTTCATACCTGATGTAAAGTTTTTTAATGTAATCATCTGAAGCAATCAATTCTGAACAGGATTTTTTAATTCGTGTTGGTCTTTTTAAATCATTCAAGTCAGTAGATTTGGATGATTGAATGATCAAGTCACTTATTTCCTTTCGTTCACACTTTGTGACATTACACTGATTTTCATACTCACCTAAAGACAAACAAACAAATAAACAAACAAAAAACAGAAAACAATGAGCCTTCTTAACAGTTATTAAATCATTGAACTGTTTTATTAAAACCAAGAAATTGCTAACGTGTTCAAGAACATGCTAATTGGTGCTTACATATTTTGAAGGAACGTGTTTTAATTTGATCATCGCAGTATTCTACCACATTTGTTCTGTTCACTTCACCCATTACATTTGTGGTGAGATTGACAAAAGTGCACTCTACATAACACTGGGTGTCTCCCCAGGTGCAGAGTAATGTAGTAAGAGTCTCAGAAATTGTGAATTCTTTGTTGCTGTAATGAAAGTTCTTAGTCCTATTAGCTGCATAAACAAAAGAAATAAAGTTACACTGTAGTATATATAGGGAGAAAGAAAGAAAGAATGCAAACAAACAAAAAAAGCAAAAGAGAGTTTTAAAAACCCTTAAAATAAAACATATGTAATAATTCTAAAGAAAATATGCAAATTTTTCCTATATTGCCATTATGTCTTAGTTGTGCATTTGATAATTTGATGTAAGAAAAACGCTACATCTTTATTAACGTCTATTTAGGATGAAATTAAATAATTGATTAAATATTCTGTACTTGAGTTATGACAGGGAACACCATCAGCCATGGCGCCAAAGATCAGCAGAACCGTAAAGCAGAGGAGTTTCATATCAGCAGCTCTCTGCTATTAATAGATAGACTGATAGATGGATTACTTTAGTAGAGATACACATAACATTGTGCAAAGACAAGAGATGAATTAACCCTTGTGTGTCCTTATGGACATTTCTGTCTTTTTCATTAAAAAAATAAAAAAATAAATGATAATATTTCACACTCATTTTCTTCCATTAATCTATTTTAAACTTTGTACATAAAATAGTTACACTCAGGACCTTAACGACAAAAACATCCCCATTGAATCTGCAATATTTAATACCCGTGATGTTTAAGCATAAAATCATGCATTCTGTGTTAATAGGCTTTTATTTTAGTGAGAAGGTTTCAAAACATTGAATTTTTTTTAATAAACATTTCTGAAATGTGTAGTATTTTCTCAGGTTTAGCCTCTGGGGAAAATACATGCTTTTAATTATATATTTATTTTTATTTTATTTTTGATTCTGCTGTATTATAGAGCACTGCAGACCGACTGAATAAATGATGCAGCTATAATTGTGTGGAAGTGTTTCTATGGATATCAGAGTTGTGGTTTGTAGGAGTTTACTGGAGATTTTATGCGTGTGAACAGTTTGAAAGAAAGAAATGATATTGTACTGGAAATCACAAATCTCTTCCCATGTATACGAGTCAAAGGTCACGGAGCTTTGAAGATTTTTGCATTATGTAAAGAAACTGGCGTTTAAAGGGTTAAAATTCTGAAAATGAATGAATGTTTCGTAATTATGATCAGAACTGATGCTGGTAAAAAAATTTAATTCAGTGAAAGTGGAAAAAAAATATGAATATATAATATTTCTACTACAGTTTTTGGACATTGACATTTTTATCCTCTTTGGACCTGAGTGTAACTTTATTTAATTGACACAAAGGGTTAAAATAATAAAATTAAAAGATCATGGGCTGCCTTATTAGGAACAACAAGAATAGTTAAAAAATATATAAATCCAGATTACAAAATTATATATATATATATATATATATATGAGAATCTGTGTAATTTCAGATTCATGGCTATTTCTATAAGTATGATAAGATGGAATAACAATACATCTAAAGAATTATTCACCTGTGTCATATTATTATGAAATTTTAATCTTGCCATTCTCCATAAATAAAACAACCAGCCTCTCATACCACTTAGTTCATGAACACTTCACACTCACATAAATTAAACTCATAAAGCACAAACTTACCAAAATCTGTAGTCAGGTCAGGTAAGATCTCAGATATCATATAATATGTGAAAACCAGGTTCACTTTCTATAGATATAATTAAGCTACTTAAGCTAAACAACTTAACTGAAAAGATGATGAATTCTCATTTCTGTTGCTTGTTTTCTACCTGTTATAAAGCCACTTATTCATTTGCATACACAAATACCAGAGCATCAGATGTGGATATCTGGAATTTTATACTGTTCCTTATATCCAGGATACAACGCCTCACCTTGTGTGGTTTATTCAAATGTGTCCTGGCTATCAATGATAAACTATTCTTTAATATTAACAGATATTAATGTTCCATATAAAAATGGAACATTAGTCTTAGAAACAAATACAGAAGGTAGCCACAGGCATCAGAGATCACACTAAGGGTATACAGGTGATAAACTACAAGTAATTCTGTGTTTAAAATGCATCGATACTAATGTAAAGATACTGCATTATTCAACTTTGCCCATCACATAAATGAACATGGGTTCCTTGCATCAAAACACAAATAAATTCAAAAGCACAGATTAAAGTGTAACACTATTACAAGACACATTCTGTCCTTATACTTGCAAAAGTATTACAGTCAAAAGTTTGAGGACACTCGTCTGAAATGCTCTCATGATCTTGAAAACCTTTTGATCTGAAGGTGTATGATTAAATGTTTGAAATCGGTGTTGTAGACAAAAATGTAATTGTGCCGACGTATTCATTTCTTTCATTAGAAAACATTTTATTTACAAAAAAATCAATACCTTTTTTTCAACGGATGTCTCGGAGCAAAATATTCCGAAAAGCAGGCGATGAGAGTCCAGTGTAGATGGGAACTCCATTAATACTGTTTAAAAAGCATCTCGGGGGATGCTCTTTGGAGATGCTAAATTATGTTGATTTACTTTGGGTTGGCTTGGTGGTTAGTTCATTCTCCTCACACCTCTAGGGTCCGGGGTCAGAGTCCCACTGGGGCTATTTGTGTGTGGAGTTTGCATGTTCTCCCCGTGCTGCGGGGGTTCCTCCAGATACTCCAGTTTCCTTCCCCAGTCCAAAGACATGCATGGTAGGCTGATTGGCGTATCTAAAGTGCCCATAGTGTATGAATGGGTGTGTGAATGTGTATGTGATTATGCCCTGTGATGGACTGGCACCCTGTCCAGGGTGTCTTGCACGTTGTGCTCCTTGTGATAGGCTCCAGGTTCCCCGTGACCCTGAAAATTAGAAGATGGATGGATTTACTCTGGATTTTTTTTTTTAATCACAATATAATAATTCCCATAGTTCCATTTGTGTCACTCCATAGTTTTGATTATTATTCTAAAATGTGGAGGAAAAAATAAAAATAAAGAATGTGTGTGTCTAAACTTTTGACTGGTAGTGTTTATGTAAAGGAAATATATCCAGCTAAAACCTGTGTTTGTGTTAAAACTCATAAAAGAGAGCAATGAAGGCTGAAATGACATACACAAACTTGTGCTATCAAATGTTTTAATCAACCTCCAGTTGACTATAAAATGGACACTCCATGGGCATAAATTGTAAAAGCTATACAAAGCTATAAAAAGCTAAATATTGTGTATAGTATAAAGTGTCTGGATCTGATATTCATATTCTTGTGGGGCATTTACAACATTTAGATATGAGTAAATACATGGTCAATTTGTTTATTGTTTCAATTCTTTTATTTCTGTTCCTTTCTTTTTGTTCCGTAGCATTTTAAAATGATGAATCAATTTAAAACGCAAGATTCAAATCAATCATTGCCTCAATTCATTTCAGTTGTTTTGCTTAATTTATAATTAATTATGATTGAAAAAGGACAGACAACTGGTGTGTAAAAAATATTTCATATTTTGAAACTGATGTATAAATAAATTAATAGGATAACAAGGTGATTTGCCTGTAACACTGATACTTACAATAGTATTTATCTACGTCATCATCATTCTCCAATTAATGCTAAGCCTACTCCAGATTCTGACGAAAGTTGGTCACATATAATTCAGAGGCTACTGAATTGAACTGTATCGTACCGTAGCATGTGCAGTATCATCAAATATTGAATTTTTGTAGTACAGTCAAATTCGTAGCAGATTCAGTGGGATCGTCAAATATCAAATTATGGCTTGAATCAAAACCATATCGTAATGCATTAGATGAAAAATCTGCACTATATGGCCAAAGGTTTTTAGACACCTAATCATTACACTATATTTTGGTCTTCCCGTTTCAATTTTATTTGTATAGCGCTTTTTACAACGGTCATTGTCTCAACGCAGCTTTACAGAAACATATAAACATGGGATACAGAAACTATTTAGGGTCTTCCCTAAACTATTGCCATAAAGCTGAAAGCACACAATCGTATTGGATGTCTTTGTATGCTATAGCATTACGATTTTCCTTCACTGGAACTAAGAGGCCCAAAACTGTTCCAGCATGGAACCTTTGTACACACCATTAAGACATAATTTGCCAAGGTTAGAGTTAAAGAACTCGAGTAAACTGCACAGAGCCCTGACCTCAACCCATCTGAACACCTTCTTGTCTGATATCAATGCCTGACCTCAGAAGGGGCAAATCCCTACAACCACACTCCAAAATCTAGTAGCAAGCCTTTATAGAAAAGTGGAAGTTATTATAATATTGAAGTGGGACTAAATCTGGAATGGGATGTTCAACAAGCACATATAGGTATGATGGTCAGATGTTCACAAACCGTGCAAAGAGGATTCAACTTCACACACATTCAAATCACTTAATAAGGAAGTTCTCAAACGGATTAATTAAATACTGTATATGTGTTGCATGCTTCAGAACCACAAACCTGCACACCAATTCCAGTCTTCATTCCTATAAATATTGTTAATTTTCATGAATCAATTAGAATGCTCTCCCCTATCACATGAGAGCTACCAACCGGGGAGGGTGAACGCCAACACACTATGTGGCTAATTTTACTCTCTTGGCTCCCAGTCATGAATGGCTGTGGCATTGTTGGGATTTGAACACTGAACTTTTCTGTTGTGCCAGACAGAAGCCTCTATTTGTGGTCTGTTACATCTGGAGTAAACCAAACACAGAATTCCACAAAAAAGATCATTATACCTATGGTGAAGCATGGTGGTGGAAGTGTGATGGTGTGGGGATGATTTGCTGCCTCAGGGTCTAAGCAACTTGCAATAATTGAGGGAAACTTGGATTCTGCTCTCTAAAAGAAAGTCCTAAATGAGAATGTCCAGTCTTCAGTTCGTAAGATGAAACTCAAGTGTAACTGGATTATGCAGCAAGACAATTATCGAAAGCATAGGAGTAAATCCTAGTCCTAGAAGTAAGTGAAAGACGATCTCCAGTTATCAGAAGCATTTGGTTGCAGTTATTTCTGCTAAAGTAAAGGTAGCACAACCAGATTTTAAGTTTAGGGGGTAATTTGTTTTTCACATAGGCTATTGTTGTTGGATAACTTTTTTTGCTTCAATAAAAAAAAAAAGATAAATAAAAATTCCTTGAGTGTTTACTCAGGTTGCCTTTGTTTTATGTTGCATTTCATTTGAAGATCTAAAACTATTTAGTATGCGATATACATAAAAACGGAAAAATCTGATAAAAAAAAATCAAACGCTTTTTCACAGCACTGTGTGTAATATTGATATGTAATATTGGATAATTTTCCTCAATAAAAAAATTACCAAGTATAATACTTTTGTCTCATTTGTTGAATTGGTTTCTCTTTGTCTACTTTTAGGACTTCTTGAAAATCTGATGATGTCATGACATTCAAAATAAAAATGTTTTTGTTCAGAAATTTTTTTGTTCTATTTCCTTTTATGTTTGCAGTTGGAACTGTATCTAGATTGTGTGTTTATAATTTGTAGCGGACTGCTTAGGTTTAGGTCCCTAACGTTAGGTTTAAGTTACTACATAAATTCTACATGAAATTCACATTGCTTTGCTTTGTCCTATTCCATCTCCATTCACAAATGGAGTAAATATCCATTATGGCCAGCAGGGAGTGCTCTTACATTAGCTCAAAAAATCAGTTTTTGAGTCACTAGTCCAGAAGTGTGGGAATCTTTTTTTTTCTTCTAACATACAAAGTTCAGTCAATAGATTTCTTGATCATTAGTGGATGTGTTGAATTACATGAGGTATGATGCAAAACTCTGTAGATTTGTGGCTTTCAGGACTGGAGCCTGACACTCCTGCTTTAAAAGATGAAAGAAAATCAACATCACATACATTCACAGACGTGTAGGTCACACACTTACACACACAGCATCAGGTTTTAATACTCACAGCTGGCTCTGTTTGTCCGAGGTGTGGGACATACACTATGAGCACTGGTTCATGTTTTGTAGAAGTACTTTGAGATAATGAGTTCAAAATTTTAAAGAAATGAAAATCAGCATTCAGTTCCACAAGTTAGTTATTCTTTTAGATTTAGACTGTTTATCATTCAAGAATCTTGTAGAACAGGTTTGCACTAATGCGTGACAGAGATAAAGAAAATGCTTTTTATTGATTATTGAAGCAGCTTGTTTTATTGAAGCTTTTGTTTTATGGTCACCTTTTGGTGACATGAAACTCAGTGACTGTAGAGCTTCTGAGTTCACTGAACTGTTGAGTACCTTCCTGTCTCCAAACCTTAAACCCTGCAGGTATGCATACCTCCAGCTCCAGTGTTCTGGCTCAGAGCGTGTGTGTGCGTGTGTGTGTGTGTGTGTGTTTGTGTGGTGTGCAATATTTGCAAAGTGACTTAATGTGTACGTGCTGACAGCCGTTAAGATTCCATCATTCTCTCGAGACACTTGTCTCCTGTCTTCACACATCTTGTCAGCAGCTTTTTTAGTCTTTGAATGCATTCCCTATCACACGCATCACCATCAACACAGCATGAGTAGGTGTTCTTCACAACTCTTAAAACCTGCTCCTTTGGTATTTGGCCGCCTAAAATGAAGACAATATGCTCTGTTTTCCAATATACATCTCTTGCTTTGTTACTGAGTTACTGCAGCCCTTCTGCCACCGTGCACAATTTGTCATCCTCTCTACCCTGTCCATCAATCAAAAGGGTCCACCATTTCCCAGATATTATTATAGAGCAGGGATTCAGCAGTGATACTGACATGGTATTGCATGCTCCACTGGAATAAATGCCATTTAATTTGACTAATTAGACACACCTTCCTTGTTACTCGGTCTTGTAGCTGTCCAGTTAAAGACTAAAACTAAACTTTTCCATGTGTAGAGTTTGTTAATCAATATTCAATTCATCATTAGTTTCTGACCATACAGGATGCTGGGGATTTTTGTGGTTGGTGGACTGGTCTCAAACCAGCAGTGTGTGTGTGTGTGTGTGTGTGTGTGTGTGTGTGTGTTTTGTGTGTGTTCAATTGTGCCCCTGTTCAGTGTGTCCCCAGCCTTGTTCCTCGAATTCCCTGGGATAGGCTCCAGGCTCCAAGTGACCCTGCGCAGGATAAGATGGATGGAAGAAAGATGACTGAGACTCTTTCGATAAATGTTAAATAAACATCTCATACAAAGCTTCACCATATCACTGATCATTGTTAAATAACAACACATTAAAAAAAAAAACGTTTATTGTTAGACTTAGATTATGTGACGTATCCTCCATATGCATAGCGCCATAAGTCCCTGTGAATGAGCTATTACTATAGAAACGATAATTTACCAAATATTATAATAAACTATATTAAGTTCTGGGCGGCTGTGGCGCAGTTGGTAGAGTGGGTTGTCCACTAATAGTAGGGTAAGACACAGAACCCCAAGTTGCTCCCGATGGCAAGCTAGCGCCTTGCATGGCAGCTCTGCTACCATTGGTGTGTGAATGTGTGAATGGGTGAATGAGACACAGTGTAAAGCGCTTTTATCCAAAGCGCTTTACACTGTGTCTCATTCACCCATAACAAACACCCATAAAACAAAGTAATAGCTCATTCTATATAGGTGCACATTTACCATTTACCATTCTAAACTGGGTGCATGGTGGCTTGGTGGTTAGCATGTTCGTACCCCACACCTCCAGGGTCTGGGGTTCGATTCCTGTCAGGGCCATGTGTGTGCGGAGTTTGCATGTTCTCCCCGTGCTGCGGGGGTTTCCTCCGGGTACTCCGGTTTCCTCCCCCAGTCCAAAGTCATGCATGATAGGCTGATTGGTGTGTCTAAAGTGTCCGTAGTGTATGAATGGGTGTGTGATATGATTGTGCCCTGCGATGGACTGGCACCTTGTACAGGGTGTACCCCGCCTTGTGCCCAATGTCTCCTGGGATAGGCTCCAGGTTCCCCATGATCCTGAAAAAAAAATAAGCAGTTGAGGATGGATGGAAGTTCGAAACTATTATATGTTATAGAAAATGAATCAACGTCTGCTGAAGCAGGTAACTGTACAGGTGCACACTAGAAGTGACTTTGTGAGTTTAGAGTATATGTGCACTTATTAGATATTAGTAGTAGAGCTTTTAAGAATAGCCGGTAGTGAATGGTGTATGACTGCACTGTGAACAGAGGAAGGGGGTGAATACATTACCCACTGGCATCCGCTCCTGTTCGCGCCCCTCCTCCATGCGCGCGCACGCACACACACACACACACACACACACGTGGGTGAGAGCGCCGGATCCTTCAGTTCTTTTCCAGAATATCTGGAATTTTTTGACAAACCTGCAACAAAGCCGAGAACGCACGTGAGACATAACCAGCGGCAAACAGCTGGAATCCGCGCGCACGCGCGCAATTAGCAGGCACTCTTCTTTTTAAAGTGAACGGAACTGACGTCATGTAATTTATGTCTTCTAGTCTCGCGCGCGCGTGTGTGTGTGTGTGTAAGACCGGTTGGTCACATGAAGGCGGCATCTGGAATTTGTTCTTCGCGCGCACCTCTCACTGACGTTTAACTTGGACGTGACTGTAAGTTAGGCTTTTGCGTGCACGTGAAAGAGGAGGAATACATTTAACGCAGCGTGGACACACCCGCGGCATATGATCCCCACGCAACTTGTGCCAGAGAAGCCGACCTCTCTGAGTTTTGGGTCCAACCCCTCGCAACTCGACTACACCTATTGCCTCCGGTCATTTAAATCTTTAGAGTGACAGCTCGCGCACAAGAAACGTTTTTAGCACTTGATCCTGGGAGGTGAGGAGAGGATTAGAGAGGACACTTCAGTGCTTCAGGGCAGTGCAGCTGTGGTAGACTTGCAAGTTTTTAAAACGAGGGAAAACTCGAGATCATTTAGACTCATCTTTGAGGATCTGGTGTCCTACAAGATAGGCAATTGACCCAGAATTGTGAACATGGCATCATTGTGGCATGTGATGCTCTGGAGATGGACACTGGTTCCTTCAGTCCTGGTGCTTTGTCTTTGTGGGACACACACATTTGGAGATGATGACTTTAATGCAGAGGTAACTCTTACTGTTCCTCAAGTTTCCTTTTCTTCTTTTGTTTTGTTCTGAACCATCTCTTATATTGTGTTGTGTTTTGTGTGAACAAGTGCCCAATACCAAATGAGCAGTTGTTTATTATTTATCTATCTATCTATCTATCTATCTATCTATCTATCTATCTATCTATCTATCTATCTATCTATCTATCTATCTATCTATTTATTTTTACAAAACCTTCCTCTTTGTGTGCTTGCTCAGGGTCCTTAGGCTTTTTCCTATTCTGATTTTCTTTACAGTGTCTAAACTATACACTCTCCTTGTCACACCTAGGGTGCATCTTTTGTACCTTTAGGGCATATGTTTTACCTAGAAAAGTGCATGGTGTGCACCTTTAATTAGTTAATAATTAAATGTAGCTTCAATTATTTATCAGCACATACTATAGGTACAAACCATGTTCCCTTGATGATACCACCCCAGCAACAAGGAAAAGTACAGTTTGATACTTTTTTATTTCTGAGAATGTAGAGCAATAAAAAGTGCATACAATTGCACAGTACAGTAACTGAAATTAGGAAGGCATGAAGGTGTGCACTAAGTTTTGTTTGTCTGTCCATGTGTGAGAGAGATAATGTCTGGACTTTACCCCAAGCTGCACCCACCCATCCTCATTCTGTTTACCATAGTGCTTTTCAACAACCAGTTAAGAATTTACATTGTGTGTGTGTGTGTGTGTGTGTGTGTGTGTGTGTGTGAGAGAGAGAGAGAGTGTGTCTATATCCTGTTTAGCCACACCTCTGCATCCATTTGTTCTTTCTGTGTTTTCTGTCCTCACTATGACGGAACCGTCTTATGTGGAGGACACTTAGACCTTCTGAAGGAGTATGATACAAAAGTGTCTTTAGTCATGCTATCTGTTATTTTATTTATTTTAATCACAGGTTTGTGAATAAACATTTTTTAACACATCCAGCTAGAAGTCCTGACGGTTTTAGAATTCTGAATGGCATTAAATGCCTTGTATCTCACGCTGGTGGCGTGTGAAGTGTGGGTTTGTTCATGGTCTACCACCCAGTGCATAAGAAGACTAGTGTGGTTGGCTCCCTGTCATTAGTGGCCTGGCGTACAGGCAGTGGAACTGACATGAATACACAACTTAGTCGCTCCGAACTCCCACAAGTGTGCACACATCGCTGTGGAAATTGATTCCGTCAGACAATAACATGAGCGCTCGATGAGTGTCTTCAGAAATAGATCACACCGAAACACAAACACATCTTTTAGTTGACATCATTTTCCTTTACAGCACGTAGGTGGGCTTCATTTTGATTAAAACCCGACAGTGATGACTTAAATAGTAGCTTGTGTCATTCTCATACTGGATGTGTATCATTTCCCACCTGATGCCATATATGGGCTTCCTGCAAGAAAAAGGTTTAAAAGCAAAAGAGGTTTATTAATAGGGACTTTTTTCCCCGGGTATATGGGTACATCTGTATGAGCTGAGAGTCTGCTCACGCTAGACATGCACTTAGCTATCTGTCTGCATTTATACATAAGTAATGCACTGAGCATATGCATTGGACTCTTTGCAAATGGGGAAATTGGTGGTTTTATTTGATATAGCTTACATTATGATATTTTTCTACTTAATATGATCATGTCCATCAGTCAAAAACACTGGGCTTACTTAGGGCAGGGTGGTATGATATGATATTGATAAAAATGACATGATGAGGCTTTTCTCTTTGTGTTGTGTCACATTCCATCTCCATTATTAGTTACACTATTAAATCGAGTTTAGCACCACTTGTTTAGTTTTGTTTCAATTTCATTCCTCGTTCAATAAAGTTATTTTTGATCAATATGGAATACAAGGTTTTGAGCATATTGTTGTTGTTTTTTTTTTTTTAAATATTGCCCTCCTACCTTGTTTATACCTTTATACATTTAGCTAATCCATCAGAGATTTTGTGTACTATTGCCAATCTCTTATTAAAAAAGTACTGTAATGCATAATTGTCTGTAAAAATCTAGAAGATATCCATTGTTACAGAATTGCTCAAGAGATCATCAGCTATGTTCCCCATCCCTATTTCATCCTATGTGTCTCTGAGCTTGAACATGAAAATGCTTAACGGTGCAATCAAGACAGAATAAACATCTGAAGCTGATTAAGTCAGATTGGGAAAGAGCGCACTTTTTTCGTGTTGAATCAGACAAGCCCATGCAGGCCACAGTGCTAATTCTGTAGCGGAGTGTGTGAGCGGTGTAGAGAGACTGATCCAGCCAGACCATTTTGTGTCACATTGCTCAAGTGACTAAGTGTCTTAAAGGAGACTTAAAGATGTGCCTGTTTACTTAAGCTTCCATTATGTCCATTTGACTCTGCTTACTAAAAAAACAGTGCCCTGATTAAGTCTCCTGACAATGCCACGCAGGTCAAGCTCTCAGCATGCGCTGACAACCCCAGCAGGATGAATCGTCCCACCTTGTCTGGCTTGCGCAAAGCTATGGATCAGACAAACCAAAAACCGTGGGAGGAAAAGAACTAGCTTAAAAGCTATGTTGGATTTATAAGTGAAGACGTCTCCTCTTTCTTGGCTCCTGGGGCGTTACTGAACTCTTGAGCCGTGTGGCTATTGTCATTTTCACATAACCTCTAAAGGTCACATCTAAAGATAGGGTTGAGGCTTTGTGTCTCAGCTGTGCTGTCCATATCTCTCAAAAATTACAATGAGAATTAGCAGTTAATAAGACAGACTCTGCTTTGAAGCAGTAACATTTTGCTTTATATGACTTCATAAGTAACATCCTTGTTAGTGTTACCAGAAGAAGTCAATTGCTTGGCCTGCTTTAGTGTTAGAAAGGAAAAGGACAGTGCAATGGAGGCTGGGAGTCTGCTTCAGGCCTGCTCGTTTCTGGTGCATGGTGATTAGTGAATGCAACAGCTGTTTTCCGAATCCACAAACAGAAACAGAGATGGATGATTTGGGCTCCAGGGCTCCCAGGCAGCTGAGGAGCAACAATGACATGTTTTGTCTTTGGCTGACTGTATCTGAGAGAGATGCAAAAAGAAAAAGGGGAGCAGAGAGAGATGTAGGCGGGTGGGGAGGGTTTATGAGGTCTGTAGTACACAGGGAGCCGACTGTATCACTTCCTGAAGGCCAGTCTCTGTCCATTTCTACTGTTAACCCTTGCCTTGCCGTTCGCACACACTCTTTCAACCCAGAGGCCCTTCTTACCACTTTTCACGTCTTTGTGGTCCGTTTGCATCTCTGTCTGTTCGACGCTAATTGCATCGACTTCTAATGGGGTCTTCAGTGAGGATGTTTCTTGACATTGATTGAAAGCATCGAAATCATTTCAAATTGAATTACTTTTAAAGCAACAAACTATTTATACTGAGGCTATGGGTGCAAAGATTCATTTGTTTTCTCGATGGATTAAATCACTGTTCGCTCTTTATCGAGTTGAATCAAAGCATTCTTAATTAATCATGAGTTGATTAAATTTGCTATAAGCCCTGCGAAATACATGTACAATGTACATGGACGTACAATCACGGATTAGGGTTTTCAATGTGATACAGATATCCGCGCTCTGAATATCAGCCAATACCTGATACTCATATGCTACATTTTATTTGTATAGCACTTAAAGTAGCTGTAGGTTTGCTAGGTCCCTAAAAAGCAAACAGGAGTGACAGTGGTAAAGACAAACTCCCTGAGAGGACCTGAGGAAGAATCCTTGACAGAAACCAGACTCTAATGGCAACCTGTCCTCTTCTGGGTGACACCAGATAGTCTGACACGAGTCACATGCATTATGATGGCATGCTTAAAGATAGACTGTGTGCTGTTTTCATGTGCATGATCTGCATAATGTCAGTCCGTATCACACACTTTCATGGCATAGTATGCATCAGCTGATCGGACCAAAATATCAGTACATCTGTAGCTCATGATTTTCCTCCTTTTAACCTCATGGTAGGGTCTCTCTTGCATTTAAATTACAGAACATCCGATTTCAATCTGCTGAAAGCAAGAGCATATGCGTGATCAAGGACCAGTCTCTTTCTCTCACAGCGTGCTGGACATGAAATCTAACATTGCTAACATTCTAACATTCCCAGCTCTGTGATAGTAGTGTCTATCATTGTTGGTCCTGGTCTGTGTATGAAGTTTGGCACTGCAATAACTAAGTGTGATTATTTTTGTTTAAAAACTCTCTTCCTTATGCTCTTTTTGCGTCTCTCTCTTGCACTGTTTTTCCATATTCCACTTGCTTTTTCACTTGATCTTGATTGCTCCCACTCCCTCCTCCTCTCACTTAATGACCAGAAAGATGGCGTGCGCCCAAGCCTCAGGAATAAAAGCGCTTTCCAGCCGTTAGAGTCTTGGCTGACATTGTGCTGGAGACACACACACACACACACACTGAATTAAAGTCGTTTTACAGCACCCTGCTCTTCAAGGACCCAGTAATGCAAGTGACTCTTAAGGTCCTTTTGAAGGAGTAACTGGCTCGCTGGCTCTCGTCTGGCACTTGCTTTGTATGCACGGCAGAGGATCCTGTGATAGCACAGAAATGCTTTCTCTTTTTAAAAGCGGGCCTTTATACATCTCCTGCTCAGAGCTGGAGTGCTGCCTTTATTCCACACGCCCTACAATAAATACCTATCAGAAATAATTTCCAGGGCTCTTGGGAGAGCCAGACAGAGATGTGTGCTGAATAAAACCTTGTAATTAGTGCTCTTTATAAGCCAGCATGGATCTCAGTGTTAGTATCATTGGTGCTTCCCACTGAGCCGGCAGGAGCCCCACACCCTCAGGGCCATGTAGCACTCAGAGGAACACAGAACTTATCCATGGAGCAAGGTGTGTCCCACACAGCGTGCCTATTCATCATTTCCCCCCACTCCCAACCCCAAATCACACAGAAAGCAGCACAACGGGAAAGGACAAGAGCTGCTCTTGCTGTTCTGAATAGTTACTGAACTGTGTAGCTATTTATACTTCGCAATCTCAGAAAAAAGCTATACTGTACCATTCCATGTTACTGGGTTAGTGATTTTCTAGAGAATCTACCTAGAAAGGTGCATGTAGGTTTAATGTATCTTTAAATCTTTAAGTCTGGGTATGTGGAGTGCACATACCCGGACTCATTTGTTATTGTCCTTGGCGACTTTAACAAAGGTAACCTCACGCATAAACTTCCCAAATACAGACAATCTTAAATGCCCGACCAGACAGGAGAACATTCTGGATAACTATTACACTACAGTATGCAGTGCCGATTACGCCGTCCCACGAGCTGCTCTGGGACACTCTGACCATGTCATGGTCCATCCGATTCCTGTATACAGGCAGAAATTGAAGCTCTCCAAACCTGTTGTGAGGACATCAAAGCAGTTGACCAGAGAGGCTGTGGAGGATCTTCAGGCATGCTTGGACTGTACTGACTGGGATGTATTCAGGACTGCTACCAACAGTCTGGATGAGTCCACAGAGGCTGTGACATCATACATAAGCTTTTGTGAGGATAGCTGTGTACCATCACGCACCAGGGTGAGTTACAACAATGACAAACCCTGGTTCACAGCCAGACTCAGACAGCTAAGGCTGGAGAAGGAAGTTGCATTTAAGAGGACAGAATCAGGTTTAAAGAGTCAAAGTACAAGTTAAGCAAGGATGTGAGAGAAGCTAAACAGCTGTACTTTGAGAAACTACAACAGCAGATTTCAGCCAATGACTCCGCTTCTGTCTGGAAAGCGCTGAAACAGATCACAAACTGCAAACCTAAAGCCCCCCAATTTGCTAACGACTTGCATCTGGCCAGTGAATGTGTTTTACTGTCACTTTGAAAGACAATTGGACAGTCCTGACACCATCCCTTGCAACACCAGACATCAGCTTCAGCTCCAGCCCACCAGCTTTACCACCTCCACCACAGTAGGGGCTGGGTCTCCTCTCCACAGCTGCATATCTCAACGGCTCCCTCCCCCTCCTCCCCAACCGCAAGTACGAGAGTCTTCAAAAGACAGAACCCCCACAAAGCAGCTGGACCAGACTCTGTCCCTCCATCCATCCTGAAGTACTGTGCTGATCAGCTGTCTCCAGTGTTTACAGACATCTTTATCACCTCACTGGAGATAGGCCATGTGCCAGCCTGCTTCAAGACCTCCATGATCATCCCATCCCCAAAAAGCCAAGGATCACAAGACCTAATGACTACAGACCAGGGATGTGACAAGGATGGGGGGTATTTAAAATAAGCAATATTTTAAATTGCTTATGAATGCCCATGTGGCAGAGCGCATTTTACTTTCGAGTTAGCGGCAATTTGGGGGCAGCGATTGCTCGAATGGTGGGTTCATTATTATTCTTAATGAAAAACACAACAACCACCAAACACTACAATGACAAACTCACTTATATTAAAAATAGAGCTTTTGAAACCAAACCTTCTGCCATCATGTTGTCAGTCAGCTCGCCTCACTCTCGTTACGTGATCTGTGCTGTGACTCATTCGGCTCATGCTGAATTGAGCAGACGTGTTCAAGTTTTTAATTGTAGAGTCAATACTCTAATTGAACTAAATACATTTTATTACTGTAAAAAAGCAAAACGATGGAGTGGTGCCGCAGTGGGCAAGCGATGTAATTGGTGTGCGGTCAAACACTGTGTAACATCAGGAACACAGACTATTGCAGCAAGCCCAGTACAGACCTGTCGCTCTGACATCTGTGGTAATGAAGTCCTTTGAGTGCCTCATGCTGCCCCACCTCAAATCCATCACAGACCCTTACCTGGACCCCCTACAGTTTACCTACAGAGCCAACAGGTCTGTAGAGGACACTGTTAACATGGCCCTCCACTTCATCCTCCAGCACCTGGACTCCTCAAGAACCTATGCCAGTGAAATCAGAAGAGATGGTGGTAGACTTCAGGAAGAAGCCAGTCCCACCTGCCCCCATCATCCTATGTGACTCCCCAGTTGATACTCTGGACTCCTTACACTTCCTGGGCATCATCATCACCCAGGACCTCAAGTGGGAGCTGAACATCAGCTCTCTGATTAAAAAAGTGCACCAAAGGTGTACTTCCTGCAGCAGCTGAAGAAGTTCAACGTACCTAAGACAATGATGGTGCACTTCTTCACCTCCTCCATCACCATCTGGTACGCTGCTGCCACTGTGGCATGTCATTCACTTTGCTGAGAAGGTGATTGGCTGCAATCTGCCATCCCTTCATGACCTGTACACTTCCAGGACCCTGAAGCAGGCAGTTAAGAATGTGGTTGACCCTCTCACCATGGACACAAACTTTTCGAGGCACTCCCCTCTGGCAGGGGGCTGCGGTCCATAAAGACCAAAACCTCATGCCACAAAAACTGTTTCTTTCCATCCGCAACTGGCCTCATTATCAATACTCAGAACCCACCATGGTCTCTTATCCACGTCCATGGACATTACATATTGCATTAACGAACATTCCAACATGTTGTTGTTTCATATGCATTACATTAACACACACAGGCTACACACTGAATACAGTCTGACTGTATTCAGACTGCTATACTGCACCATTTTTAACTTCAGTTCTGTGCATTTGGACTGACCCATTTTGCACATCCTGCACTGATGTCCAGTTAATATCATTTTCCTTTAATTTTCCTAAACCTTTATACTTTTATATTTATGCTCATAGTTTACATAGCTTTATACATTAGCAGTTAGCACTGGACCAGTACCAAATGCTTTTCTGCTCGTACCATTACACACAACGGTCAATTAAAACTTAAATAGGCTAGCAAGTGAAAGTTACTTGTGAGGAATGGAAATGATTTTTATAAACAGATTTATAACAGAATTTTATATACAGTACACTTCCTAAATAAATAAATCAGCATTTTGACATTCATGATTGGCACCTAACAACTTATAAAGCCTTTCTAACACTTTTGTTAGCATAACATTATGTAACTAGCTAGCCTTGTTTCAAGGCATTCAAAATTGGAACTAAAATTACTCCTCTCCTTTCAATTTTACACCAGACTCTTCCATTTGTGCCAGTGTCACGTGAAGTATTTAGATAAGTAGTTAGCAAAATAGCTAGCTTTGTTTCAAGGCAAAAAAAACCCAACTCTTCCATTTAATCATATGCTGTATGTTAAGCTTAAATGTTGATCTGATTTATACCAAAAAAAAGACTGCTCCATATTGAAAATACTGTAGATTCAAGTATTTATTGAATAGTCCTCGTATAGAGCTCCGTAGTTTATTTTTTCTATAGGTGGAAGCCGTGTTTACAGTGAGGGAAAGAAGTATTTGATCCCCTGCTGATTTTGTACATTTGCCCACTGACAAAGAAATGATCCGTCTATAATTTTAATGGTCGGTTTATCTGAACAGTGAGAGACAGAATAACAACAAGAAAATCCAGAAAAACATATGTCAAAAATGTTATAAATTGATTTGCATTTTAATGAGGGAAATAAGTATTTGACCCCCTCTCAGGTGTCTGGCTCCCAGGTGTCTTTTATGCAGGTAACAAGCTAAGATTAGGAGCACACTCTTAATGGGAGTGCTTCTAATTTCAGCTTGTTACCTGTATAAAAGACACCTGTCCACAGAAGCAATCAATCAGATTCCAAACTTTCCACCATGGCCAAGACCAAAGAGCTCTTCAAGGAGGTCAGGGACAAGATTGTAGATCTACACAAGTCTGGAATGTGCTACAAGACCATTGCCAAGCAGCTTGGTGAGAAGGTGACAACAGTTGGTGCGATTATTCGCAAATGGAAGAAACACAAAAGAACTGTCAATCTCCCTCGGCCTGGGGCTCCATGCAAGATCTCACCTCATGGAGTTTCAATGATCATGAGAACAGTGAGGAATCAGCCCAGAACTACACAGGAGGATCTTGTCAATGATCTCAAGGCAGCTGGGACCATAGTCACCAAGAAAACAATTGGTAACACACTACGCTGTGAAGGACTGAAATCCTGCAGCGCCCGAAAGGTCCGCCTGCTCAAGAAAGCATATATACATGCCCATCTGAATTCTGCCAATGAACATCTGAATGATTCAGAGGACAACTGAGTGAAAGTGTTGTGGTCAAATGAGACCAAAATGGAGCTCTTTGGCATCAACTCAACTCGCCGTGTTTGGAGGAGGTGGAATGCTGCCTATGACCCCAAGAACACCATCCCCACCATCAAACATGGAGGTGGAAACATTATGCTTTGGCGGTGTTTTTCTGCTAAGGGGACAGGACAACTTCACCGCATCAGAGGGACGATGGACGGGGCCATGTACCGTCAAAGTCTACCTTCCCTCAGCCAGGGCATTGAAAATGGGTCATGGATGGGTATTCCAGCATGGCAATGAATACATTGATCTCCATTGATCTGGAGTGGCCTAGCCAGTCTCCAGATCTTAATCCCATAGAAAATCTGTGGAGGGAGCTGAAGGTTCGAGTTGCCAAACGTCAGCCTCGAAACCTTAATGACTTGGAGAAGATTTGCAAAGAGGAGTGGGACAAAATCCCTCCTGAGATGTGTGAAAACATTGTGGCCAACTACAAGAAACATCTGACTCTGTGATTACCAACAAGGGTTTTGCCACCAAGTACTAAGTCATGTTTTGCAGAGGGGTCAAATACTTATTTCCCTCATCAAAATGCAAATCAATTTATAACATTTTTGATATGCGTTTTTCTGGATTTTCTTGTTGTTACCCTGTCTCTCGCTATTCAAATAAATCTACCATTAAAATTATAGACGGATCATTTCTTTGTCAGTGGGCAAACGTACAAAATCACCAGGGGATCAAATAGTTTTTTCCCTCACTGTATACTGTATGATATTTGACCCAATTTTTCTGTTGCAGACAAAAATTGGACATTACCAGAATTCAAGATGTGGTCAGTTGAGATTGGTGGAATTAGAACACATGATGTGATGTACACACTGGCATCCAATTCAGTGTCATTGTGATCAAAGATTGTGTTGATTGACATCAGCAAAATCTTTTTCTTTAATTGCAGATCTCTCATTATATGATCTTTATCATATAATCTGACATGGAGAACACATGTTATCCCTGACTCCATTATATTAGACTTTACTGGGATTATTTCGTACCATGTGACAAGTAATTATAATAACAGACTGCTAAAATTGCACAGAGTGTAAATCTGGCTTAATTAAGTTGACCTGCTTTATGAGTTTAATGACAAAGGTGCTCTGTGTGATTTTGTGTGAGGAAGGGGGAGAGGACGAGACGACTCCATACTCTAGATGGCAGCTATGGGGGGTTTCCCTGCTTGCTGTGCCCAGAAACAGGGCCATCTATTCAGCTGTCTACAAAACACAGAGGGGGTACAAAGGCCTGTCTCTTTTGGAGCCATGGTGAAGGAAGACAAGTTCTGGCTAGATAACCATGCACAAGCCCTGTTCCCAGTGCAGGAAAAGACGGGTCATTATAAAGGCAGTGACCCTGAAAACCTCCCAAGTCCAGTGGGACATCTCCATTAACCTTGTGATAATTAAGGCCAGCTCATACATAGGTGGGACACTGAGTTTGAAGCAATGCACCTTTGTTGCTGTCCCAGTGGCCCCTCTGATTGGGTTTAGATCTATAATTTTGGTGGCCAATTTGTTCTTAGCCCATCACTGTTTCCAGTGAGACAGTTCTATTGGTGGGCCTTGTTTTGAGAAAATGTTCAAACAAAAATAGACTGAACATATATTTTGGGAAAAAATATCCAATAAATGTAAATCTAAAATAATTAATGCCCAAGAGAGCCTTTCAAAATGGTTTGAAGGAATAGTCCAGTGACTCAGTAGGCAAGGAAATGCCTTTTTGTATATTTTTTCCCCTTAGTTATAATAATAAGTCTTTGTAGTTCTTAGCCTGATTTATTGTCTGGTGTGTATATAGAATACTGTCATGAGGATAGCTGCTTAAGTGGAAGTAATGAAAGCCAGAGATGTGTAACGTAAACTCTATAAGTAGTTGTCCGTTGTTTGTACAGTTGTTGGTCGTTCTGATGTGTCCAGACACTGCTGTATGGAGACAGGGCTTGGCCGGAAGACCTAATTACTATAACCACAGGGCTGGAATAATGACGTGGGAGCTTAATTATGTAATTTCACTAATTGTCTAATTAGGTCAAGCCACCTACATTGCACTACAGAGCCAAATCAAAACTTTAATTCCACCATCATTTCCTATTACTATGATCACAAGACTCTTTTGCCTTTGGGAACACAAACTCCCACTTATGCATCTGGCTACATTTGACTATACACCAAGGCACTGCACCATATGAACTGTCCAATCTCAGTGATCCAATAAGGCCCATCCCGTAAGGGACTTTCTCTAGTTGTATTGGGTATACTATCAGCTAGCTTGGTCATCGACTATGAACTGTCGAGTTGGAACAATGCCCACTGATCAATAAACATGCATTCAGATTCTATAGAAGTCTTTTAGTCTTGTGTTAAGTTTTGGTAAAGCTGTATGGAAAACCCCACACTGGCCTTCACTTGGGGCCTGTAATATGACCTACCCAGCTGGTGGTGCCTTTCCCTCAATCTGTAGCCACTTCTGCCATGACTTTATCATCCAATCTGGAGCTATATTAAATATCTCAGCAGAACAGGTGTGGCACAATTTGACTCTGTAATATGGTCCTCTCACGCACGATCTACTACTGCTGTCCAAGCTATAAAAGTCTTTGACACTTAATCTGGATGATCATTGTGGTGTTAAATTTCTCTCTGTTTGACTCTTGTCAGTCCTGGCTCCGGATGTATGGATACCTCCCTCAGGCGAGTAGGCAGATGTCCACTATGCGATCGGCTCAAATCCTGTCCAACGCCATCAGTGACATGCAGAGATTCTATGGCCTGGAGGTCACAGGAGAGATGGATCGAGGAACTATAAAGTAAGACTCTTATGGAATTTATTACTGTAATAACTGTGCTGTTGGCTTGGCTGCATAGGGTCCAATTCTTGTAACTGGTGCTTCCAATAATTTTACCCCTCATCAGAGCTGATCACTTACTAGAGTATTTAGTAGCGCATTATTGCATGGCTCAGAGACATTAAAACTAGGATTGGTTTAGCATGGCTGATTGGTAGAACCAAGACGGTGCGATTGATAAATCAAGGCAAAGACTCTGATGAAGGGCTTCATCACTTCCACAGTACAGCAGGAAGACATCAAAAGTTCAAGTGATGAAGCCTTTGTAAGTCCAGCCACTTTGAATGCAACAAAAAAAAGACAATATTTACATAGAACTCCAGTTGGTTCTTTGGTTTTTCTCTTTGAGGACACCTTAAAGCATCCATGTTGAACAGTAGGTAGGTAACAGATTTAATAGGTAACCGTGTTTACCTATTAAAGAGGCTTCAAAATATAACTGCTTGAGATAGTGGAGAACCCTTGAAAATCTCTTTTGATCCTAAGAGTGTATTAGACATTGAAATGACCTGGTTGAACTTTTCCATTCTTCCTCTTTCAGAGCCATGCAGAGGCCTCGCTGTGGGGTTCCGGACAAGTTTGGCGGTCAAATCAAGACTAATGTTCGCAGGAAACGCTATGCCCTCACAGGCCACAAGTGGGAAAAAAACCACTTGACCTTTAGGTATATATCCAGAAAAACTGTATACCTTGAAAAATTCGAGTCTTAGGTTAATTTTCTCACATCTCACATTGTGTTTTTCTCACAGTATACAGAACCATACACCTAAGATTGGGGAGTATGAATCGTACGAAGCCATTCGTGCGGCCTTTGAGGTGTGGGAGAAGGTAACACCTCTGACGTTCGAAGAAATTCCCTATTTGGAGGTCAAATATGGCCGGCGAAAGGAACCTGACATCATGATCTTCTTCGCCTCTGGTTTCCATGGTGACAGCTCCCCGTTTGATGGCGAGGGTGGCTTCTTGGCACATGCCTATTTCCCTGGTCCAGGGATGGGCGGTGACACGCACTTTGACTCAGATGAGCCCTGGACAATTCGAAATGAGAATTTGCAAGGTAAGTCAGTGCAATTGAATTCTGAAATGCTTACAGAAAAACATCTCAAAAGCCTCCACTGCGTAATGCATGTTTACAACATGCCAGTGACCTTTCAAAATCTCTTCAGTTACCATCTGTATAGTGACCCAGTCCGCTACAACAATGTGTAGAATTATCATTCTACTCATTTTATGACTTCTGATACACGCAAAGACATTTCCCCCCTATTATTTAACCCATGTGAATTTGTTTAGTTTCTTTTATTCTCCAGGCTGTTTTAGTTTTGCTCTTTACTATTATGTCTATAAAATTTGAAAATAGTCGAGTGACATCACAGCAGTTCCCACTGCCAGCTCCCGCATGCTGCGAGTGAGAGAAAGGTCGGACTTTATAAGCCGAGTTTCCGTTTTGCTTTCTCCTGATGCCTAATCACTTGTGTGCTCATTAGCCAGTTATATTGTGCAGCTCAGAGCCCAGATGACCAGATTTCAATAAATCCATGCTGGAAAATGATTATTTTTTAACAGACTAGTGTTGAGAGATATGGGAAAAATCTGTCATATGTGTGCATTGTTCATTGAAAGCAAATTTTCAGCAGTAAAGGACAATTGGCGGACGATTTAGTTCTGCCATTCTGTTGAATAGCCGAAATCTGACTTTCCTCCAAAGGTTTTGTGTCTGACGTGATCATTAGGATTACATCACAAAGACTTCTCTGTTTTTCCCCCCTCTTTCCTTCTTCGTTTGGAGTCACATGGCAAGATAAAGGCAGAAACTCTTGCTGTGAAAGCACTTCAATGAAGGCTTTACTGAATACTTGTCGTGCCCAATGTGTCGGAAGTACAGAATAAAGCTGAACTTTTGGTAATTAGAGGTGCTATCATCCTGCCAGCAAGGGAGATCTTATCGGCCAGAATTTGAATTGGCTCAGCATAATTATCATTCATGGGGAAGCACCACACCATAGTAGAACTTGGACACAGCTTCAAAAGGGGTGTGTATTTAACATTGTGATTACAGCAGTCAGTTTCCATTGGCTTTAGAGTCCACAGGGTTTCCTTTGTGGCCGGTCGTCTCGGTCACTGTCACAGCTGTGCGCCATATTGTCTTGACAATGCATCATCATTCCTGTTCCTTAGACAAAACCAGCTTTCATTGGCAAGTGGTGGACATACATCCGTGCCGACCCGAGCCTCGGCCTGTCAAAGACATCATTGATTTAGCAGCCTGAGGCCATTAGAACATCCATTTAATGCTCCTCCTATCTGTCGAAAGCCATTAGCTCTAATATCATGGTGTCTCTGTAAATCCCTGAACAAGCAGCTCTTCAGTGACCTCATAAGTCCTATAAAGACGCTTAACACTCAGATCACACTGACGAACAAGCAGGAAGTAATCACTCACAGATTTTTTTTTTGATAACACAACTAAAGAATCACAGAGATCCATTTGCTCAGAATTAGATTCACAAATCAACCTGACAGCTGCAGAATGGAGACAGAATATAATTCAAAGCAGTCAGAGAGTGCACTGCTTTTACAGACGTTTCTGTAAATCATTACAGTCACCATCTGTGTATTAAAAAATGTCCTGCATCAAATGTCCGGCCATACCCCCCCCCACCCACAAACCAACACACACACACAAATGCTGATATGCCTGAATAAGAACTCGGGATGCTCCGTTCCAATCCATTACTCCTCCCTCTTCACTTCACTCCAGCAGCATGCCGGTTGACCCGAGGTCACAAAGACAACAGAGGTCTCAAACAAAGAGCAGTTTAAGCGTCTCCATGTTTTTAACACCAGTCAGTAACTAAAAAGGCAAACGCTTGGCCCTAACCCAGACAGGCAAACGCTTGGCCCTAACCTTTTGCTCCCAAGCGCTCGAGTGTGTTTTATTTTATTTATGCTACCTCAACTATAGGGTGAGCTTAGCTTTACCAGACCTCTGTTTTGAGTAACATCAACTGGCAATGCAGTTATCGTGGTGGACTTGAAATCGAATCTGTATCATGTATCTCAAACCTAATAACTTAATAATAGCCCTATGTAAAGGATATTTTTAGCTGAGTGGATGGTACTGCGTCCATAAAGAGTGGTTGTATCATGTAAATCCTTGTATCACCTTAATAATCATCTCTATAACACAGCAGTTTATTCTGGCTTACCAGTACACATCACATTTGATTTCATTAAGATTATTTAATTTAAATCTCTTCATTGCTTCCTCCATCTGCACCTTCCTTTGCAGGAAATGATCTGTTTCTGGTAGCAGTGCACGAGCTGGGTCATGCTCTAGGTCTGGAGCACTCCAATAATCCTTTGGCTATTATGGCTCCCTTCTACCAGTGGATGGAAACAGAGAACTTCCAGCTTCCAGAGGACGATCTCGGAGGCATTCAGCGGATCTATGGTAATATTGTTAATGCA
This sequence comes from Ameiurus melas, assembly GCA_012411365.1. Lineage (NCBI taxonomy): Eukaryota > Metazoa > Chordata > Actinopteri > Siluriformes > Ictaluridae > Ameiurus > Ameiurus melas. The sequence continues at coordinate 6,486,718 of CM022762.1, read as the reverse complement.
ATACTTTAGTTATGTCAAATACATTAATAGAAATGGATCCATCTAGTTCTCTAAGGCAGGGGTTCTCGCCTCAATTTCGAGAGGCCACTGCTCTGAAATTCCTTGGTTCAGGTGGGTCAGGAGCAAGGAAAGCTTGAAGCTCAACAGGGGAGTGAGCTTCCAGAAATGGATTCTTTGGTTTTTTCCTTCTGTTTTTTATTTATTTATTTATTTATTTTTATTTATTTATTTTTTTAAAGTTTTTTGCTATCCCAGTCGTAATTCTTTAGAAAGCTTGAGCCATTAACTAACCACATCTTGTCCAACTCATGAGCTACTTAACAAACCAGCATAAGTTGGATCAGGTCGATAGGGAAGAGGGAAAGCTTGAAACTAGACAGGGTAGTACAATTCCAGGACTGTATTCTTAGGTTTATCCTTCAGGGGGTACCTGTGACAGTTCCAAGTAGTATTGCTTTAAGAAGCTAGAGCCATTAACCATCCAAAGAACCTTTGAAGAAACGTTGGGGAAGATTAAGCAAGTCCAAAGCTCTGACAGTAAAATACACCACAGTTCATGTTATTCATTCTGGTCTAGTGTCATTTGAAATGTTTTTCTTCATGTTGTTTTTTTAAGGGATGGTAGGTTTTGTTTTATCTTCGTGGTGGTGATGCTGAGTGTAAAGTTGACTATTTAGATTTTTTTGTTAATTTTTGTTTGGATGGCTTGACTTGCCAATCCAACCTCAAAGTTCAGTGGGTCATTAACAATTTCTGCAATAGTGTTATTTTTGAGCAAGTAGCAGAGGAGTTGTTTACACAGCATGCCCACTGTGTTACCACAGCTCTAGGGCTGTTTCCCATAAGAATGCAGTGCCTAAGTTAGATTGCTGATACTCGAATCCATTTATCACTATATGCCCAAACACAGTTAGACACCCTTGTGTTTTAATTCTATGAAGTAATTATATCAAGTTCATTGCATCTTCTCATTATTGTCTTGTAGGACCTCCTCACAGTTCCCCAACTCAGGCTCTTCCAACTGTGACCCCTCGCCGTCCCAACCAGCCTAAGAACCCACCAGGAGCCCCACCACGTCAGCCAGATCGACCACGCACCACTGACCGCCCTGAACAGTACGGCCCCAACATCTGTGAGGGCAACTTTGATACGGTCACTGTGCTCCGTGGAGAGATGTTTGTTTTCAAAGTGAGTTGGAGTCACTGAAAACTCTGAGTGTATGCCTGTGTGTGTGCGTGTGTGTGTGTGTGTGTGTGTATAAAAACAAGTCTGACATTGTTAATATAGTGTGTAATAGGATCTGACAAGCATTCAGTAAGTTGTTAGCCGGTTAAGCAGGTAGGAAATTGTGTGAAAAACGAGGCCCTGTGCTCCCAGTGGGGCTTTGCTAGTCCTGTTGCACTCTCTCTAAGTTGTATTAGTAATAGCTCAGAAAAAGTACCGAGTTCCATCTGTTCCAGCTGAGAACCAGGCAGAGGCTTCAAGCCTGGTCTCAATAAGCCTCCAGAGGGATTGTAGCCTATAAAACCCCAGTCCTGAGCTCAGTTATGGGCCATAAAAGAGTAGTTCTGTATCATTGGGCTCTGGAGTTCATCAGGAGAGCCACGGGATACAGGGGCAAGTTGTGGCCTTGATCTGAACGCCTCACTGGAGCTAAGCTCTTCTTACTCGAGGATTCATCTGCAGTTTTAGATGTTCTTGGGTCAGATCGTTCCATCATGTGATTATCCCCTTCATGAAAGAAGCTGCTTTCTTGATTTCACGGTGTCTCTTTCATACCCTTCCCTTATAATTGGAATGACAAGGATTAAGTCATATGATCTTCGCTTGTTGTTAAGTGCTCTCTTCTTTTTGTTCTTTTTGGTAATTTGCTGTAGTATGAGAAAATATCTTCTGCAGTTGTAGATTAAGTAATACAAGCACTTTGTTGTGATTCTTTCACAATTACACTTAACAGTATTGTCAGAATTGTTTACACTACACAGTATTGTTCTGCAAATCTGAACTGGAATTTAACTTTTGGTCAGTTGTATAGTCCTCGTGACATCAAGTAGTTGAAGTCTGATGTATGAGTCTCAATCACAGAACTACACAATTAACTCCAGGTTTTGTGTTGTGTAAAGAAATTCGAGGAAAATCCCCCCTATAAAGGTTTGGGTGATTTCCTGCCACCTAAGCTGCTAACAAGTTTTCGCCGTTACATGAATAATTTACATTTTATAATGCCAGAAACCCAAATGAAAGCTGTTAGCCAACACGTGGCGAGCCAAACCTAATTTAACACATCTCTGAAAGCCGATTTGTTATTTTGCAGTTGGCTATAACTTGGTTATAATTTCTTGTTCTGGATTTAGATGAGCTTGACCAGCTGAGTTACATTTGAAAAGCACAGAGTAGACTTGCAAAAGATATGCAGTGCAAGAAGGATATCATTTATTGTTATACCTAATAAAACACAGATCTGTGCTTTCTGCATACCACAGAGGGGAGTTATACTGTCCTTTTTTATGGGTGAAATGTGTCTTAGCTGTGTGTGTAAAGAAAGAGGTGTTCTCTGGGCTTGTGAATGGACAGTGCTGGTGCAGATGGGTTAAGTTTAGAACTTGCTAGCCGAAAGTTTGGCACTAACTTTAATTTGGGTCAGGTGTGGGGCAATCTCAAGGTCTTGGCTTGGAACCCAAGAAACAGGAGAATAAGCTTGCTTGTTGGTATGGGTCATGAGTGTGTAGCTTGTTATCTTTAGATTGTTGTTTTGAACAGGTGTACAGCCTTTGAGTTTAGCTGTAGATTTGATTCATTCAGTGACTGCGATTTTTCAAGGACTTCTTGCTTTTAATGTTTTTCAACATGGAACTTCCATGTGATCTACCCTCAGAGTTTGGCGAGCAGTTAGCTGTTGCTTGGTGTACACAAGCTACAAGCGGACCTTGGACATACAGAGGTGTCTACAGGGGCCTGTGGGTCATCTCGTGCTAAATAGTTTTAGATCATTTACAACACAAAACAAAGGCAACCTGAGTAAACACACAATACAGTTTAGATTTTTGTTTTTTATTGAACCAAAAAAAAAGTTATCCAAGACCTATCACCAATGTGAAAAACTAATTGTCCCCTTGAACTTAAAATCCAGTTGTACCACCTTTAGCAGCAATAACTGCAACCAAATGCTTCCAATAACTGGAGATCAGTCTTTCACTTACTTCTAGGACTAGGATTTACTCCTATGCTTTGGATTATTGTCTTGCTGCATAATCCAGTTGCGCTTGAGTTTCATCTTACAGACTGAAGACAGGACATTCTCCTTTAGGACTTTCTGGTAGCAAAATTCATTTTTCCCTCAATTATTGTAAGTTGCCCAGGCCCTGAAGCAGCAAAGCATCCATCACACTTCCACCACCATACTATGATGTTATTTTTGTGGAATTCTGTGTTTTCTTTATGCCAGATGTAACGGGACCCCTGTTTTCCAAACAGTTCCACTATCGACTCATCACTCCACAGAACATTCTCCCAAAAGTTTTGAGTATCATCAGGGTGTGTTTTGGCAAAATTCAGATGAGCCTTAATGTTCTACTGGGTTAGCAGTGGGTTTCACCTTGCCAATATTCAATAGATGCCATTTTTGCCCAGTGTATTTCTGATAGTGGAGTCATGAACAGTGACCTTTATTGATACAAGAGAGGCCTATAGGTCCTTTGATGTTGTCATTGGCTCTTTTGTAACCTGCTGCATGAGTAGTTGTTGGATGATTGTTCAGGGTTAAAAATTGACTAGCTAGAAGCCTATAGCATAAGTCATGTGCGATAACTTCTTGAATTAATTTTGTTTGCGGCTATATCATATTAATGCCATCCTTCCCCACCAAAATCTATGAGCATGAGCTGTGGCTGGTATTCAGCCAGACAGCTGCTAGAGGTGTGCTAACACCAAGGAACCTTAATAGACATTCCCTGTCTAAATGTGTAACATTTTTGCTCCTTTAGGGTCGCTGGTTCTGGAGGGTTCGAAGAAACCGGGTACTGGATAATTACCCCATGCCCATCGGCCACTTTTGGAGAGGCCTTCCAGGAGACATTGATGCAGCATATGAGAGACACGATGGCAGATTTGTCTTTTTCAAAGGTATGTTTTTGCCCATCTATGTTCACTTTGTGAGAATGCCAGTGTTGCATTTTAGTACATGTTGTAAAAAGCTTGCCATGTTGACGATATACGTCAATTATCCATGCTCGATGGAGGACTATTTCTTGACGACTCCAATGGATTTTGACATTTAGTATTAAGGGACTGGTGTGTGACTTCCTTTAGTAACTATTCATCTTATTCTTCTTATTTATCATGAATTATACAGGTATAGTTAGTGAAAGAACATGAGTTCCCTAAAAAGTCAGAATTTTATTGCAGAGTCAGATTACCTTATAGGTTGGTACTACAATTGTTATGAGAGTGCTTTAGTTGTTACTTTTTACCTCACAGTGCCCTTACCAGTTGCCTGGGCAGCAAAGCACTGATACAAACAGTGAAATGTTTAACTTACATTTGCATTGTCCTCTTATTTTATTACTTCATTAAGCTGAAATCGAAAAACGGCTTTGGCAGTAGTGAGCTTTTCCTTAACTGATTTTCCTGCAGTTGTCCACTCATAGACAAGAAATTTTAACATTTAACAAATTTTATTTCCTGTATAATAATATTTATCCCTGTTTTTCATCTCGACTTGTCCTGTCCAACACTGTGGTTGAGATAAAGTTCTGATCAATTCCATTGATAAACAAAGAGGGAGGGATGTTGGGGAGAGAGAGAAGGAAATAGCTGAGAGAGTGAGTGTGAAAGTGAATTTTTTTATTCTTTTTTTTTTTCCTGAAGAGAAATTTGGAAAACATCTGTAGGCCAAGTGATGTCATTGGCAAGGTCTTCTTAAGTTTGGATGCCTGCCATCGGAAAGAAACCAGGGGACCGAAAAACTTGGACGGCAAGAACTGTTATATTTGAGGCGCGGCTGTTGCATCAGCCAGTGGTTCCTCCAGATGCTGAGTGCAGAGTTTGCACTTTTTCAGAATGAGAATATGGAATCAAACTGCGACCCTAGTGGATGGTGCCACCATGTCTGCCATACTGTAAAATAATAATATAAAACGCTACAGCGTTGATCATAGTATCAACTCTGATGTCGTGTAGTGTTCTGTCATCAGTTAGACCATGAGAATGCCAGATTTAACCAAAACCAAACTGTTTCTGCAACTTTCTCTATGTTGTCATCCACTGTGGTTATTTTTGTTTGCAGTCAAGCAGCAAAACCAATATGGTAATGCAAGATGGGAGTTTTTGCAAGTTTCTGTGATTGCTTTAGTTACGCAGAGGGAAATTCCTTGTGTTCTGAACTCATGTTTATTTACTGATTTCCATTCTCACCACACCATGTTGTTTTTCTTCTCTTCCCTGATCTGTGCAGGGGATCATTTCTGGATTTTCCGGGAGGCCATCCTGGAGCCAGGCTACCCTCTGGAGTTGGTAGATTATGGCCGGGACATTCCTTATGACAAGATAGAGACGGCCATCTGGTGGGAACCGTCAGGCTACACCTACTTATTTAAGGGAGACAGGTAAGCAGATGGTCCTGTCTGTGGTCAACATTCAAAGGCTAATAGCAATACTTAGCATGTTCGTTGTTTGTTATATATTTGTATTACTGTATTAGTAGCATTTAAAGTGTCTCAAATGATTCCAGTAAGCTTCATGTTCCCAGTAAGCAGTTGGTGTATTTGGTAATTCGTTCCCTGTAGGTACTGGCGTTTTAATGAGCAGTCGCGTGCAGTGGACCGAGACTACCCTAAACCAATCAGTGTTTGGGATACGTCAGTACCCACATCTCCCAAGGGAGCTTTCCTCAGTGATGATGGAGGTGAGTGGGGGGGACTGGCAGAAACCTCAATCTATTAAAAAGGGAAAGAGGTGGGGGAGAAATGGGATCAGGAAATTTAGTTGAAAGTGAGGGAAAGAATGACATCACATTGAGAAAGCAGATTCTCTGCCTTTGTCCTAAGTGGTCTCTCCACCATTATAACAATTAAGAGGTCTTAACACATATACAATCAGTTAAGCGAAACCATGATCACTAAGATTAAGTTTACATTCATTACATTTGAATACAACTCCTTTTTAGCAAATGATATCAACTAGAGATGTGATGAGCCTCCCATTTCCTTTCTGTATGCCTTTGTTTAACATCCTGTTTTCCCTCTGCAGCTTACACATACTTCTACAAAGGCAGCAAGTACTGGAAATTCGATAACCACCGGATGAAGAGTGAGCCTGGATACCCCAAATCCATCTTGAGAGACTTCATGGGTTGCAACGTGGACTTGGATCCTGACCGAGACACAGACGTGGACCCGGGACGGAAATGGCCCGACAGACCGCCCTTCAACCCGGACGCGGGCAGAGACAAGGACAAGGAGAAAGAAAAGGACAAGGAGAAAGGAAAAGGCAAGGACAAGGAGCAAGATCGCACCAATGATGTGGACACCAAGGATGCAACGGAAAAGGGGACGAATGATGTGGACGTGGTATTGAAGATAGATGAAACAGAGCGCACCATGAAAATCATCATGGTGACTGTACCGCTGATCCTGGTGCTGTGCATCCTGGCGCTGATCTACGCCATCATCAACACGCTGCAGAGGAAAGGGGCACCCAAGTACTTTCTGCACTGCAAACGATCCCTGCAGGACTGGGTTTAACTTGGACTCCTCGTTTTCAACTCTGACCTCTGAACCCTTGCCCCTTCCCATTATCCATGTCGTTTTTCATCTTCCTAATATATTTAGATTGCACACACACACACACACACACACACACACACACACACACCTTATACTCGGTTATCCCATGGTGCTGTCCTAATGCATTGACTGTAGTCTATTTATATGAGAGTTTGCACATTTGTTAATGTTGTTTTCCTTCCTTTCATCATGTTTTTTTTTTTCTTCCCCTCTTTTCATTCAATTGTGCACATTTCTTTCTTATCTCTATAGAAGGAAATTTTTCGTTATGCTATGATAAACTGCCATATGGCTTAGGAAGCATACTCTGGATGAGAAAAATACAAGCGAAATCTAAAGCATGTGCAGTACAAAAAAGGGAAGAAAAGGAGTCGATCTCTGAGATCTTAATAATTGCTCCCTTTACTCAGGATTCAGCTGTCGTCTATTCACTGACTGGAGAAGACCTGTTGTAGAAAACAATCTGGTTTCAACACGACTAGCCATTTAGAGCTCTACTTGAGGCACGCTTGCCAACAATGAAGAAATTCCCATGTGTTTTATTGCCTTAGTCGAAGCACTCACGCTATTGTTTTAACAACGGTGCCTTGGTCTTGCCAGCCAAAAGCCTTCCTGTAGTTTTACCCCTATAGGAAGAGCCCCTTGATCTCCCTCGCGTGTTGCTTTCTCTCTATGATCCTGTGATACTGTTTGACCGTAATCTTTTATTGTCAGAGGAGCATAGCTCACGTGGTGCTTTTCAAAAAAAGGCAGCGTACTGTGAAACCACACTGCAGGGGGACGGGAAAGAACGTTTGAGGTACTGGATGCTGAAGGACGGGTTTTTTTTTTGTTTTTTTTTGGGATGTAGTAACCATTAGGCAAGTGTAGGCTTGCTTTAAACAATGTAATCAAACACGTACACAAAAAGGCTTATAAAAACATACCAATAGTACAGTATATACCACTTGAGAGGGCCAATTGAAAAATAAATAAAAGGCATTTGCGTTTCTCGAGCCGCAGTCATAACGAAAGGCCTTGCCGGGCCTCTTCCCGTGCCCTGTTACAGGCTGTTAGATAATCCTCTCATTTTAAAAACAGCAGGTGGGCGAAAACATTGCTAACCTCCCACCCGGGTAACATGAGGCCTTCTGCACCTAAGAAATCCTACTCTGATCTGCTGAAGCATGTAGAGAACATGAGTAAGCAATGGAGAAAAGAGTGATAGAGAGAGAGAGAGAGAGTTCAAAGGGAGGTGGCTCAGCTGTGGAAACCTTATCTGCCATTGGAAGACGCTTACAGTGCGTTGCTCCAGAGACAATTTAACTGTATACACATTTCAAGGGTGGTGCAGAAGAGCCTACACTGTGAGAATATCCTCTTGAGGACAGTAAGGAAGTGGATTGAGCAGGTCCTCATATGGGAGTAGGCTGGCACACATTCGTGGCATACACTCTCTGCCACTGGTTATTTTTGACCCACATATTTTGAATGGGAAACAGGATCTGCTGCTGGCATTCGTTCTCCGTCCATTCAGCAGCTACGAGCTGAATTTGACATGTCGCTCACACTCCTGAAGATTCAAACTCGAACTGGATTTCGATTTGGATCGAGCAGCTCAAGTCGAAACCTTTCACCAGAAAGCGTTTTGCTTTGTGTGACCTCAAAACATCGATTCAGCATTGCACGTTTTTTTTTTTTTAGAGAAACAAAGCATCTCTGTGCCAGGGGAGAAAAGTTTCCGTGTTCACAAAGGCACAGAGGATGGCGTAGATGAGACAAGGAAAGTGAGTGGTACTATAAATATTGCCTTGTCGGGCAAGGTTGAGTCGAGACCACTTTCATAAATATTATGGAGAGACTAGAGGAGACGGAGGACAGTCATGACTTGCATGCCATCGCTGATGGAGGCCGTTCAGCTCCCTTGCCAGGCGTCACCCTTCCCCCTCCATTCGAAGACGAGAGTTAATCAGAGATAAAAGCCATTCCTCTGCTCCTCTCCCCTCCTCCGCAGATCAATGAAGAATACACAAACAGGCCTGACGGGGATCCAGAATTCGAGACTTCACGCTCAGCCCATGCTATCCTGACTCGTTCCCATACGATCCGACGTTTACTTGCTGCTCCGCACCTTTGTGGCCTTGCTTTGAGAGACCTTCTGGATGTTTTGGTGTCCCGGTTGATTAATGTTATCTTTGTGTTTGCTTAGGCAATCGAAACCAAATGCCCTGTCAAGACCATTTAAAGTGAACTTGTCCAGTAAACATACTGCTCGTGTGAACTGTTCACAAAAGAAAGGCTCACTTTAGATCGTAACCTTTAATCACAGATCTATCCTGAAACTAGAGCAAGTTGCAAGAATACATGGAGCCTGAGCTGAATCCTTAATAATTCACATGGTGGAGATGAAACAGGAGTGATCATGCTGGAGAACGGCTAATAGAAAAAAATTAAATAAATCAAATATGCGCAAAAATCTGTGTAATGAGAATGTTTGTATCCATGCTTCATTCTCCCACTCATGTCTGCTTCGGCTCAAACAACAATAGACCCTCTTACTTCGGGCATTATTGTCAGCATAGTACTTTTTCTGGCCAACAGGAAGAAAGTCTGGGCTTTAGGCCAAATCCAGGAAGCGTCCTCCCACTATCGTTCACTCTTGCATAGCAATCTTTAAGGCATTGTGGGTTTTAGTAAAATATTTCCTGAAGTTGAGCTCAGTGTTTTGTTTTGTTTTTAAGTTTTTAAGTGTTTAGAAGCAGCATTGTATTTGTGCAAGAAGCATCCACACAAAACAGCAGACGTGATTCAATGTCTGTGACCTTTCTTACTCTGTATCTTCTGATTTATGCATGAAACAAGAGTAGATCTCTGTTATTCATCTGTCCCGCTCATTTCTTTAATCCTATACTGTAATTGCTAAATAGTATGAACAAAGGATGTCATAGTGCCGGAAATCTGTCATATTTTAGTAAGTGTAGCCTTGACGGTGTCAGGATTAGGCCATTTGTGTCTGGACTGAAAATAATTTCACTGTAGTCTTTAATCTACATTGACATTACGTCTGTTCCTGTATCACTGTATCACAAAGCATCTCACTTTACCCAATGAGCCATGTGTCATGCCTTTTAACCAAGAGAATCCATGCACAGACTGAACAATTCATCAAATCAGGTAAAGAAATGAAAGGCTCACTCATGTTGCTAAAGCAAGGTCATGACAATGTTGTACAACTTATATAGTGCTGCAATTATTTTTTTCAAGAAAACCTCATGTTTATTAATAATGATTAAATGTATGATACTATTTTTGTGGGTTTGCTTAAACTGATTGATTTCCTGACGATCTTATTTGAGCTTAATTGGTTGTTTTTGAAATTGTAAATATGTAGGACTTTTTTTTTTTTTACTTTGTTAATAACATTCCGGTTTTGTGTTTTTATTTTTGTTTTCTGATGTAGAAACTGAAGATTTTATACATTTTGTGTTTGTTGATCACATCTGTTGAGTGTCTCTAATGATCCATGCTGGACATGTAACAATAATAAATAAATGATCTGAATATGAAATACAGTCTGATTAAAAAAAGAAAAAAACAACCTAATAACAACCACAATAATCAAAAGCACAATAACAATCTGCACTTATATAGCGCTATTATCCAAAGCGCTTTACACTGGTTCTCATTCACCCATTCACTCACACACACACACCAATGGTAGCAGAGTTGCCATGCAAGGTGCTAACTTTCCATCGGGAGCAACTTGGTTTCTTGGTTTCTTAACTTCAGTTTCTTGCCCAAGGACACTTCGGCATGTGGAGTCACGTGGGCCGGGAATCAAACCTCCAACCCTACAATTAGTGGACAACCCGCTCTACCACCTGAGCCACAGCCGCCCCCAATCCATTACCCCATGGTGATGAGTGATAAAAGAATTTGCCATGTTTACAACCTCATATATGAAATGATCAAGGTTTCAGGGATTAAGAGAAATTTAAAACAAACAAAAAAAAGGTGGCAACATTTTTATTTTAGAAAAAATATAATTATTAGTAAAACTTTTTTTTTTGGTTAGATTGAAGGTAAGTAGTTCCTCCAGTTTGAATGGAAAAGAGTAATGATTTCATTAAAAAATGTAAAAATAAACACAAGGCTGGTGACACTCTGGCAAGGGTAGCAATCGCAGTGCATAAGCACACACTATGGACAATTTGGAAATGCCACTCAGCATACAACGCATGTCTTTGGACTTGGGGAGGAAACCTGGGGAAACTCCCAAAGCACATGGAGAACATGCAAGCTCAGTGCTCAGAGGGTGGAGGCAAGAATTGAACCCCCAACCCTTGTGGTGTGAGGCAACCACTAAGCAACTGTGCCCCATAATCTGATTTCTGATTATACTTATTGAGTTTCTATTTTACTGTAAATTCAAATCATGTAAATCCTCACTGACTGTGTGAGTGTACACTATTTTAAACCTTATACTCTATTCTATTAAAACGGTACTGATTTACATACCTGCTACTTCACCCTCTGTATCTTTGTGTAGGAGTAAGCACAGTGCTCCTATTACGCTGATAGCATGAGAGCATACTGTCTGTACTGTAACTGAACCTTCATCATCACACTCCATGATTCCCATCCCCCCTCACAAAGCTCCGAAGAGAGCTCAGGGTCTCTGCCTCAGGCTGAACTTCCTGTCCCTCAGGAAAGAGCAGGGCCTTGTGGGCCATGGGAGACTGGGTGGGATATTTATAGAGGCTTGTTGTAGGACAAAGGAGCAGAGAATAGAGGAAGTCTGTGATAAAGTCTGTGAAATAGCAGGTGCTATAGATTATATGGATACAAACACAAGCAAGTACTGTACACTTCATAAAGTCACTTTACATCTGCATGGAAGGCCCATATCCCAATCACTTAGTTGGCGCGATGTATGGAAAAAAGGCCTGAATGTTTACTCATCTGGTTCACAGCTTAAAACACCTCTCAAAGCTTTTTTTCTGCTTTAGTACTGCTGCATTTTAATCACTCCACCTGGGCTCTGTTAAACAAACCCACTTAGCACCTGCCCATCCCCAGGGAACCGGCTAACTGCTATGAGCTAACCACAGCAAGGAAAGCACTTGTGCTGCCTGGCACATCTCCTCTCACTACGCCATCCCTTATTTACTCGATCTTTCTCATTTTGCTTTTCTTGGAGGATGAAGTCATTGTATAAAGTGTAAAACGTGAGGTTTCAGAGTGTTTGTTTGGATATTAGAGGAGGACAGTGAGGAGTGGGTGTGCAGTGATTTGGGGAATGTTTGCTAACACACTATTAGCCCACTCTCTGAAATGAGTAATCTTCAAACAAAATACAGCAAGCACATTCTTTGTTCAAATTTGTATGCTTGCCTTTACAAACTTGTTCTTACAGTGCTTACAGTGATGAAACTGAACTTCAATACCATATACAGGTATATACATATACAGGGCACATGTTTAAACCCGGTCTTAGTTTAAGAGCCTCTAGGACTATAACATGCAGTTTTTTCGAGTCTGTACATGCTTTTCTTAAGAGTAAGCATTTTTCCAGCACTCTCAATGTGTATAATTTTTTTTTTTAGTATACTTCAGCTCAGTGGTTAAGCTCAATGTACAAGGAAGAGTTTGAAGAATAGTTGCTTTGAATAGCTAAGTCCTGATTTTGAACACAATGCTAATTTATATTTCATTGCAGTGCTCAAAATTGTTAGCATGATGTTGTAGGCTGTTTGGCACAAATTATAAATGCCTTAAAATGTCACGTTCTTTCTGAACTTACAATATGCTTATGGAAAGTGAGTTTGCTCCTCACTGCATAACCAGCGTGACCTGTAATGTACATTGTATCGTCAATTTACGTTAACTCTCAGGTATGAACGTTGGTAAACAGGTTAGCAAATGATACTTGTCAACTGCTGACGTCCTTTAGGGCAAGTGTTACTGCTTGAACTCCATCTGAAAACCTATTTGTCACCACAGGCTTGGGGTAGAAGAACAAAATATACAGTAAAATACATTATATGGTCAAAGATATATTGACATTACCATTGAACATCCCATTCCAAAACCACAGGGATTATTATGGAGTTGGTCCTTCCCTTTGCTGTTATAATAACCTCCACTCTTCTGAGAAGGCTTCCCTCTAGATTTTGGTACTTGGCTATGGAGAATTATGTTTATTCAGCCACAAAAGTACAAGAGGTTTGGCACTGATGTCCAGCAGGAAGGTCTGGTGTGACGATGATGTTCCACTTCATACCAAAGGTGTTCTCCAGGGTGGAGGTCAGGGTTTTGTACAGGTCACTCGAGTTCTTCCACAGCAACCTTGGTAAATGATGTCTTTATAGACCTCACTTTGTAGAAAGGGGCATTGTCATGCTGGAACAGATTCTAGTATTCAATTCTATAATGGAAAATTGGTTGGAAAATGTAAATACCCTTGATAATTAGATTCTGTCTAAACCTGTCCACAATTATTTTTTTTTTTGTATTTTTTTTTTTTTTTTTTGTGTTTTGTGTGTGTGTGTGTGTGTGTGTGTGTGTGTGTGTGTGTTGTGTGTGTGTGTGTGTGTGTGTGAAATGAGCATTTGCTTTGCTGACTCTGCAACCTAGTCATGTTTTATAATCTTCAATCTTCAAATACTTCCCCTGAACCTCAGAGGTGTTACCTTTGAAACAGTTTCACAGACAGCTTGGCTGTGTTTTTTGTTCTCTCGCCTGACTGTGTTACAGAACTAACCTCTGTATCTGGGCAGAATTTCCACATGAACACACACACACACACACACACACACACACACACACACACACACACACACACACACACACACACACACACACACACACACACACACACACACACACACATACAGATCAACATCAACACAGATCCTACAAAACAACCCAGTCAGCATTTCCAATCATTGCTTCAAAATTACATTAAAACCTCTCACAGGTTTTTAAAGGCTTGTTAAGAAGGGTAAATAAGTCATTATCTGATCAACAAGCAGGAAGCACAAGCAGCTGACAAGAGTTAAGATGAGCTTAAGGCACAAGTCAGGTCTTTCTCAAGTCTTTCTCATGCTGTACTTTTGTGAAAAAAAATTGGATTTGAGTAAAATATTAGAAATCTATTATTGTAAACTAGTGAGTACACAGGGAATGCACGGAGGAGGGGAAAAGCCATTTTTCTAAAGTGTAAGTGGTTTTGGATGAATGAAAAATTTAAGAGAAGTTACAGGCTTCATAAACATACATACAACGATATGAATTGAGGTCAAACTTTGTTTGAACTATCTATCCAGGTAGTACTTTGAATGGAATGGCGTTAGCCGCTTTACAAATGCATTTAGCACACCACTGGACTGGACAATGTGAATTGCCTAGCTTTCAGCTACATTTGAATCGGGTTTTTTTTCAGCTGTCACAGCTACATTTAGTTAAAAAAAAAAGCTAAAATGTAGAACTGCAGAAAATAAAAACTTGAATATGCATGATATCTACTTAGCAATCTGTAGTTACATAACTGTAACCAATGCCAAAAGCAGCAGCCAAACTTCATAAACTGTCATAAAATGAAAATTATACAGAGATTATTGATACAGTGGATTAGCTAAATGAAAGTATTAATGAAAACTGAGCAGCAACAAATAACCGCCCTATTCCATAATATACATTCATTTTAACTCTTTACTGCATGGTGTTGCCATAAGGCAACAATTAATTTATCTCCAATTTTTTGATAGACAATAATACAAAAGTACAACCTTCCTATGTAACTGGAAAAAAAGGGGGGGGTGCCATTTCACATGACCAGAAAGTGCTGTTTGCGCTTCCTTTTCTGCAATCACATGGCATAGTGAAGGTCATCATCAAAGGGCTCTCAAAAATTGATTCACAATATTTAGGCAAAACTACTTAAAGGAAAAACATGTTTGGATCTAATTTTTGTATGCATTTTGAGTGAGAAAATCCATCCACATACTTTTTACAACTGTAATTCCTTTCTAGAAAAAAGAACTTTCACATGCTTACTAGGTGGCAAAAAAACCTTTTACATGCTTACTAGGTGGCAAATTATAGTCTGGAGCATGCAGTAGCTGGAATTGTAATATCATACATTTTGTGTTATTTTTGACTATATGATACTTTCTGCCATTGCACATTGTTGCCATATGGCAACAATTTACCAACTAACCCCCCAAAATGTTTTTAAAAATGTTAAAGATACTTTTATTACTTTAATTAATTCAAGTAATAAAAATTCATTAGAAAGACATATATATTTTTTTTCAATTTAAATGTAACAATTCATGCAAGTAGAGGATTAACGCTTACACACTGGCTAATACATTGCCAATAACACATTTAGCTTCATCTTATACCCGTAACTTAGATGAAAACTGGCATGCAAACCATTAAAAGCAGATTAGGCAAACTTCAGGCCAACATGTTTCTGAGCTACATGCCTACTTATTGCCCAGATAGTGTACTACATAGGGTGTAGACACAATTATGTTTTACCCTATGTAGTTCTCAAGTACAAAAGCATTCAGGATTTGCCTTAATGTCTTGTCTGATAAGTACCATTACCATAGAAATAGCATTGTTGCGAGAAAATATGCATGCATCATGCACAGTAGCCAGAGCAACCAAAAAATATTTTTAGTAGTGTCATTGGAGCCAAATACCACAAACGATTTATTTCTTTCTTTTTTTGTCAGATAACAGTGTAACTGATTTCAGATTTCGCAGTGTTTGAAACATCAACTTGGCAATCTGTCTTGTGTTTATGGGTCTCTCCCCATTCAAATAAACAGCCTGATATTGTATGACTGAAAACAACTGGCAAAATGACCAGACAAAATGACTGGACAGACTTTGGTGCAGGGAAATGTGTAGACAGACTTTACTATAAGGATTCCGGTTAAAGCGAAGGGACAGTCTGGAAATGACTCTTTGCCTTTTTTTCTTACTCAGCAGTCTCTGCAGCGTTGTCATGTTCTATGGAGAGTGAAGCCTATAATTATTTAAAACAGTTTCATAATGATTCCTTTAAACTGGACCAGAATTCTGACGAGCTGCGATCATGCAGGAAATGACTTTTCCTTCTCTTTTCTATTCAGGATGAGTTGTCTGACTGAGTGGCATTCCTCCATGCCATGAGTTTATCATGTGGTTTACACCGTCAGGTTTCTCATACAGCTTCTCAAACAAACCAATACAACCCTACATAACAAAGGGCTTATCATGTGACTAAACGAATACACTTCCTTAGATGAGCGAATATCAGAGGAAGTGCTTGTCAGGGTCAGGTGGTGTGTCCGGGTCACTCTGTTTCCTGAGAGAAAATCTCGTCCTGTCTTCAGTAATGATGAGCTCATTTTGCAGTTCCCATAACCTCCATGAGCCTAGTCCACAGCACCCAAGAGAGATACACACGGGAGCAGATTCATAAAAGCTATAACACTAAAGCAAAATATGGGTGAATACATTATTAATGTTGACTCTCCATCTATCTGCCTGTATGTGAGTTTCCTGCTCAAAGATTTTCTGGTCTTATGATACGCGTATATAACCAGTATATGTCGTATAAATACATTTGTATTTGATGGTCATGGGAAAAAAATAACTATGCAATGGAAACATATGGAATTGATAAATTATTTTTATCCCACAGATTAAAAAAAAAATCAATTAAAAGTGACCTACTGTAAATATTAAAAGATATTACAGTATTCAACATACATTCACTGGTTAGTCGTTTGGATGATAGCCGGCAAAGCTTTAACAATCTTTTAACTATATTTCTCTTAAGATAGATGGACGAGGATATTTAACAGGAGGTTAACAATTGTCATAGAGTGTTAATTTATGAATGAAAAAATAAATTGTTGAATACTTTATGATATAGAGCACAGCACCAGTTTGGTTTCTGAAGCATAACTAGCAGAAGTGCACAGTTTGCTAACCTTATTGAGTGAAATGGCGCTACTGCTCTTACATCCCACTTAAAAATGTCATTCTGTATCCATTACAGAAAAATGAAACTCATAAACACTCGTACTATATAAATCTTTCTCAGAAAGTAAAGACAAATATGTTTCTGCAGCCATGTCAGAATGGGACATACAGTACATACACTTTTAAAATCTCATACAATGTGCTGTATCATTTCTTTTACTCAGTGAACTGAGGTAATACTTTTTATGAACTAATTAGCTAGCTTAGTTATTTGAATGGAACTGTGTTAACTGCTCTACAAATGCTTTTACCACATTAGTAGACTGGAATTTATGTTACTTTTTTAATGTATCTTGAATAGATGACGCTATAGCTATCTTCCAAAATTAGCTAATTAATGTTTTGCTACTCGCTTGCTACACATGCTGCAAGCTATTTTTGTGTGGTTAATTGCCCAGCTCTAAGATGTGGTTGCCATTTTGTATACATCTGTTACATCCACATTCAGCAAAGAATACAACAAATACATTTTTTCTGGTTAGAATGATCCAGCTAGAATTTAACTAACTGCAGAAAGCAAAAAACTTCCAAACACTAGCAAACATCATTTTACAGGTGAAAGTCACAAAATGCCTTAGTGCTTTAGTATTTTGTATTTTATTTTTGATACTATATTTGTGGTATCTGCTACACCAAAACACATTTTGAGTAGACCAAATTCTTTTAAAACACTGTATCTTGTATATTTTCCTCTCTGCTTTGACGTGCATACTCTCAGAGTGAGATATTGTATCTGTTTCTCATGATATACTTGAAGAGCAGCATGTGCTCGTATTTGCTCTGATTTATCGGACTGCTCTTTATGACCATAGCTGCACAGCTGAAAACCCTGTCTTTTAATGACACATTTTCAATGCAGAGAATATAAACACCAATGGCTTTAGCATACTGCCCTATTGTTCTACACCAGCAAAATACCATCTTGTCTAAATTACGCCAGAGGGTCATGAGTGGAACGATCCAACGCCATATGGAAGGACGTATTGAAAGGATAAAAGGATGTGCTTCAATATAACAGACCACTTTTGACCACAGACCTGTGAGTAAGATGTGACAATCATAAGAGCATATGAGTCTGTTCATAGTTTACTTCCCGGTTTCCCATCACAGCCGAATCTCAGCAAAGTGAGCAACACAGCAGGCTTGTCTTAACACACTCCTCATCCTAAAAAAGTGTTCTTGTTTGTGTGAGAAATTCTGACTTGTTTAGAAGTGCTTTTGTGGAAGCATTTTCATCTGTAAGCACTCTAAATGCTCCACAGGATGTTTTGTTTGTGTACAGTATTTGGCAAGCCTTGGGCATCTCGTAAATGGTACAGGTGTCTCCAACAGATATATTACGCAACCCCTAGCTGAACCTGCTAATGCTATAGTCATTAGCATAATTAAAGAACATTGTAAAATAGCAGGTAATAATTGGGGTAAATATAGGAGAGTTGTTGACATGTGCGGTGTGGTGTGGCATAGATTTTAAAAAGTGTTCTAAGCCATAGGTTTATATCTCTAAGTGGATGACATATGTGGTTGTTAAACTTATCAACGGCTAATAATGGCATTTTTCATTTTTGTGAAACTCCAGATAGATTTGGTTCTTTAGCTTGTTGATTGTTATGAAACAAATCCAGGGGATTTGTTTCATAGGCTTACAAGATGGTACTATGGCAACAGATTCCTTGCTCAGAACATGAAATGTGTGACAAAAGCACCTCAAAGCACCATCTCTATTGCCTGCTCATGAGATCTGTGGACCAGCAGCTCTAAGCCGATAAAGATCCTGAACACGTCTGTCATCTGTTCTCCACAGCCAAATTTAATGTTGTGATTGTAGGCAGAACGAATAGACACTCATTCTCCACTTTGGCTGAAACTGGATGCTAGGTGATGAGATAGAATTAAAATTGAAGCAATGGGGATGCTTTCTCCACTCACCGCCCATTTGCCCCGCTGTACTCCACCCTGTAGTTATTGATTGTGGTGATTCCATGGCTAAAATATGTTCCTCACTGTTCCCAATCACAACCCCTGTGCTTTCTCTTCCATCGTTGTACCATGCTTATTCATTTTCTTTTTCTCTACAGCACCATCATGGTGGGTTTTGTGAACTTGACAGTCAGATAAGACCTCAAAGACTGAGTGGCAGGTATTAAAAACTGATTCATAATCACATCAATGATTACATTTCTGAAGGAGCAAAAAATAAGATAATTTGGACTAAACATGCTGTAAACATAACTGTAGATTGGGGCTGATTGTCTGAATAAGTGATGCTCTTTTTGTCTATTATACAGAACATTGTAGCTAACTAATTGTAGATGATATCACTGGGCCCAATTGCTTATCATTGTTCCACACGATCAGAGGTTTTTTATGTTTTGCAAGATGGTAAATCCATTCTGAGGCTTTATTTCTAGACTTACAGCACTGTGCAAAAGTTTTAGGCACCCTATTTTTTTAGTTATAGATTTTTTATTTTATGACTTTTTAACATTTTAGATAAACATACCCCACCTTGTGCCCGATGCTCCCTGGGATTGTCTCCAGGTTCCCCCGCAACCCTGAAGAATTAGCAAGTGGTAGAAGATGGATGGATGGATGGATTCCTAAACATTAGCTTTCTAGCACAAAATTAAATGTTGCAGAAAAATGTTTGTATGTCATTAAAGAAAGCAGCATATTATGTAAGAGATATTTTTCAGACAAAAAACACAATGAAAGCTACTGGGTTTTGCTGCAAAAATAGGAAGCAAGTGTGACAGTTAAATTCTCTAGAAGAACCGTGGCTGGTTCTGCAAGATGCTCAATAAAACTTACCAGATAATTTCCTTATAAAACTGCACTAATTTTACTGGAGACTTTTTTTTTTTTTTTTTTTTGGTCACACCAGAGATTGATATTGTTTCATTTAATACTGTTTACTGCTGTTTACAGTGTTTTTTTAAACTGTAGAAACATTTAGTTTCGTTATTTTGAAGGAATCTTTGGTATACAACATTTATTTGCACGCACCTAAAACGTTTGCATAGTACTGTATGTGGTGACAGCTTTAAACATTTATGAAACCCTAATTCTTTCCCAGAATCGTTCACCAACTAATGAACTACAAGACCTGATGATCACTTGATGTGTCACATGATGTGTTACTGCGCTTTCATGCCCTGAACTTCTAACACACACACACACCTGTTCTCAATCACAATCACCGGTTCACTACATATACACATCACAAACTTCTACACAATTTGATTTCTTGTCTTAGCACACCGCAGAATATGGCCACCTTCACTTGCTGCTAAGGAACACTTTACTTTTCTTTTTTTTTTTGCTTTACTTTGCTTGCTGCTAAACTTTTCTAAACTTTTACAGTCAACAGTTTATAACCAAATGTTTGTAGTTTGTCCCATCCAACATTGTTCTGTTGTCCTGTTTAAATATTTGGCATTATGTGTTGCACCATTCCAATATATACAAAGGAATAACCATAAAGGCCTCTTCACTTGAAGAATCACTCCTAGCAAATCCCTAATGACTTTGCCAAGCCTTTATTGTTGGGTGCACCCAATTCCGATTTTGAACCCATTTGTTTAGCAGCTTTAGCATTTTCAGAATTACTTGCTGAATGCACAGAACTTAGTTTGCTGGGTTTGAATAATAAATGCCATCATGCATTGACTATTGGTATGATTCACACCTAGCAAGAATTACATCCCTGCCATGCAGGCTGAATGGCATCATTGTGCTTCAAAAGACAAGGAGAGAAGTGAGCATGTATAATTGTGGAATGCTTATCTCTGCCATTCTCAGTTTTGCAGAAGTAAATTATGTGCTTGAGACTGTCTGCACTAATGGATACTAAACAAAATTAGCGAAATGGAAAATAATAGGCATGACAGTTAATATATTTCACATACATTTTGTGGAATTCAGTCAGCCATCTGCATTCACTTTTTTCCCGCAGTCATTGGATGCAACATAAATAACAAACTGGTGAAGAATTTAGTGGAATTTAAGACAGGAAACCCCATATTTAAATCACTGCTTTGTTTAGTAGATGTGTGTATGATAGTAGCCTGAACATCTAAGTGAGGATTTCACTGGCATATCTCCAGCCTTTTCACTAGAGGGAAAGGAGAGAAGTGAGATGAAAGAGGTTTGAGGAAGCCAGATAGAACCATACAACTTGGATTTGTGATGTCTTTCTCAGCTGATGATTGACAGAACAGAAAAGAGTGAAAGGCAAAAAAAGACTGATTAGATAAACTGGGTGGACTGTTTCCTTAGATCAGCCATGCTTAGTGGTTTAACTTCCCTTTGTTGACACACAAAAAAAGAGTTAAAAATCTTCATTTTTTGAGGCTGAGTTCAAGTTCCCCTTGAGTCTTGTAGGTTCTCCAATCGTTCTTTCCTCTTCTGAACTGAAACTCATCATAGTTTAACTATTATAATATTGAATATTTAATTAGAAATTCATTTTATGTTGTTAGCATTTATAGGGAGTCACTGAGATGAAATTAGTACAATATGGTGTTCCACAGGTTTATGTTTTAGGCTTCCTATTTTTCTACTAATACAACATATTTAGCCTCTCGGATATAATTCTCAGTCAAAATGTTGGCCTTCATATCTATAGTGTCAATAGTTTATTCAGATTCAGCAGCAGAACTATGAAAAAAAAAATTCAAGATGGTGTACAACCCAATTATGAAAAAGCTAATATGCTATATAAAAGTACATTTGTATATGTACTTTGACTTGTATTTAAACAAAAATGTATAAAGACAAGGTATTTGATACTTTACCTAATCAACTACATACTTTTTTTGAAGGTAAATGTTTATTTTGAAATTGATACATGCAACACGTTCCCAAAACGTTGGGACAGGAGCAATTAGGACTAATAGCGATGTGACAAGTTGAAATAAGAAGGTGATGTGAAACAGGTGAGGCAATCATCTCCAAAAAAGGAGCCTCCAAAAAAGGCCTAGTCCATCAAGAGTAAGGATGGGTCGAGGCTCGCCCATCTGCCAATAGATGCGTCAGCAAATAATCCAACACTTTGAGAACAACATTCCCCAAAGACAAATAGGTAGGATTTGGGATATTTCTCCTTCTACAGTGCACAATATAATTAAAAGATACAAGGAATCAGGTCAAATCTCGGTACATAAAGGGCAAGGCCGAAAACCACTTCTAAATGTGCGTGATCTCCGATCCCTCAGACGTCACTGTCTTAAAAACCATCATGAGTCTGTAATGGATATCCTTACCAGGGCTCTGTAATTCATTGGTAAACCTTTGTCAGACAACACCATTCGCCGCTGCATCCACAGATGCAAGTTAAGGCTTTACTATGCAAAGCAGAAGCCATACATCAACACTGTCCAGAAGTACCAACGACTTCTCTGGGCTCGGTCTCTTCTGAGATGGACAGTAACACAGTGGAATCGTGTTTTGTGATTTGACAAGTCGACATTTCAAATAGTTTTTGGAAAAAACAGCCGTCATGTTCTCCAGGCCAACGAGGAAAAGGACCGTCCAAGCTGTTATCAGCGTCAGGTCCAAAAGCCAGCGTCTGTCATGGAATGGGCATGTGTCAGTGCCCCAAACCACATTCTGCCCGGATTACAAGCGCATGGTTGCGTAAACAGAGAGTGCGGTTGCTAGCATGGCCTGTCTGCAGTCTTGACCTGTCTCTGATTGAGAATGTGTGGTGCATTATGAAGCACAAAATAAGGCAACGAAGGCCCCGTACATTTGGGCAGCTGAAGAAATGCATAATGGATGAATGGTGGCAAATTCCACTTGCTAAACTTAAACAACTGGTGCTCAAACACTTAACAAGTGTTATTAAAAGAAAAGGTGATGTTACACACTGGTAAACAGTCGACTATCCAACTTTTTTGGAGTGCCTTGCAGTCATCAGATTTTAAATTAGTGTATTTTTTTTTTCAAAAATCAATTAAATTCACAAAGTAAAACATCAAATAATGCGCTAATAATGTGTTTTCAATATAGTACAGGGTGAATCGAATTTTCACTTTTTTTTTTTGCATTTTCCATACTGTCCCAACTTTTTCAGAATTGGAGTTGTTGAAGTTGAGTAGAGACTTCTATCCATCCAAGAGGAATATTCTTAAGTCCTAAGTCTGCCCATGACGTTTTTGTTGTTTTGCCACATGTGTTTACAAAGCATGGGCTGAACATCTCATTGAAAATATAAGTTTGTATTGTGAACGTATGACAAGCGAGTGTTATATCCTAAAATTTTACAGCCTATCAAACACTCATTTGCAAATGCACACCATGAAGCATTATTTTACCAAGGGTAAAACAATGATTTTTTCTAATTTGAAAGCACTTGCTTTCTTTTTCTGTTGTTTGCTCTTTTTTTATGTAACAGCACCAGCAATTTTCTTAAACTTCAAAGCATATTGTTTGAGTTAAATGTTGGATCTCATAATGACTAACCCCTGAGACTCATTCCATTAATACAATCCTATATGTTTATGCATCAATAGTTCGAGTCAAGGTGCTTTACAAGATATATACAGTAGATATAAGATATAAACTACCCAAAGTTCAAGTACGTCCAATTAAATTTGATTTATATGCCGTGTTTAACAATGGACCTTGTCACAAAGCAGCTTTACAGTTCTTTGAAAGAGTGTTGGACCCTGAATTAACTTCCAGACCCTCCTGTATGTCCATAGCCACTATAATACAAATTGGCAGAACATCAGAGATTCTTTGATGTTTTCCGATGGCTTTCTGTTCTTGTCTCTAATATCTCTAATATCATTTTGGACAAATCTTACACTCTCTATACACTCACCGTGCTTTACTGCTATGCCTGTATGTCTAAAGAGTGACATACAATATAGAAATATTGTATGGCAGCTTTAGATAGATGTCTGCAAGTTGACATCTTTATCACGCGGTCCTCGTTAGTGCCAATGGCCATGGACCGCGCTGTTTGTTCCACTTAGGAGTGCATGCGAAACACAAAGACACACTTTACCACCAACACGACCTCTGAGACACCTCCTCCCCAGAGTACCTCCCTCTGCCTTCATCCACTACGACTCTCCAGCCTGTTTTATAGACCTGCTTATTTTCATTCTGCTTGCTAATGCACTCTTGTTGTGCACAGCGCAGACAAACTCTTACACAACATATAAAATGAAACGCTTAATGCTGCGTTCTAGGATCTTTGATATTCAAATGATGTTATAATCAAGGTTTATTTATTTATTTAGTTTAAACCCCTGAACGCAATAGATGTGTTATTCACATATTGTGCTTTGCAACTTTGTGCTATGATTCTATAGAAATTGCTAGAAATGCAGGAACCTGGGAGCTGTTTGTGGCACTAAGTGCTCTCTTCTTGCTCAGGCAGATATAACCCTTCAGCTGATCTGTCTCCATTAGGAATAAATGCCAAGCAGTGCTATCAGGGTAATGTTCCTGTGTAGAGTTCTGTGCCATGTCAGAGACAGCTCACCAGTGATCCCTGATAGCCTGTAGGTGGTCAGCGTTTGGTGCTGTTTGTGTTCAGACCACACAGATCACAAGTGCTCATCCCATTCAGTTATCTGTCTCAGAGCAGGTATCAGTGGCTGGGAAATAGTAGGACTATTCGGTCTCATGTGTCTTTTTATCTGCTTAATGTCAGTGTGAACTTGTGGACCTTCTGAAATACAGCTTAGAGGTTCTCACACCCACATACACACACGCCTACACAGACATCCCTTATTTTTTTAGGCTAGATGTGTAACACGATTCTAATCTCTGTATCTGCATTCAGATTTAAACACAAACTGGGCATGGCCTACAGAATACACACTCATCGTCCACTTTAATAGGAACATCTGTACACCTGCACATTGCAAGTTGCAAGGCAAACGTGCTAACCACTAATCCACCGTGCTCCCCAACACATTATCTATTTATTCTAAATAAAATATTCATATTTGGTTACATCCCTACAGTAGACATTGTGACAGAACAGCTTTACAGAAATCCAGATGTTGATTTCTAATGAGCAACCCAGTGGTGAGAGTAGCAAGGCAAACCTTCCTGCGATGACATGAGGAAGAAACCTTGAAAGGAACCAGACACAGAGAACTCATCCTCTTCTGGATGACATCCCCTACAGATTGTGAGATTAAAACGGTTATTCAGTATATTTCTACAACTGTACTGTATACTATAAAGTGAAATAGTACTCAAAATGAGCATTACAGTCTTAATGATTACAGCAGCAGTTCTTAGGTACAAGTCTACAGTATAAATGTAAGAATATTCACTGAGGCAAGGGTGAGACTGTTTTGGGGTAGTGCAATGTTTAGGGTGTCCACATTGGATAATCTACAGTCGCAGAAAGTGAGTCACAAGCGCAGTAGCTTTATTATTATTTTCCCACCAATTATATTGATGTCCATTCTTATCCCTAGTCCTGTTTGTTATATCATAGTGTGATCAGATTGTCTTAATAACTTTGGTAAAACACTACTGAAGTATTTATATTGCTAAATAATACTTATTTATACGGACATCCTTGTCCTGACCCTATACCAGCAACTGTGTACAAGCACTCAGCTTGTTATTCAAACTCTTGACAGTAGGAGATATGAAGTGCATGCTGATGCATGTTAACCACAGTAATAAACACATTTATCACTCAAACACAACGGTTTTTCCCAAATGACTGCGCACCTCTTTTGGAAGAGACACAGACACATGTTGCTGTTTTGCTCTTTCTCTTTTTTTCTTTTCCTGGAAGAATCGTCAGCAGGTGCTGACATCAGAAGATCTTCCCTTAATGGCGGGAATCTCTGATGGTTACAATAGAGTGGGAATTCATCTCGGTTGCGTGCCCCAAAGAACATGTTGGGGCTTTTATGCGTTAATCCGCTGTGTTATCTGACCGATGTATACATGTCTGCGTCTGCTGGGGTTTTTAAGAGCTTCTTAAAAACCTCTCCTTCTTTATCTTTATGTTTTCTGCTTTACTGTCATGACAGGATTTTTGCTTCCACAGAAGAATGCTGAGAGTTAAAAGGAGCATGACCTGCGTTGAATGTGGTGGTTTTTGTCTAACCAGAATTCTTTTGTGGAGCATCGTGTACTGCTGATGCAGCCTTTTTTTGCTTACAACAGACAGGAATGAATATTAGGAGACAGTGAGTGCAGAATACTCACATATAAACACATAAAAGGGAGGATATTTCAGCAACCCTTCCATTAGAGGCCTCATTAACCTGGAACAGTTTGGCAATGTACTGTGTCAGGGTTTGCGTTCTGTGTGTACTTCATGGCTTGATGGTCATGAGGTATTGGATTGTGAAATTTGACTGTTTGGATTTTGGTAAAGAACTCTGATCAAAAGCAACTTACATTCATTTATATAACTGAGCAGGTAAGGGTTAAGGGCCTTGCATAAGGGCCCAGCAGTGCCAGTGCTGGGATTTGAACTCACAACCTTCTGATCTGTAGTCCAACGTCTTAACTACTGAGGTGCCACTGTCAAGTTGTAGTATTGCTACTATGGTGTATATAAAAATACGACTACATAATGCTCAGCACAGTGGTACTAATAATGCTAACAAGAAAGTACAAGCAGGCTAAAACCCTAGCATATGTTGGAAGGCGAAATGGCGCCCATCTTCAGAGGTGCGCCAAACAACAGTAAGAAAACAGAGAGGCAAAATTTCGGTCTGATCGATACTTAATAACAAGCCACTCCTCCATTTTTTAACCATCTCACCTTCTTGGTTCCAAATGGCTCTTAAGACCAAGACTTCTGAATTCATAGTTCAAAATTCACCTAGATTAAGTCAAAGGAAAAGGTAGAAAGAAAATATGCCTTTCATGTACCATGCCCTTTCCCCTTCAGTGAATTGCTTTTTCTGCTAAATTAATTATATTTAATTTCTGATCTCTGCTTATTTTCTAAGAATGCAGAAATATATATATTTTAAACATAACTTTGTTTCCTGTATCTTTGTAGCAGATGTCAAACATCATAAATGCTATGACTAAACCATTAATGTTGGCATCTCTATTAACACTACTCTGATTCAGTCAATAGTAGTAGCTACATGGATTAATAATCAGTAATGCTAAGACCGTACTTCAGAAATGTAACTAAACTGAAAGTAGACTTGCCAGCTAGAGACAATACCCAATGACAATACCCATGCTCATGAACTGCCTACTGTCAGAGGAAAAGGCTGTTTGACCGACATTGCAAACTGTCAAAAATGTGCACTTGCCTCTAACTGTTTCAAACAAAATGCTTGGGAAAAAATGTAAAGTCAAGATTTTTCAAACCTGTGACTGTATCGTCCTTTGAACAGCTCAATGTATCACATCATATGTTAGTGGGCACATGTAGAAGGGCCAGTCAGAGTACCGCCTACAAGATTATGAAGCTGGTTCTCAGAAAAGTGTACAAGAAGTATAAGATGGATAAAACTAGAGGCTAAGACTAATTGAATCCATTTTGAAGGTAATTTGAGGGTAGTTAAAAATTTCCATTAGTGACAGGAATATTTCAACTGCTGTCATAGGCTAAATTTTTAAATTAAATACTGGCTGTTGACATATGAGGGTGAGTCTGAAATGAAAACCTGAAAACGATATAGATATAAATTAAGAACACAAGGAACACAAGGACCTTGGAACACAATGCAAATGCAAGGGTTAACACATGCTTTCTCAAAGACATATAAAGCCAATACATCTTTCTATTTCAAGGAAAACCATCTTTCCCCATCAAAGAGCAGAACTCCTGACCACAGATGGCTGTGGCATTGCTTTGAACCCACCATTTCCCAAAAACAAAGTGAGTATTTTTTCTTGCCACCAAAGTGTCATGTATTGTTCCTTCTCACTGTTATGATACGATATGTCGTTACACATGTTGTCTTTGTCTGCTTTCCTGAGCAAATAAAATAAGCTTCTGTCAACCATGCGTTTCTCTATCACTCCATCTAGTGATATTTGGTCCTGATAAATGGTGCATCTTCAATGAATGTTCTGAATAATTAATCATTTGTTATAATACTCGGGAAAAAGATTTGATCTGTTATCAGTTTTACAAGTTTTGACTTCAATACATTCCAACACTTCAGTCTAAAATCCTTTCAGATGTTAGTTCATTCAAAAATTCATTCAATGCCTGTAAGAGGATTTAATTCTTCAATTATCCAAGTTGATTTTTGTTGGGGAAATCAGCACACTTCGCTTTCACTTTTGTACCACTCCGGTTGAAGTTTTATAGGCTTGTTTTATTTAGTTCCTAAAGCAGACAACAGCAACCAGACATTCAAAAAAACAAGAACACAACCAGACACAGTGGGTGTAACAGCACATGAAAAGGACTATACGAATGACCGTGGGAAGGACCCATCAGGGAAAAACTGTAAAAATGACAACAATGACAGCAGCTTTTTTTAAAAAACTTTAAAGCACTTTGTCCAAACATGGGTTAACACTGGACAATTGTTAATCCATTTTTGCTCACACAGACACACATCCATCCATTTTTCATACCGCTTATCCTACACAGGGTGATGGGGGAACCTGGAGCCTATCCCAGTGAACATCATCAGCCCTATCAGCCTACAGTGCATGCATTTGGACTGGGGAGGAAGCCAGAGTTCTTGGAGGAAACCCCCAAAACACAGGTAGAACCACTTAGCCACCGTGCCCCCACAGGCACAAATCATATCACGAATTAAGATTGGTGGTTCTCAGAATCTATAATGCTCACTGATGGTCTATTTAGTGCACTTGTTGCAATTTCGATCAAATACAGCCAGTGACAAAGCTTTAGCAGTGTCAGAAATTTTGGGGTAAAATCTCAAAGTGCGAGCACAGATCAAAAAGCCACCAACAGGAGGATGGCATAGGATGATATCAAACTCAAAGGACAGCTACAATACAATAACGTCAATGGCGAAATGTATACAAAACATGTTAATGAAGAGAAAAAATAAACTTATTACCTCAGCTCACTTTGCAGAATGTAAGCAAGCCTGGATTGCACTGATTGATGATGTAAACAGTACTGTAGCAATTTTATAGGATATAATTATGAAGAAAGGGCTTAAATGTTATGTCGGTCTTTAACTCGAGAGCCTGCACAACTCTGCCCATAGACTTTATATTAAATGTACAGCTGTAAAAAGAAACAAGTGTATGATTTATGTATAATAAGTCTAATGTGCAGACACATTCCTACATTAATTACAGCTGTGATGACAACGTTGGTGGTTTTTAGCAAGTCCATGCAAGAACCAAATCACACGCACATCCAGTACTGCACACACATAGGAGAAAAAAAAACATCTTTCACAAGACATGCGAGCGCTCCCTGAGTGTAATGCATCATGAAGGGGAAAGTCCCAATAGTGGTTAGGTCATGCTTAACTCAGCTGGGCTCCCTCCATACGGTTTGCACGCTGTCAGCTGCAGAACTTGCTGCTCTTAGCATGTGGGTGGAGGGCTTTCAGAGATGATTTCACAGACCACATGGCGGCTGGGACAATATTTACAGGCGGTTTATGATGCCCTGACCCGGATTCGTACAATCCCTGGTGTATAGTAGTTACAACTGGCTGTCTCTGTGGATTAAGTTCACATACAGATCTTTGCCCGCATGTGGAGTCAAGAATAATCCCAGGAGGGAAATCTTTGTTGTTTTAGTTCCAGCACGAAGGGATACGGTCGTGGTTTCCATGGCAACTGGATACTGTGACCCTTGGGTAGTCAGAGTGGCAATAATAAATGCTGCATTGGTACAGTATAATCTAACAAATTTCCCTTGCACCCAAACAGGCACACTAGGTGGTAAAAAGATGGGAATTGGTCATTTACACAGTCCTGACCCAGTCTCTGTAATAGCCTATTATTGTCGTCGTCATCATCATCATCATCATCATCATCATTATCATTACCAGTACTATGACTGGGATTGGTTTTCCAGAGTGTGGACATGTAAGCCAAACCTGCTGCATTCAAAACATGTGGCTCTGGAGCAGTCACACACACACACACACACACACACACACGTTACAGCAAAGCAGGCTGGGCTTTCTGCCTGCTAATGAGAACACAGCATTACAGCAATGGAGCCCAGAGCTCTATTAAACTGGATGAGCAAAACTTATGGAGTTGGCCTCAGTTGCAGTGCATCTTTGCCAGGACCACTCCAAGATGAGCAGTTAACGTTCACCCATGCTTGTTCAACCACATTTATATACGCTAACAGACACAAACACACTCATACAAACTTTCCCTTGTCCCTGCTCACCTCTTTCATTTTTTACGCACTGTAGGGTGGGCTTCCTGCAATAATCCCTGATAATATCTAAGTGCTCTTCTCAAATAAGACACAAGCAAAGCCTCTCATATTCGTCCCACCAGTCTTGAAAATTACTAACATCCGAAATGACAGGAACTGCGCAACCTCTTTCTAAACATATTCTGATTGCAGACACGGCAAACAAAAGTGCAATTTTGCTGTCACGTTGAGCAGTATGTGAGCAAGTGAGCTCAGCTCAGCTATTTCTGCAGAGAGCACTCTGCATGTTGGCCTGCAGAGGAGTGCGGTTCCTGGAGATAACACTCTGGGGGTGGGTGGGGATGGGCTTCAGTTCATGAACAGGTCATCATAGCATCTTTATTCGAATGGAATGTAACTACAGTGTTTTAGAATATGTAACTGAGTATTCTGTTATAATGTTTGGTTTCTGTTTTCTATCTATATGTCGTTTCAAGTAGCTGGATGGGCTAAAGCTGTCACATACAATTTATTCCATTGACTTAGAGGGAAATTTAATTAAATCTTGAAGCCAATGGGATATTAACTGACCCTGTTTGTCTGTGGCCTCATTGTTAACCTTTCTAAAGCAGGTCAAAGCAGGTGCTAAACGACGCAGAGACAGGACAGGGAAAGCTCTCAGCTCTGGAACTTATTTCTAAATCACACTGATGCAAGTGTCTTAATAGGAAAAAAATACATGTTCTACATTTACAGGTGATCATATATTAAAATACTATTATGTGAAGAACATGTGAATGTGCAGAAATCACATGTGGAAATGAACGAATAATGTGTAAAAAGCATCACTTATATAAACGAATAAAGGAAAAAAATCACATTGAAATAAATGGCTCGTGAAAAAAAAACCTATGCGAAAAAAATCACGTGAAAATAAATTAATCTGAAAAAAATCGCATGAGAAAAAACAAACCCATGTAAATAAATGATTCATCTGGGGGGAAAATCAAATATGATATTAAACGACCCATCTGGAGAATAACGCGTGATATGTGAAAATAAATGAATGTGGAAAAACTACATGTGAGTAAATCACACATGAAACGATGTCTGGGGGAAAAACGTGAAAATAAATAAAGGAGCATAAACGTGCACATGTTAGTCCAGGGTGAATTGTGCCTATACACACAGGATACGCCTTGGATCCACTGTGACCTTGACAAGAGTAATGACCAGTTATTGAAGATGGATAAAATATTTTTCTCATTTTGTGCAAAAATACAGCTGTGTTCATCCATGTTTGTGTCTGACTATGTTTAATGTAGTTCGATCAGTGCCAGCAACTGTCTAAATGATAAAGCATACTGCATCATATATAAACAGGATATATTACATGCAGCTCACCTTAAAGTACACATTTATCCTGTATCAGAGTTTGTCTGTATGGAAAGGCATGCGTGAGATGTGTGTGTGGAGACTCAGTGTGCATGTAGGCGTAGCGACAGAATCAATGGAATTCATTAGTGCGATGACCTCCGTTGTGGCTGGGGTTGCATCGACTACAGTAGCAGGGATTGTCCCTTCTTCTTGCCTCCAGTGGTGAGGTAAGCATGGCTGAGTTAAATGAAGAAGATTAGAGGGAACTGAGGATGCATACAGACCGCAGACATGTACACGACTCACTCTTGTGAACACTCAAAGGTCATGTTTGAACGCAAATAATATAACGTAATACAAATATTCTCTGCAGTCTCCATCCACACTTTTTCCTCTAAGATTTTCTTTTTCAGTCTTGTCATCATAGTATTGATTTAACATTAAATTTGACAGTGACCTATTGCTTGCTCTTGTTGATATGGTTGGAATATATAGACCCATTTTCATCTGGTTTAGTTCGTACTTGATTGATGTTTTACCACTTGTTAGCATTAATTGAGATTCAGGCCCTGATTTATTAAATGTTTTTGCATGTAAAAAATAATAATAAGAAGAAGCAGAATCATGCCCATAAAAGACAACATAATTTACTAAGTCTATGGACGATTGTGTCTTTCCATTTTGCATGTTGTCCATTTTGTGTGTGTTTGTTTTAATGAATCTACAATTTGTAGCATTTCTACACCAAAATGCAAATTACAGAGTGGCGTTTACCATCAGACCACGCTCGTGACCCACCTCACATACTCTTCTGTGACGCCATGGGATCTCAGGGCACACCAGATGAACTCATGTGTGAATGAATTTTCAAGGTCCAGAAATGTCATGTGCACCGTCTTATTCTTCTCCCAGTGTTTCTCCATCAGCAGCTGGGCAGCATGGATGGCGTCAGTGGTTCCACATCCCTTGATGAAGCTACATTGGTTTGGTGTGAGGGTGACTATGTTTTGGAGTCGATGAGCCAGCACACGCTTAAAGATCTTCATTGCATGACAGAGCAGTTGGATTGGCTGGTAGTTGGTGCGCTTGGTAACATCCCCCTTGAACTTTTGTGCTTGTCGTCCAGGCTTGGAGAGGCACGGTTGAAGAGAGTGGCAAGGAAAAAGGCCTCATGGTCTCCGACCATTTTCCAGGTCTCGGCTGGCACATTGTCAGGACCAGTAACCTTCCCATTCTTCATCTTCTCGAGTGCCTTCTTCGCTTCCATATTTGTAATTGGTGGGTCAGGGCCGGGGATGGGCTGAGGGCTTGGTATTGTTGAGTGCAGGAATTCCACATTGCTGATGCCAGCAAAGTAGTCGGACCATCATTGTAGGAAGACTGGCAGGTCTCACAAGACCTTGTTGTTTGCTCCCTTTACTTGCATGACATGGCCGATGTCTTGGGTCATGGTCAGGACTTTGTAAGGCAGTAGATCTTTTTCGCCCCCTCTGGTGTGTCCAGCTGGTCATGCAGGTCTTGGCACTGCCAACTCTTCGCAGTGGCCACCGCTCACTTCACTGCAGACTTTAATGATTGGTAATGGTCAAGGTCGACGCCTAGCCGCATGTTGCACCAAATCTTGAATGCCTGCTTCTTCACCTTGACTGCCATTTGCAATCCTTCAGTCCACCACCACGTTTGCTTGTCAATGTACTTTTGCCCTGGCTTTGTCCTTCCCACGGTCACCTTGGCCGCATCATGAATATGCCTCACTGCCGCATTCTACACTGCTTCCACCAACTGGTCAGCGTTAACATTAAAATCAGCTAGTGCAGTTATCAGTTTGTCCTTGTGCTTGCGAACCTTCCACCACTTGATCTGTTAAGGTCCAGATGTCGGTGTCCTTATCTGTATGAGGAGACAGTGCTGACAGATGCTTTCATGCGGGATTGGTATTTGTCACCAGCTTCACCGTCTTCCCTCCAAACCATCCAGTAGTTGATCTAGGTCGCACAATGTGTGTAGGTGTAGGTAGCTAAATCCAATGGTCTTTTCTTGAAATAAGTGTTTCTCACGGCCAGGTCATGGGCCTCAGCACAGTCTAATATAAAGCACCCGGCATCATTTTGCACGTAGAGGCCGTGCCAGCCATGGCACTGCGCATATCCATGCCTCTCTGATCTGTGTCCAATCAGATCGCCTCCTAGGATGATGTGCTCTTTTGGGGGTAGTGTCCGTAGGTGTGCGTCCAAGCAGTCCCAGAACTTGTCCTTCTCGTTGTCTGGGCATTCAGTCTGAAGTGTGCAACAGGATATAACGCAGATGGTGGTGGGGCCTGATTCGATCTTCAGGGACATGATGGCGGTCAGTCAGCCTGACATTTTCGGTGACCTTGTTGTGGTAGCACTCACTGACTGTCCCTCCTGCCCCATTTCGTGTCAAGCTCGTGGTTTTGCCAGCCAAATTTACAGAAGTCCATTAACCTCAGAAAAATTATAGTAAACAGATTTCTCTAGTGCATTATTTTCTACTAGAAGCCGATTTTCCTAGATATGTAGCTTTTGATTTGTGATAACATGTTTTAACAGTTTAGATTTGTAAAGTAATTCCATTGATTTCATCCCAGTTTTACTAAAGGAAGAAGTAAAATAAAGGAAGGAAGAATTAAAGTGACCATTGTGACAGATCATTTTTATGAGTGAAGATGGACAAGTTTAGTAGACCTATCATATATATCATTTCACATCTCTAATAGTGCAGAAATATCTCATGTAGATCTTCTTAATATATTTATCAAATTCATCGACTATCCATGTCTTGTTTTGTTTATGCTGAAGCACTGGAACATTTTTAGGTTGGAACTGGGGAAAAAAACTTTCCAAATTCAGAGTACAATGGATTCTGCATCCTTTGAAGTCACATGTTGACTACCATGTTATGATTCTGCTTTGATTCTCTAAATGGTTTAGCTCTGTATTGTCTTGCTGATCTCTTGAATCAGTATGGCCCATGATGAGCGCTATTGTTAATCCTGAGTATCATTCATACAGTAGCTCAGCTGGAAGATGTTTTTCTTATATTACCCTTTAAACATTGTAATAGTGTTCAAGACATTAGAAATGTAGTCTTCATAGCTATTTAAAAAGATCTAAAAATGTACTTGATTAATCTGCACCCTTTACAATTCTTGTGTTTAGATTCATCCTCAATCTTCATAGGTTTATAGTTGTTAAATTGTATATTGCTGTAGCTTGTTTGTGCGTAATCATAATTTAATTTTGTTTAACCTTGTTTGACTTTCAGCCTTTTGGATTTTAATTAATACAGCTCTAGTGGCAACTAATGGAAAAGCTGAGTGCTTTGTCATGCCTGTGTGTTCACCTAGAATGGTACAGTCTAGCTTGTAGGGCAGCGAGGACGCTCTGAAGCCTTCACTAACAGACTGCTGATGAGCTTGAGCTTTTGTGTCCTTGTGCTGATCTCACTGACCATGTCCTGTTGATCTTTATGCACCAGTGCTTGTTGCTTTTGTTTATTCCATACAATCAATTCTAAGGACATTTACTTCCCCTTTGTTTCTGTAAAGATGCCATGAAATCTGTCATAGAATTCCCCCTGAGGTTATGTTCCTGTTGGTGGACCATTACAGTAAGGGGTTTTCCGGCTTGGCAGCCATATATAAACACATTCATTACTTTGAAATTGGTGTATAGCAGTGAAAAGGACATTACACTGATTGTTCACTGGACTTGTATTTGAGCTTTTTATATAGCCTGCATTAGATCTGTGGAACTAGATGTAGTAATACTATTGAAGGGTAAAGGAAGAAAGACGATGACGAATTCATAGTGTGACGTCTGTCATGGCTGGCACGCTTACATCAGCACTCTATTTAGATGAATGGTGGGGCTGGGTTGTATGAAGCGAGAGCTCTGAAATCACCCAGAACAATGAATGGACTTCCTGTTCCCCCTCTTCTCATGCCCCCAAGGAAGGCAGAGAAATGAGAGGAGGGAGGGAGGAAGAGGGGGGTGGTGGGGTTTTGGTGGTGGTCACACTCGACAAGTTTCATTTTCCTGTTGGAAAAGTTATGGGTGACCTCACTTCCGGCACTGCTCTAGAGGGACAGAGGGCTTCTGGCTATAAAGGTGTGCCATAAATTTTACTGCGTCAAAAAAACATGTTCACACCCTTGAGTGCATGAGTTCATTTGAGGATGGAAGTAAGATCCAGTAACTGTGATGCTTATGGTGAATCATGCTTGTGGTTTTCCTGTATTTAGATTTTTTCAATAAAAAAAGAAGTAGAAAGCACTAGGTCAAGCAGTCATACAGACACAATCAAAGCTTATATTAGAAATATTAAAAGTAATGCATTTTTGTGCATTTTTCTGCCATATTACATTGGCACAGGCATAGAAGATCTAAAATAGAGGACAAGACAATTGTAGCATATTGTTCAATATACAATACTTCCTGCCATGACTATAAACTATTCAATAATAAGAGGTGGTCATGAGGCTGGATTAGTCACGAGGCTGGATTTGATGGTATCTCTATTTTTGTTCATGTTTGTTTCTCAATTAATAGGAGGATTATCATCAGTATAAACAATGATAGAAATAGACAAATGAAATCATGTCATTATTTTGACCTGAACATAATAAATGAATGAAATTATTCATTCTAAGACTCAATTCATTTAACTGGATTAGCCTCGATCAAATGTTTGTGTCGTAGACATCTATTGCGGAGTTAAATTTCATAACGTGGTCAATTATGGTGAGGTTTGACACATTTGTATCATTTACCCAATACCATAACTTATCAGTTATGGGGGTTATCCAGGATGCAAGATCCAAAAAGGAGGACAAGCTAATTGTAGTATTGTGTAGATATGATATTTTATATAATACTTCCTGTCTGTGACTATAAATTATTCCAAAAAAAAAAATAGAGATGGCACAATACACATCAGTGAGGAGGCTGGATTTGATGGTATCATTATGTTTTACTCCTTTTTTCTATTAAATTTTTTTTTGTACTATTTTTGATTGGCAAACTAGCTAGTTTGCTAGCAACTAACTTAGATATTTGAATTGTGCTTTTCATCATTAATAGATTTTCAGTAGTTGTTAATAGTGATGTTAGAAGAATCTGCTGCCATCCACCAGGATGATGAAGATGAGATGTGGGTGGACCTTCCAGCAGGACAACGATTCAAAGCATACAGCAAAGGAAACTCTCGATTGGTTTCAGAGAAAAAAAAATCAAGGTGTTAGAATGGCCCAGTCAACCACCTGACTTGAATCCATTTGAACAAGATTTAAAAACAATATGTTTAGAAGAATGGACCGAAATCACACCTGAGTACTTCGGCTGATTAATTTCTTCATACAGGAAGCGTCTTGAAGCTTTACAAACAAGTTAGCGTGTTCAATACTTTTTTCCCCATGTCATTCCTCTTTATTACACATAACTTTATCTATGGACTTGAATATTTGGATTTCTTTATATGTGTGGATTTCTTGAGGTAATACCAAAGTCTGGTGAAAATTGAATCGCCTCATTGGAAATAGATTTACTGAAAAAATATTGATGCATTCACTACTTATTTCCCCCACTGTATATATACACCTTCTCACACTTAAGAATGGCAGTAACAGTAAAGACAGAGGTGGGAAGAAAGCTCTCTTTTTATGTGCATACCTTTGACATCTGCCCTGCCTTCAATAACAGCCTGCACGTGAGTCTCAGCTCGTTCTAATGGAGCAAAAACGCAGATGCCATGCTTTGTCTGTGAGGTCACGGTCGGCGTAATGGATCCTACTGCCACCACTAAGGCCTATGGAGTCTACCTCTCTCTGATCTCGCCTTCAAAGGAACCAAGACCTGCTCGGCCATCATAAAAAAGACAAACGCAGAAAAAGCGTGTCCAATTGCAAAATCCTTCTGCTATTTGATTATTAACCCTGGAGTCCCTTCCCACGATGCCAAGCGTTATTTACTCATGTATGGTGTATGCAGTCCTCTGTATTGTGGACTTTACCTCGGTGACCCTGAGGAGGGACAGGCTCAGCTATTGTGTACAGAACAAATGGCTGGGTAAAATAAGATCAGAAAGGTGGGAAAGAACGCTGGAAGTAAGTGACCTGACATCACATACTGCATGTTTATGCCATGCAAAAAAAGATCACCAAATCACATTGGATTTTTCTTTGCTATTTTATTTGCTGAGGTGGAGTGAAATTCAGTTGATTACAGGCAGTTGTGGTGTCATTTGTCTTTAGGAAGAAATGTAGTGGGAACATTGAGTTAGCTTTTTTTTTTTTAAATACAAAATACTGAATTAATGTGTTCTGGTTTCTGAGTTGGCTCACACCAAAATCCAGGGCAGTCTGGATCAAAAAATAAAAAATTAAGTGCTGTTATTAGGTTTGTACCATTGCATAAATTGTAATAATGTATTCAGGGGCAGATTTAGTTATTTGGGGGCCCTAAAAAATAAAACTAAAAATAGGAATGAGGCCTGTTATTTAGCATTAATAATTAAAATATACATAATTAGCCTTTTTGGGGGGCACTTGGCTTCTGGGGGTCCAAGTAGGCTGCCTACATTTGCCGTCCCTGAAAGTATAAAAATCTATTTATTAATTTGTTTTTATCATTGGTAAATCTGCGCTTTCAGTTAAACATTTCAATAAGATATTACTCCATAAATCTCATCATGAATTCAGTTGTAAATATGTACTAGAGAATTCCTCATTGCTAATCTGGGCAACATTTCCAGTCAAATTATTTTTTAGCTACATTAATTTAAACATCAAGTCTAATTTGTGTCCATTGAAAAATTTAGGTGGAAAAATTTCAGTGCTTCCCTAGAAAGCTCTTTTTCATGTCCCAGAATCTTTTCCATTCAAATGAATTGGCCTTTTTTTTCACCAGGCATATTTGCTTTTGGTCTGATTGCTGCTTTAATATTAGATAGGGATACTAGATGAGCTCTAAGCTGCAGAAAGCATGCACATGGATGTTTTAATAGAAATATTTAGTAGCAGGGAAGCTAGACTCAGTTATATGACATGACCTGGGATATGTCACTATCACCCAT
This sequence comes from Ameiurus melas, assembly GCA_012411365.1. Taxonomy (NCBI): domain Eukaryota; kingdom Metazoa; phylum Chordata; class Actinopteri; order Siluriformes; family Ictaluridae; genus Ameiurus; species Ameiurus melas. The sequence goes on along the minus strand of CM022762.1, from coordinate 6,448,156 downwards.
GCACAGTGAATTAATTTCCACTGGATTATATGGTTAATAAGACTCATGATAACAAAAGAAAGAAGGTAACATTACCTGGTCTTATCTTGTCCTGTCTGGCCTGTTTGGTGTACAATTTATTGTGAACCAAGTGAACTCATAAGAAAATAGAGCGTCTTCTTGTTCTAATGAGGTATAAGGACTCAGACGAGCCCCCCTGGTGCTCGGCGTAGGCCACAGACGCCAGAATCAGACTGTTTGCCAGCAAGGCTGTCATTATTGCCCTCTACATAACCCTCTCCACTGTTGTTCTGTTGTTTGTTCTCAACTTAATTGAACGAGGCTGTGTCGTTTACTACGGCTGAAAAATGCTGGCATCATTGTCTGCACTGATAATAATACATTCCAGTGACATTGTGTTTTGTCGCTTCTCTATCTCTCTCTCTCTCTCTCACTCTCTCTCTGTTTCTATAAGTCTCTCCCTCTGTTAAGTTCAACCAAATTTATAGTTTGCTGTATTGACTGCCTTTATTTATAGTACTGCCGAAACAAATGTACTTTGGTCACAAATATAAAACGTGGAAGGAAACATAATGTCAGCTAAGTTACTGAGCACTATTATACTTGAGAACCAAAAACATCTCATGGATGTCCCACAGCAATAAATGTAACTATAAATGGTTACCAATAATAGATTAAACATTGTGATTGGTGGCATAAGAGGTGGCATAAGAGGAATAAGACACTTCTATGTGTGCTGTTATTAGAAAATTGTCAAGGTGTTCACATCAGGCTGAATCACACCACTCTGTTGTTTATTATTTCCTACAACATTTCACCACATCATGTTTTATTCTTTACATACAGTAACACATACAGTGTATACGACATTGTGTCATCCTTCTCTGTTAACTCAGTAGTGCTATACAAAACAAGATTCCCTGCAAGCAGATATATATGCACATCAAAAAATTTTGAGGATGAGGCAATATGCAGAGCAATAGTCATTCAGTGTTCCTGGGGAAATTACACATTGCAGCAGTTATTGTATGTCTCTCTCCTGATACAATAACAGTTTCTCCTGCTCAGGCTGCTGCGGGAAGTGTCTGATTTCATTTCTGAAATTAAAAAAAAAAAAGCAGAACAATTGGCTATTTCAAAATAGCATCATGCCAGAGTTGTGAAAAGTCCATGCTAATTCATGCTCATCATTAGTCTTTGGAAAAGAAAATCAACCAATGGCGTAATTGTGCCTGTGTATGTTTGTATGAATTATTGGTAGGGTGTACATGGTCTATCCTGTAGCCAATCCCCTAGTCCACTCCCTTTTAAACTTTTAGTCACTCTTACCTTACTGGGATAGTGATCTAACTAGGATATTATATAAATATGGCTGAGTAAGGTGACAATTTTACATTTACATTTGGAAGTGGTGAAAGAAGAAACAATGACAATTAAACTAACTATACCATTTCCCCCCTTTATATCTAAAATTGGAGTTTGTTAGCTATGTTAAGTTACTACTACTTTAGAAAAGCAGTCTTCTAATTACCACTAAAAAGTCTGTAATTTTTTCATCACTATACATGGAAAACCCCACACATAGTATATTCTCAAATAAAATAACCATCAGCAGACTTTTTTCTTCTGAAGCCCTGCTCAAGCAGAACTCTGTATAAAGAAGTCATACTGGGAACTTCTTCAATCCAGTGACTATATTGTGCTCTGAAAAGCTTATAGCATCACATCATTCCAGTGCATGAAAATAGGTATACATGGATGTAGAAATAGCCAGTAACTTTTAAGATTCTGAAGCTTCAGGATCTTGAAGGTTGCAATTCTGTGCACCATTTTGCGATAGACTTTAGTTTGAAGCAATTTGTGGTGAGTAAATGAGATAATCTTGCATGTTTGCTAAAAGTCTAGGAGGAAAGGTCTGTGGTTGGTCATTTGCCATTTCAATTGCCTATTTCTGCAAATTGCTAGGAGTCTGTCTTGTGTTCTCCCAGCTGGGAATCTCTTTATAAAACTATACCAGTAAAAGAGCTGAGCATGCTGCCTGCATGACTGACTGTTATAGCGTCTCTCCAACCTACGCCCCCTGATTAACACATACTCGTTGAGTTATAAAAGCACGCAACCAATTTAGAAATTCCTTTTGCCAATGAGTAAACTGTAGCATGCTATCACTTGACCAGAGGATGACAAATTGGCACTGTTGTCACCTGCTCAACCCTCTTCCCCACTTCCCCCGTCCATCCCCATATCTATGTGGCTATTTATGAGCCCTTCTCTTTTCCTAGTGATAAAGAATAATACACTTTCTTCTGTCCTGCCTTCACTAATGAGATAACAGCAAATGTGATTGAGTCTGCCTCTCTCTCTCTCTCTCTCTCTCTCTTGATCTTTCTCCCCCTGGTGAAGGAGGAGTCATCCATAGATTGTTTTAGCTAATTTAATAAAAACCCCATCAGCGTAATGGAGCCAGCTCATGTGGACTGACCAGGCAGCAGAGGCCCTCCCCCAACCCCAAACAACCCCCTTCTGGAGCACCATGGGAACCTACAGACGAAAGCAGAGAAAAGGAGAAGGTCGATGGCGTGGAGCTGTGTTGCAAAATGAAATCAGTGATGACTAAGTGCTTTTTCTATTATCTATTCCCTGTTTGTCCCTGTAGGGTTATGTACTGACTGTCAGATAACTCACAGACACACCTGCCAACAAACACCAACTCCCAAGTAGTGCTTCCTGGCATTAGTTAGCACGGCAATCTGGCTGCATGCTGAAGGAGTAGGAGGTGTCTTTGTGTTTATCCACACCTATTCCCCTTTGCTTCATATGCATCCTTTTCTTTGTCCCCTGGCAGATATAGATCTGAATGAACCTCTCACTGATATCTCCCTTACTTCCTTCCTGGCATTAGAACGCGCCATTTGGCTGCATGCAAATTTCTAAGGGCCATCACTATTAGGTGAACTCTAGCTATAATATCATAAAATGTAGATAATAAAGAGAGTACTTTGAATTATTGTGTATACCTCTCAGCGAAAGAACCAGCTGTTGAATACAGCAAATATTTCACAGGTTCTTGGAAGATTATGCTTCCAGTATTATACCACATAACTGTTAAATTATTGATACTAATCAGTGCAGATTTATTTTCTTTGACCGCAGCTCTGACAGTAGTGCAAACTTAAGGCAAATCACAGGTTTATATTCATGCACTCATTCTCGTACCATTTGTATAGTTACAACTTGTTCGCAATATGGGTGTGGTGGACGCGCCACATAATCTAAGACTAATAAGAAACAGATTTTAAAAAGTGTTGCTGAGTTTAAAAACCCAGTGGTTGAGTGGTGGCTGAATGGTGGTAAAAGGGTGGCTGAGTTGTAGCATTTTGACATCTGTAAACAAGTTGAGTTTGCAATCTATTCCACTCCATTCCATGTGATATTCCGGCTGCAAGAAAATGCCTGAAGTCGCCCAGGATTATGCGTATTAAATTCGCAATTCGCGGGGCAGGATTGTCTAGGTAAGGTTATTTAGTGGAACGTTTTCTATATTACATGATTTGAAGCCTCAGTGGTGGTTGAAATTAATTTTATAGCAACCATTAACGCATTTTTACCCCACATGTTTCACACGCTGTGTTTGCATACCTTTACATTTCTGTGTTTGTCACTGGTGTGAGTCACCCAAAGAAATATAAATAATTGCGAATTTGTCACCACACAGCTGACATAAAAAAGACAGCAAACCACCCAGACGTAACAAACAAAGACTGCATGGTCAGGAGGTGCATTTCTTGGTATAAGTGACACAATCAGTGGTTTAGAGCTCTATGTAGAACTCTAAACCATGCAATTGGTTTCTGATTCAAAATTACCCTTGAAACCCTACTTCATGTTTCACACACTAGAGGGTTTCAGGATCTGCAGCGTACATATTGTAACCAGGTCATTGTGGTTGTGGTGCAGATAATTTTAGATGCCTTCTGAATCTATGAAACTGGAAGCCTGTTGTGCAGCTGGGTTCGAATAAAACTTTTGGTTAAAAATTGGTGTCCATTGGTGGATCAGTAGCATGGAGCTCCAAAGAGCACTGGAAATCAGGCATGCCTCTCAGTGGCTTGGTGGTTGTACTGAGATTATTAATAAAGATAACACAAATCTCTTGCCATAGACCTTGATAACCTGGTTCAGCAGTAAATTTGGATAAAACGGGGCACCAAATGTGCTAGGACCAGGAGTGTGGGTCAGTTGGGCTATTTCACAAACTATATTTGTAACAGCTCTCGGAAATGCTATGGAAAAGCTCCCTGCCAGACAATTCTGGCACTAAACTGTTTGTTAGGCTTTGGGTGACCATGGTAACAAACCACACCTCTCTCCATGAAGCATTCCTTCCAGCCAAAGCACAACCAAGTTTAGAGTGTTAAAAAAATCACACAGAGAGAACCATATATATCTATATATTTATATACACACATGCATGGATTCCATTTATTATTTGCCACTAGGCTATTCTAAGTTACCGTTGTTAATGATTGCTTGTTGTTATCAACAAACAAACAGAGAATAATTCAGATGGCAATATGAGGTTGGGATCACAGTTGGCTGCAATAAAATGCTCTTGGAATCCATGAAATATATGCCTACTGCTGTCAGCCACACATACTGGAACTGATGCATGAAGAGGTACAGGGATATTATATTCTGTTTGATGAATGGAAGAAGATGAAGAATGAAGGGAGGAAAAGTGTCACTTGGCTATTAGGAGTGATAAATTGTCCAGGGATTTCCCAACAGTTTTTCCTACTTATGGATGAAAGCAAACCCACACCCTTGACCCCTTAGGAATGTGAGTATATAACGTATAATATGCAATATGTAACAAGAAAACATAGTGGTTCCATCATAGTGAGGAGTTAACCAAGACTCGGACATGTTGGTCTTCCATAGTCAGTCAGACATGTCCTTGAATACCAAAGGTGTCTGGAGAGAATCAGAATTTTCTTCTACACTGTCTCATTTCCAAACAATAAAACACATATATGTACTCCTAATCCCCAGTTAACAGATGATTCCAAGACAAATATGGTGGAGTTTGGAAACATAAGAGTAACAGAAAGTGTACCGTGGACAAAAAAAAAAGTGGACAGCTATAAGCAACCCCATTTAGGGGTTTCATGGTATTTCAGGGCCAAAAAAGGACCAAACACAACGAATCATATATAGTATAATGCTTTGTCAACATCAAGGCAGAGTTGTGGTTGAGGCAGATTCCAGTAGGGTCATTTCTGTCATTCCACTGAAGTATTGTGGTCAGATGAAAGTGGAAAATGTGGGTGTGTACCACTGCAACATTGTTTGTTCTTCTGGTACACTCTGCAGTGACATTAGAGACCACTTCACCATAATAGCCATTTAACAAATATGGTACTGAAGGCCTCTAGATAAACACAACTGAATGTTTTGTTGTTTAGCGGACTTGACTGGTCCGAGGACCAGTGTATTGTGCATCCATCTATCCATCTTCTATAACTTACTCCGTCTTCAGGGTCACGGGGGAACCTGGAGCCTATCCCAGGAAGCATCGGGCACAAGGCAGAGTACACCCTGGACAGAGTGCCAGTCTATCGCAGGGCACCAGTGTATAGTCTTTGATCATATGCACACATTCTGACATATACCTAAAGACATTATTACCAAGACTGCAGATTATTCCAGATCAAATATAGTTAAGTTTCAGTACATTTGTAATCGGTTATGGCAATGGCAAGTGTATTGTAGACCAAAAGCAAACACATTTACAGCTTCATAGATTTTTGGATATGGGAAACTGGTCCAAAAGCAAATAACCATACCTAATGCATTGGCAACATTTTCATTTTTGTCTGAAAGTGGTCAAATTCCAGTCTTTTGGTCCAAATCATTCCAAAAATACCAGTTTTATCAAGGTGGAGTAGGATCAAGTCATTCCGTGGTGATATGTCAATCTGATGAAAGTGAGCTATCACGGGACTTCACTCATTGACCCATATGACAATTATTCCATTCATGGTTAGTTAAAAAAATTCAGGAGTGTGTCGAGTTGCTACTTGATCGCAACTTTCACTGTATTTACAGGTGAGTATGGGCAATCCAGTTTCCTCACACCTTGCAAAAGGTGCTAAAAGGTTGAATTGGATATGCTAGGTGTGAAAGAGTATGTGAATGTGTGTGTGCATGATACCCTGCAATGGATTGGTATGCCATCCAAGCTGTTAACTGACTTCATTCTGCCAATTACCTTCATTGAGTTTTTGACTTTGCTGTCATCTATGATGCCTCGCCATGTCGAATTATTAGAATACTGCTGTTAAATAAATTTTAGGATGGTCTTTGCAATCCAATGGGCATTTAGGAAGTTCCCAATGAAAGAGTTCCCAAAGATATTTACTATTCATACATTCATTCCTCTGTTCTGGTCTTCATTTACCTTGCCACTTTCATATCTGATTTTAGTCCTGTACAGGTTATGTTTATGGAAAGATACTTTACTCCACAGAGACCCAGCCAAGGCATTACTGGCACCAGAACAAATCTGCTGACTGAAGTAACACTAACATCACACTTCATGATCAGGAGTTTGCCCCTGAGTATGGAAGTATGGAAGTGATTTAAATCATCTGCTATGGCCTTTGAAATAATCAGATCTCAACCAATTCAAAAGCTGTGGGAGATTTTAGAGAACGCTGTCTTCCACCAGCATCAAAATACCAATCGAGGGAACATCTTTTGGAAGAATGATGTTCGGCCTTCCAGTATTGTTCCAGAATCTTGCAGGATCTATGCCAAGTTGAAGTGAAGCTGTAACTCTATTAACATCTTACCATCCCTCTTTATGTTAGTTTTTCCTTTGTTTTGTCTGTCCATGGAAATATATGCGTCTGTCATGTCTGGAGGATATAGCAGGGTGGAAGGAAGAGAAAGGTACTCTGAAATAATACAGGATATGGGCTCTGTGGAATATGGGAGAGGGAAGAGGAAAGCCTTGGTTTGTGTGTGTGTGTGCGTCCCTGAGGAGACTCCATAGGCCTGCCTCTGATTCAACAAAGCCAATGAAGTTTGACATATATTCAGAAGATTTGCAAAGAAAAATCTGTTTCCATCACATTCATAGAAAAAGTGTATTGATTTATTGATTTATTTATTTAATGCATTCTTGGTTTGTCCATCTGGAGAAACCATAAGTTCTATGTAGACACTTACAGAGGATTTCCCATTCAGAAAATTTGTCAAAATATCAAGACTTGAAGAACCCTTGAAGAACCATATTTTTTTTTAGCTGTTTGTAATCATTTAATGATACACCATGTTTTCCACTCCAGCCAAATGTGATACATGTTTCTGTGATTAATGCTTCATTCATTCATCTGTCATCCATATTGTAACTGCTTTATCCTGGTCATGGTCGCAGTAGGATCAAATACAGTTGGATTTAAAATGCAGCTAAATTATACTTGGAACAACCAAAAATGATCATTCGAATCAGTAGAGTAGCAGCAATGTACAGGAATACTTGTTTGACCTTACAGAAGACAAGAACTATGTTTCTTTGTGCCTCAAGGACTTCAAGATGATCTGTGGCCACCATTCAAAGCTGCCAATGGCACTTATTTCCCCTAGCACTGAAGCAACCCAGAAATGTAAAATGTGGACGCAAAGCCCTATCTTATTGAGAGTATTTATGAATGGACCTCACGCAGACGAGGCTGCATTGGCAGACCCATTCGCTGCTGATCGATGGCCCGCCAGGACATCAACAGACACAGTGATGTTTTATTTCTGTCCCACACTGAATAAATTGCGGGCGAAGGCAGGCTTGTCCTTCAAAGGGCGTACAACATGAAGCGAGCCTGGCATGCTCATAAAGCAAAATTGGCAGCTCTGTCCGAGGCTCACTGCTGAGATTCCTTTGCGCTGAGGTCACATGATCTGAAGATACTTTAGATGCCACAGGATCATTGTGCATTTAAAAAGATTAGAGTGTTTTCAAGATGGCGCCATCCACAGCAATTTGGTCTCTGCTAATATACTATTGTATACCAGCTGTCTCTGGTGACACAAAAGCAAGTACAAAGGAGTACATACACAGGAGAATAGTGATGAGCAAATCAGACCAACTTAACAGAATATTTTAATCCTAAATGGTTTGTTTCCAACATGGACTATCACCTACATGCAGATTTGATCTCCAACACCACAAGTTTTTTTCTTTCAAATGTACGATACTGACAAATAAATACATAAATGAAAAAATTTTGCTGAATGCTTACAAACAATAACTCTAATCTGAATGACTTAGCTCCAGTGGATAACATTAAAAAAGTGGTAAGTAAATTTGAAGCAAAAAGATGATATCTGTGACATCAACCTCAGAAATACAAGCTTAAACAAGAAGGTTAGAAGGTGTTGATTCGACAGTAGTTCCAATTGCATTGTTTAGTTTTATGCACTCATTCTAATGTGTTATTGTTTTTATAGAGAAATCTTATTTGTATGGTGGCTACACCACATAAACGGATTAAACAACAACAACAACAACGTATAAGTATTATATGGATATGATGAAGTTTTCTGTGACATGTTTCTTTAGTGTTATTGGAAAGAATCTCCAGTGTCAACACTATAACTTTAAGTTGTCTGACATTGAAAAGTCTTCAGTATTCTTTATAGCTATTGGTTTAAAATGACATGTTCAAGGCTACTTCATCTTTTCTGTTATATTAGCCAATAATGCTGCTTCATGAAAGTCTAGTCTGGCTGGAAGAAGAGTCCAGTCCGTGCCAAAGCTGTTGCTATTCTGGGCTGAGAGGTGTGCTGGCACAGGCCTTGCTGACCTTTCTGCCCACTTACTTTGCCAACTTTTGTGGGTGAGTTTGAGGTCTGTTTTCTCTCACCAGCTCTGTGCGGACAGCTGGCCATCGCCATTGCACACCCCACACCACCCTTCCCCTCCCATTCTAGGCCAAATATGTCCATCAGTCACTGTGGCAACTGGCAGACATGTGTCAGTGTTCTGCCTCCCTCAGGAACTTCTCCACCTGTTCCCCACTGTGAGAGATGAAGAAAGAGAGAGAGATAGTCAGCGGGAGGAGAGAGATATGCAGTGATAAGGTGGGAAGGGGGTGATGGAACACACCCTAAATATGACCCCTTGGACATCAAAATGAAAAGACAGCTGATACTCGCCGTGACGTATTACAGCCAGGGAATTATATATGAACTGTGTAAAGGAATGTGTAGTGGATGTGTGTGTGTGTGTGTGTGTGTGTGCGTGTGGGGAACATCACATGTGGGTTAATGCTCAAGGGAAATAGAAATAAATCAACTAAAATGTATGCGTCATGAAGATTTGTATGTGATGCCTGACTTCTTTACATCCTCCCATAAACAATCACCTACTGCTGTGATCAATGGGATTTGTTACAGATTACTACATAGCAGACAGTAAGTCAACAGAGTAGTGCTCATTGCGAGGTACAGAAAGAAACAAAATGGGACAAGGCTATACTTTACCCTTCACACTCACTCACTGTGGTCAGGTAGCATTTATCACAGCCTGAATTCACCTTCACCAATCTACCTGTTACGAAGTGTAGATGGAGACAAGCGCAGGCGCACGTGGAGAGAATGAAAAACAAAACGAGAATCAAAACAGAACTGAACAGGTAAGCAATAAACAGGGGCGTAGGCTAAAGCATAGTGTAAGCCGAGCGTGAAGTCGAGAACCAGCGAAAACAATTATAAGAAAAAGGCTTAGTACACAAACAGAGACGAGGCTGCTGAGCGGTTACTTCGCAAGCGGCTGATACTCGGGAGGCCCTTAAATAACCTTAGATGTGTACAGGTGTTAACGATTAGAACTCCTGCGAACTCGAGCGTGGGTAAGACTGGGAAGTGTAGTTCTCCTCCGCCATTTCCCTGGATGGCACTACACATAGTGAGCTGCCGCGCTGATTTCGCTGTGTCGTAACAGAACCTCTGTCCATGGTGTCTAAACCTATGCTCATAATAACCAGCGACAAAATGGCAGGTGAGCATTCTTCTGCATATACATATATACTTCTCACATCTAGTGTCTGGTATTCCCAGGACTGGCCATCCCAGCAAATTCAGCCTAAGAGCAGACCGTCTAATGTAAAAAGAAGTCTCCAAGAAGCCCAAAATAATTTCATCACAGGATCTGTTAGTAAGTCTTGCAACTTTTGCTGTCAAAGAGTATGCTTCTACAATCAGAAATATATTTCACAAATTTGACCTGCATTGGAGGCATGCCAGAAAAAACCTTCACAAGACTACAGTTTGCCGATGAGGATATAGACAAAGACCAGGCCGATTGGAATAATGTGCTCTGGACAGGCAAATCAAAGGTAGAGCCATGTTTGGCCATGGTAACAGCTTTTCAGGAGAAGCACCTCATACCAACTATGAAGCACGGTGGTGGAAATGTTATGGTTTGGGGTTGCTTCACTGCATCAGGGACTGGACAGCTTGCATTCATTGATTCAACTATGAATTCTGCATCATATCAAAGAGTGCTTGAAGATAATGTGAGGCCATCTGTCTGAAAGTTGAAGTGGACCTTTCAACAGGATAACGATCCTAAACACACTAGCAAATACACCGAGGAATGGCTCAAAAAGAAGAAATGGAGGGTAATGGAATGGTCAAGTCAAAGCCCAGATTTGAATCCCATTGATATGTTGTGGGAGGATGTGAAATTGTCAGAAAAACCTCAAACATCAACTCAAAAATATTGCATGGAAGTGTAGTCAAAAATTCCAGCAAGCCGATGACCGAGACTGGTGGACAATAATGCAAAACACCTACAAGAAGTTATTTCTGCTAAAGGGGGCAATACTAGCTTCTGAGGCCAAGGGTGTACTTACTTTTTCTGCAGAAGAATATCACATCTATTGATATTTCTGTTGAATAAACAATTGAGAAAGCTTATTTTCCTTGTGGTTTTGTTCAAGTATCTCAACTTTATTAATAACCGCTGTTTCAAAGATGATCAAATGTTTGCTTGTCCAAATATATATATAAAAAAAGCTAACAATTTCCATGTCATGTACTTATTTTTTCACATGACTATACATATAACTACTACTGCTGTTTATGTATCAGAACCAAAAAGAGCACCCAGAAGCTACAACAGTAGCGCTTGTCACATGCCCACAAGAGGCAAACTATGGCATGACTGACTTGTAGCTTGATAATGTGAAAATAGTTTATAATGCTTTTCCTCAGAATCTGCTGGTGCAGTACAATTACTAGTACAAATCCATTACTTTCTGTAACTGGCCTCACCTCCACCAATTGTTGTGATCTCTAATAACTCTTTTCCTACAAAATGTGTTATGGTGCCATTAAGTTACTAATCCAAGTAAACCTGGGTTGAGTTCCTGTGTCTAGCTGGGAGAGGTGTCTGATCCAGGCTGAGGGTTGTGCTAACACTATCCTTGTTACCCTCACTTTGCTTTGCTAACTCTATTGGCTGTTTGGTCTTCATTTTCTCTCACCATCACATAACAGTATCTGTGAAAGTAGTATGAATTTTATTGAGGTTGTAGATTGGAAACAAGCAAGGGTGAACATTTTCCAGGGGAACATATAAACTTTCACCTACAACCGGAAGAAAACACAGAAACACCCCCACAATAACAAACTGGGGAAAAAAAACCCTCATCAACTTGGGGTAGTTTTCGCCTACAAGTTCCTTCTCCGTTTACAGAGTGATGTCAAATTGACATGGCTGCTCACAGTGTGAAAAATGTAAAGTACATTTTCTCTACTTTTACATTAGTTTGAAGTAGTATTAGCTTTACATTAGTTAATATACAGACACAGTACTTGTCTGTGATGGCTGCTGTGCTGCGATTTCAATCCAAAATGTTGCATGAATGTTTGCAGCTCACTATAATCGAACAGAACCAATAGCCACTCAGGCTTGTAACTGTAAAAGATGCGCTTAAAGTAACTTTATATGAACTTTACGTGCTTTGACAGAACAAACAAAAGCACACTTTTGTGGTGGCATCCATGTGTTTTATTTTTCCGCTTGATGTGGAATGATGATGTTATTACAACTTGTGTAGTACCACTTACAAGGCACCTTGAACGCATTATGAGCCTATAGCAGAAACAATGGGAGTGAAGCAGGAATACACCTGGACGGGATACCAGAGCAGAAAACATAAAATATCATAATAAAATTCGACTATTGGCACCTAAAGCCACTACTCTAATGAAAATCATCGATTTGCTGCTGTAGCGTATTGTGTTTCAACAGTACTCCATGTGTGTATTTGTTTCACTGATTTATGCAGGGTGGCTTCAGGATGACCTCCGGGGTCAGACTGTCAGGTGTGTTTAGTCTGTCTTGCTCTGATTAACCCCAGCCCCCTTCGCCCTTTTATTTTTTTAAAAACTTTTTACACCGCCTCAGAGAGGAAAGAGAGACGGAGGAAGAGTCTGCTCCTCAGACACAGATGTCATACACCATATGAGAGAGAAAGTAAAGTAGAGCTGGAAGTGACAGAAGCTTGATGTGTTATTTCGAGCAGATCAAACAGTTTCACTTGTGTATGGAATTTTACAAAGTGTGGATTAAACTATAAAAGGCAACACTCGTGTGTTGACACATGATCCACCGTCCTCCAACCCTCACTCGAGTACAGCTTCCTCATCCACATCGGTCCTGTGGGAAAACATGCAGAGAGACTGATAAAAGCTGAATCGTGAATATTTTATTTCCTCATTTTCACTTCAGTGATGACTTTAAATTTTGCACACTTTTATCTATCCACAAACAGAGGAAATATTTCCACTATCAGGTTTGGTTTAACTAAAGTGAAGGACATAAACAAATAAACGAGGAAGTAAGTGAAGAGAAAAGAACTGTGACCTAAAATTTTACACTGCTTTGGTATAGCAGACGAGTTAATGAGTTACTCACACTGGGACCTCAGAGAACCAGCCCAGGCACAGAAACTTAGGGTGGACTTTAGATAACAGCAAATTTAATGATTAACCATTTAAACATTGCATATGGTTTGCATCTTCAGTACCAACAAATGGTTAAATATTTGATTGATGACTATAATGCAATTTTTTTTTTGTAACTCCTAAGAGCACATTTTTTAACGAAGAAACCTTTGAACAATACACGACATGATGCTGGAAATGGTTTATTTGTAAACTTTAAGAACATTTAAAACCCTTGAGGCTTGGTCAAAGTTGTGCTTCTGCAAGAACCCTTAAAGATTCTATGTACAACCCTACAACACCGTGTTTTCCCACAGGAATAAGCTGTATAAATATTCAACTCGCTTGACCTTTAGCACATTTTTTAAAGTGTTACAAACATAGCCTGGACACTCCACAAAACTGGGCTTAACAGAAGGCTGTTGAGACTTATGAAAGTCCATTTGGAGTTTGCCAGAAGGCATCGTGGAGACTCAGCAAACATTTCTAATAGCAAACATCGCTATTCACCCTGAGAACACCATCCACACAATTAAGCATGGTGGTGGGAGCATCATGCCGAGTGCTACCATTGGCCTTTTGGCTGCTTCTTTGATTAATTGCTGCTTTACTCATCAGTTTTGGTGAACTCTTGCTCTAGCTCTTTGCCATATTATTTCCATATTCTAATAGTGACTATGTTAACATGGACAGCAGTTATGTAAATGGTAAATGTGCACTTATATAGCGCTTTACATTCACCCATTCACACACCAATGGTAGCAGAGCTGCCATGCAAGGCGCTAACTTGTTATCGGGATTGCAACTTGGGGTTCAGTGTCTTGCCCAAGTTCGGCACGTGGAGTCACCCGGGCCATGAATCGAACCGCCAACCCTACGATTATAGGACAACCCGCTCTACCAACTGCGCCACACCCGCCTATGTAATTATTGACCTTATCCTGAATAAGATAATGATGTGATGAAGGTGTTTACATGAGTCGCTTTTAGAATATTCCTTTCGTGTCCCCGATTTACATGTTATAAACATAGATCGATTAACGGCACAGTCATTACGTCACCGCGCCACACCATCCGACGTTCCCTCCAGAATTTCACGTATCGACATACAGTTGGTCTTCGTTGTGGTTCTGTATAGTTTTGGGTGTTTCATTTTGAATTTTACGAAAGCTTCAAGTGCAGTTAATTATTTGTCATGCTGTACGTGCTAATAGACGACTGCTTGATGCCGTGGGCTGTGTCCCAAACCACGTACTTACCTACTGTATAGTAGCTCAGAGACATGTATTTCACCTCCTATATAGCAGGTAAGTACATGGTTTCGGACTCAGACGTTCACTTGTTTGCCGTAAAACGGTTGAGCACTGCCGTGTGTGTATGTGTCCTGTCGCACAATGTGGTGAAAACTCCCATATGACATTAATAGTGTGATTAAGATGTTTACATGTCTGTAACACATCGGTAATGCGACAAAACCAGGAATACTCCACAAGTCTTAATTCGATTTGTGTTTACTTCGAGGATGACTTTAATCAGATAATGGTAATTAAAAAATGCTGTTTACATGCTAGCTTCTTAATCAGAGTATCGTCTTAATTTGGTTAATATTAGATTATTGTTTTCCGTGTAAATGTACTGAGTGAATTTAATGTTGTTGTTTTTTTGTTGTTGTTTTTTTATATCTAAACACTGATTGATGCCTTTACATAAAATTTTATTGGTGTTGTTGATAGCTAGTTAGATTTTATGATGATGTTGTTTAGGTATATTCTCGAACAAACTCCGGGGCCTTCCAGGAGCAGTTGTATTCATGTTGAAACTTCAATTGTAGGGACTATTTTTACATCAATGATGTCGATTTCAGTTGCATGTTTTCACACTTCAAAATGTGCAGAAGTTCAAGGGGGAGTCCATATGCAAGAAGCTGAACTTAAAATAACAATGTTTCCCCCTAAGTGTACGTATTACCTGAGAATGTGTGTGGTACAAACTCTGAATTATGGGTCATTATTTTCTGAGTTACTCACATTGGGAGTGACTCAGAGAACCAGGCCAGGCACAGACTGGCACATTTTTTTGACGAGCCATGTAGACATCGTGTCTTTTGTGTCTATAACGACTTCTCTCCATTATTTCTCCATCGAAATCTATTCACATTCACCAAAAGCCAAAGTCATTTAGTATAATGCAACAAATTCATTACACTTTGCATTAATGTCTTTTTTTTTTTAAAGAAAGAAATAGTGAATCAATACTTATAGTATTACTGTAACCTATTTACATCCGATCTATTCAGTCTGGAGTATCTTATCAGTTTCTTCATCATGTGGTCAGAAACTGCACTGGAATGTTAAGAAGCTTTCTTTGGTTACAACCACAGCTTTTGGTTTTGTTCATTTTTGACATTATTGTACATATTTTGACGCATTAAGGACAGTCACTGCGATTCAAATCATGTCCAGTTCAGTGCAGTTCATCAGTCAGAGCTCTGCAGGACTTAGACTAAGTACTTCCACATTGTCTTTAGCAAAGTAGCCACCATGAAATTGCAGGGATTTACGATCCAATCGGTCATGCATTGTAGCAAGCCCACCCGTGTTTATTTATAAGAAGAGTGATGGGAGGAGGGTGTATGTATGTATGCATGTATGTATGTGCGTGAGTGTGTGTTTATATGTAAAGTGGGAGTCATGCTTCGCGATGTATTGTCATAAGTGCAGAGACGGAGGTGTATTTGGTGAGCACGTGGGGTTTTGAAACAGAACTACCTTTTGGGAAACTTTCGTTGTTTTTATTGAATGCAAATGAGTAAATTTGCATCATGTTTTAAAGATCAGGGCTTTTGTTGTTGTTGTTGTTGTTGTTTTGCGGCTCTTTTATATATGCAATAACATATGATCAACACATACAAGATGACCTTCTTGTGTCTCTTCCTGGCCAGACTTATGTGACAAGTGGAGTTTCTAACATTTTTAATGGAGGACCATAGTGCCACCTGCTGGAAATATCTATACAACCAAGCCTTTAAAATCTGTACAGAACTCAGTAAAGGACAGACTGTACAGTAGGAAGGAAGGAAACATTCGGATGTTTGAGATTAGGGAATTCATGTAATCATTCAAGTTATGATACATAATATATAAGGAATAAAGCACACAGGAGGTGCTGTTATAGAAATATAATCAATGACATAGTGATGTAGTGTGGAGTTAAACTTTTACACAGCGAAGTTGAGTATTTTCCAGTCAAATCACATCTCATAGTGCATTATTCCTCTTATACCACAGCAGTCGGCCAACAAGTACTTTTTCTCTGCTTGTAGTTACATTTAATTTTGTGGAATAGCCAGGAAACTGGTTAGTTCTGTTAAAGTAGCTATAAATAGTTGTTCCCCCTCACTAGCTTCTCTTTTTACGAAAAAAAATAATAATAACTAACACCACCAAAAAACCCGCCTGTCATTTTCCTGACAAACCAAAAAGTCATGTATTATTATTTTTCTACATTGGAATGCAGTTTAGGTTTAACCACTGGATGTGCTATCACCAAAAAAAAATGCAAATTAGCGCATATTTAATTAGCAATTCCCATTTGCAAAAATTGTAATACGAGAAACTCGTCAACAGACATCATTTTAATCTCTGCATCTTAAAAACTGTTCTTGCTGAAAGAGTTTTTATAAAAGAGACTCTGACACAGAGCTAGATTGAGCTGTTTGCCTGTAAGCCTGTAAAAAACATGTAAGTGCCTTTTAAAATGCATAGAAGTGCCTACTTTCATACTGAATACTATGTAAAGAATCACACACACGCAGATGCACATATATGCACACGCTCACACACCTACTTTGCAAATTGTTCATAAAACCATGGCAGATATGACTCAATTTATATCACAATTTCCTGCATGAGCTTGAAAATCTAGGTAAAAGCAAATGACATGAAAAGAGGTAGACAAGTTAACCTGTATTAAATCCAGCTAAGAGCTAAAATAATTCTGATTCAAATACTGAAAGAAAAATATGCATTCCCACACACAATTCAGTGAAGTTACTGGATGGAAGGCTGTAACTTTCTGTTCTTCTTCTAGAAGATTCCAGGCAGTAGGCGGTAAGGCACCGTGGCCGTGTAGCGCTTCCAGTCCTTGCCGTACTTGCTGCTGCAACGATGTTCATCACGGATACAGCGGTGCAGCAGCAGGATGGTCATGTACACGATGTAGAAATAGGGCAGCAGGTGCCCGCTGCTGCATGCCATGCAGTACGCCAGCGCACCCAGCAGGTCTCCTGTGTAGTTAAGGTGACGTGCGGCGCCCCAGAAGCCTGACGTGAGCAGCTTGCTTTTATGAATACCGCCGTCAGCTGAACGATACGAACACTCGATGAAGGTTGGCTTGCGGCCCCAGATGTTGCACTGACCCTGTGTGCGCCGGAACAAGTCCTTCTGATGGTTGGCCGAGCGGAAGATGTAGTAGCCCACCAGGCCGAGGGCGAGGACGGCCCAGGCGTAAGGCGTGGAGAGCTGGACTGGGTTGTAGACCAGGTACAGACCCTGAAGCAGAACATCAAGAGAGAAAGGTCAGAGATACTCAATATCTCTTAAATAAACACGCAGCTTAATCTTCCATTCTGTTTACTTATTTAGCCATGGATCACCCAGTAGACTCATTAGTAGCTACATCTCACTTATTAGTAATAATTAAGATGAATAATAATAACTACATATTATATTATTACTTGATAAAAAAATTTATTTTTTTTTTTTTTATTTTTTATATTTTTTTAAAAAAAAAAAAAAAAAAAAAATTTAAAGATTTTTTGTTTAACTTCCACTAGGTCTTGAAAATCGTAATTTTATTCATCCATCCATCCATCCATCCATGTTCAACCGCTTACTCCTTTTCAGGGTCGGGGGGAACCTGGAGCCTATCCCAGGTAGCCCTGAATTTTTATCTTTTTTGAATTCCATTTTTCAGTACTTTTAGTAATACTTTTCAGTAGTAGCCTTAGTTCATATTATTTACAGAAATTGTACCAAGCACATACAGTTCTATGTAAAAAAATAAATAAAAATAAACAACAAGAACAACAACAAAACTTTTATATGCTTTATACACACACACACATACTAATGATAACATTTATTTTTTATTTAAGATACCTTAGATTGTCACTTTGTCTCTGGCTTCTGTTTATATTGTTCTGGCCCAGAAATTAGTCCCGCCCCTAGACAAACCAGAACTACTCAACTCTAACCCACAAGGGGGTGGAGTCAGTTAGGGAAGAAGAAGGCTTGACAATGTTCTGCAATTGCAAGATTGTAGCAGAACCTGTTATTTTATTTTATTTTATTTTTTACCCGTGAGCGCACATTAAGGCTTGTGTCTTTGTGAAGAGGTGTTTATCATTTTTTTTGCCTTTGTTTATTTATTCATATTCATGTGATTCATTTTCATGTGGTTCATTTTCGTGTGGTTCATTTACCTTATCTCCCCTCCCTTCCCTTTCCCAAATATATCATTGAGATGAGAGAAAAAAAATAAATTAAATTAAAAGTCCCCCCTTGTTTATCATTTAACATACCTGTAGTGTGTAAAGGAAAGGCAGCCAGACGCAGTCGCCCCAGCCCAGGTACCAACCAAAGTGATCGTGGCAGATATCAATCGTTTTCAAATACCAGGCTTCGTTCCAGAAAAAATCTAATACGTAGATGGCCTGAGTGCAGAAGAGTGATTTATAAGACACAGGAAGTGCACAGGAAAAAAATATATTATACAGAGTTTTCTGACAGGGCTGAGCAGCAATCATTCAGACAGTGATATAATCATTAAAGGAATAGTCCAGCCTTTGTCAAGTGGGCTGGACTGAAAAATCAGTTTAGTAGACCAATAACTCCTACTAAACTCCTGTGTTCATTTATCAACATTTATCTTAAAGGCACATTCTTAACATGCAAAATGAACATACAGTACGTCATCTACAAAGTGGATCAACGTATTGCAATTCATTAAAAAAAAAATCCCAATTATATCAAATGAAATATACAGAAGCTTAGATAAGTATTCACAACTTATCAGCATTTCCACATTTTGTAGTGTTACAACCTGGCAACCTACACGACATAGCCCATAATGCAGAAATATTGATATCGTTAAGTAAAAAATCTTAAAATTTGCAATTTCATAAGTATTCACCCCAGTTGCTATGAAACCCCTGAACTAGTTCTTTGGGAAAGAGACATATTTACAAAGGTAAATTTGTAACTCAGTATCAGTAGCAAGACTTTTTGTGGCCATTTCAATTTTGCCTCCTAGGGGAATAACCGAGACTAGTTATTTTATATATATATATATATATAACAGTATAACAGTATACAAAATGATTTGAATATAGAACATGAAACATGTGGGTCCATGGGCCATATGATTGACTCTTGTGCTCTATATGATCTATATACTTCAACATTTTGGGAAAGTGTAATTAACTGTTTTAATGTATTGCTCTGCTGCGACATAAAAAAATGCCCAAAGCACCGTTAGATATTTATTAATGGTTCAACAACTGGCCTTAGACATCCATTATACGTAAGTAAGTTTGGATTTTCTGTTCTTTTTTTGTTTCACAGAAAAGCATAAAAAATTTACCACCTAGTGGTAGAAACACTCACCTGCAGCACATTCACCAAGATCATAGAATTTGTTACATAACCATAGAGCTCCTGTTGCTTGGCAGCATAGGACAGGTTGATCAAAGTCCAGGCGACAATCCCGGGCCGGCCATTGAAGAAGAGCTTGAAGTCGAACCACTTTCCGATGCGTGGATTGAACTCGATGCCCATCATGAAGTCGTAAAAGAAGTTTCCTGTGAATTTGCTGCATGGCACGAATCGGTCAGTCGGGAGCACGATGGAACAAGAAACAAATCAATGCAATATGTTCTTACCAGTCCTCTGGGTTGGTGGGGAACGAGTAGGCCTTGATAAAAGCGAACAAAGAAACAGTATAGCCGAGAATGTTGGTGCACCACAGCAGTGGAATCCAGTTGTCGAAGATGATAGTGGGAGAGAACCAGTGGAAGTGATAAGCATTGGCCACCCATAAAGCATGTGTTATAATCCAGCTCTGCAGTCCGTTGATCTGATATTTATTAATCAGGCCTGAAAGAATGACAGCAGGGTGCGTTTATTAAGTTTTAACTTAAAGTACAGGATTTTTATGAGCAAGAAAACGAAGATGTGAAAGCAACCACAGTAATACCGGCTAAAGCACAGTATTATACCACACTGATGTTCAATTCTCCACTTTGATTAGTTAAAAGGTGTTGATACGTTTTCTATCACAGCAGAAAGGACAATAGTTCTGACTGCAAGGTTTATAGCAGTGTGTTCATTCGAATACGTTATTCGCAATTAACTGAATACAAAATTTGTGCAATCACGGATATGGTAAAGAGCTCTCTTAGGAGATGTTTCTTCAGCATTTTTGGAAGGCGTCTCCAGTGTCAGTGCTTTATAACAGTCAGAGATTAACGCTCAACTGCTCAGATGGTCTGCCAACGGCCATCAGTGTAAATAGAAATAAGAAGCTGCATTTGTTTTCTTACTAATTTCAAGAACAAGAAAGAGAAAAAAAAAGAAAGGCTGGTGATGGAAGCATTGTTTATAGCTGCTATAACATATGGGATTAGGTTTTGCAGATGTTACAAAACATTAAATGTAACTATAGATGGATCAAAAGAACGCAGTGTTGTTCCTTAATAAATGTTTTTAAAAATTTAAATCGTTGGCAAATTGCTGTTGTAGAAGATGAATAAAACTCTTTAGTCTATAGTATCTTTGCTAATGGTAATGCAGCATTATTTATGTGCTATCAACTTCAAAGTTCAGATGTTACCATAGGCATTAAGTGCAAATCCTGCAAAATCTGGAGACAATAAAACCTCCTTCCAGATCAGCTTCCTCTGCTGTACAATCACATGACACAGAGGTTGGTGAACTCTTTACCTGCTGGTGTAAGAGCTCCTTCCTGCACCCCTCCTACATAACCTGGCAGAAACTTGTGGGTAACATCTGGAATGCACATATACAGCACCACCTAGTGGAGAGAGGCCGGGTGCAATAGTTAAAGAATCACTGGGGTATTATTTCCTTAACATTTTCCTCACATTTGGAACAAGCTGGTATTTTTGTGACTTTGGAAATTTCAATAGAATATCTCTTTTCCATTCAGCATAATGATAGGTCTGCAAACATGTCATGTTTTGATAAGATGTAACCCTTAAAAACCTAGTAACACATGGGCCAAGTGTGATGTTCATACAATGCTTCCTTGTAAAACGTCTTCCTCACTAACGCTTCAATATTGTTAGATCTGCACCATGTAGCAGCAGCATTTCCCAAAATCCTACCTCGTTCCAGTTCTTGGACTTCAAATCACAACCATCTTTTCTAAATCAGCACAATTCCCATACATAACCTGGACTTTAACTGAATCTTTGTGAAGTCACGTTACTCAGCGTTTAAATGTTACGGAGACTTTAAATTTGCTTTGTCCTAGTAATGGTGAAACGAAGCTTCATGAAACAGTCAGTCTTTAGAGACGCTTGTGTTGATAAATGATGAATTTCTGGATTCTAAAAAATCCAGCTCAGCCAGTCACCATCTGCCAAAACACAGGGCAAACTGGTAGATCTCTGCCAACATCTCAAACATGTTCTACACTGATCATTTTAGACAAGTAATCAGGAAGCACTTTGTTTGAAAGACCAGTTTGAATACCTCGGCCTGTGTTTTGACTAGAGTCTTTGAGTGGTCAAAATAATCTAGACCAATGTGTGCCATGTAAAACTGTTGTACATGACAGCACCAGTAAACAAAAAATGGCTGTTGTAAGCCACGTTAAATAAAGGATTTAATTTTTTTTAATGTGCCGAGACATTACATTTTTAAATAATACACGTGTGCAAAGATATCACTATAAGATTCAAATTTACAAAAGTTTTCTGTGCTTCAACTGAACAGTGACTGTGTTTGGGGCTTAGAGATTGAATATGCTTCTACACAATCTGTTCAGATTATAGATGACTCGAAACAACCCGCCAAAACTGGACCCATATTCAAAGTAACCTCTAAACGAAGAAAACAACACAAACTGAGCTTCACGTGAAAGAGCTCTGCTTCCTCGACACATGCTTGAAGCCTCACGTTCCAGCATAGCATCATTGGTTTACCCTTTTGGACTTTGCTTCATTGAAAACATCGTGCACTTGTATCTAAACCCTGTGCATGCCAGGTTCACTTACAACCGAAGGTATATACGAACCTTTTGAACTCTCTCACTTGTATCATTCTTGGTGAAACCGATCATATTATTACCCTCAATGTACAAGGTTTCTATAAAAACTGTAATATAGTCATTTTTAACCCCTTTAAACTCACAGCTTTTTATTTAGTTCTTCATCTTAAAACACACAATTCTGCAACTACTATGAAAGAATGGAAAAGGTATGTACACTTACAAGAATGATGTATGTAAGTATGAACTCACAAATTGCTCCTTGGAGTTTAAGAGGTTTTAAAAAAACAACAACAACAATATAATGACAATATCATATTGTGATTTTCACTGTTTTAATATGAACTTTTTTACCTGGAAGGTGACCCAGGAGCCGTAGATTTTGGCGGCAGTCCATGTGAATGAAGGCGCTTGCTTCAGGATGCTTAGTGGACTGGCGTCTCCATTGTAAATGTCCAGCAGGACCAAGCTGATGGAGCACTGGTACTGATCACACGCCATGATGAAGAAGAAAACGATGAATGGGGCCAGGGACAGCAGCAGAATCACTCCAGTCAATGAGAACCAATCCACCTCCCTGGTGTAGTAATGGATGAACAAAGTTAAATTCCCTGCAACAGGCAACCTATCCAGCTCATGATTAAAGTGCCAGCTTTTTGTTGAGTTGTTCACGTAAAGCATGTCAGTCAGTAATCACCGTTAATTATTCAGTAACTAATAACTACTGTGAGCTTAATAACAGAAAGTATGAAGTTATGAGTTCTTTTAATTTCCACATATCTAGGTCTAACATACGAGTGTCATTCGATAAATGTAACATTTTTAGCGTTTTGTTTATGTCAACTTTTACCACCTTGTATGATCTTACCATGCTCTCCCCCATTGACCCGCCTCTGCTTTCTGCGCCTTCAACCCCACATTGGTGCCACTGGGATGAGCCTTATGGCGCTTTCGCATACCCTCTGACGTACTCATGGATACCTATCTGAAAAAAAGTGACAGAAACAAAGTGATTCACTTGGTATGCATTAGTGATGTGTCTGATACTAATCCGACACTGAGTACTGATACTGGACTAAAATTCTGGACCAATACTGGATTTGACATCATTTTTAATCTGATTCACTGATGTCCATTTGTTTTTATGCCATGGATGTGATTTTAATTGAGACAACACACATGATGTACATAAATGTAGAACACAAACTGGTTCCCAGCCCTGGTCCTGTACATTGTAGTATTTTCCCTGGTCCCATCTCACTTGATTTGACTAATCAGCTAATTAACAACACTTCCTGTACTGAAGGGTGTGGGTTAGAGTAAGGAAAACACTCAAATCTGCAGGTCAGGGTTCTCCAATACCAGGGATGGAAACCTGTGGCTTGATACATATCATCAGTTTCTGTGAGGACGTCAAGACTGGATCATCCTTAATCTATACAGAGGTAACATCTATACCACACCCAGGTGGGATTGGTATCCAAGGTCAAGGATGCTGAATGGACTTAAGACTTAAAGATAACATGTTTGATAAAGTGTGGTTACATCGGTAACTTGGCCACAGAGATTGATAAAAACTGTTACCACACATTAAGAATATAATGAGTCATGCAGGAGTACTTCTAAAGGTGCATGTAATGTCACAAATGCATTTTTATGATCAAAGTGCCTTGATATTTGACAAATGTGATGAACAAGCATGCCATCCAGGTACTGTTGCCAACTTGTGACTTTTTTAAGACCCCTTTGGTGACGGTGTTTCCAGATGAATGAATTAGGATAGTGGGTTCAAATGGCTCACCATAAGTGTGTAAAGCCTGTCGGAGTTTTGCCCAACGACCAATCACTAATCACCACTATTTCCCACGGACCAAACATTAATCACTATTATTTCACGACAACCAATCACTAATCACAATTGTTCCCAATGACCAATCACTGACTACCATTATTCCTAATGGCCAATCACTGATCACCATTGTTCCCAATGACCAATCACTGACTACTATTATTCCTTATGACCAATCACTGACCACCATTATTCCTAATGAGCAATCACTGATCACCATTACTCCTAAGGACCAATCACTGATCGCTGTTGTTCCCAATGACCAATCACTGATCACTGTTGTTCCCAATGGCCAATCACTGATCACCATTGTTCCCAATGACCAAACACTGACCACCATTATTCCTAATGTCCAATCACTTATCACTGTTGTTCCCAATGACCAATCACTGATCACTGTTGTTCCCAATGACCAATCACTGATCACTGTTGTTCCCAATGACCAATCACTGATCACTGTTGTTCCCAATGGCCAATCACTGATCACCATTTTCCCCAATGACCAAACACTGATCACTGTTGTTCACAATGACTAATTGCTGCTCACCACTATTCCTAATGACCAATCACTGATCGCCATTGTTCCCAATGACCAATCACCGATCACCATGCTGTTATATGAATATAAAACACTTTTGGGTGGCAATGGGGTGGTGTGCAATCTAGCTGTGATGTCACACATTGAGCAGGTATTTCCCCCTGAAAATTGGTGGCAACACTGCATCTAGGATGTGTTCCCAGCTCGCACTTTATCCCGGGATAGGCTCTGGAAGTGGCTAATGAAGATGAATGAATGCATGAATGACAGTTTGTGTTAGACCCTCCAAGTGCTATAACCTGTGCACATTGTGCACTCAACTCCATTCTAACAGTATGAACTCCTGTTTATTTTAAGCGGTCACTTTTAATTCACGCAGGTCATCTGCATTTTGCTTATGAATTATTACAGTATATAACATTCTATTAAATTGTATTACTTACTTATTGGTAGAGAACAAAGGAGCGTGTACGTCTATCTTTCGACGATAATCTCCCCAGATGTTAATGACGTTCAGTAAAAGAAATGGGAGGGGACATGTACAGAATTCCTACTCCGCCCACACCTTGTGTATGATGTTTCGCCCAATCAAAATAAAGTATTGCTGCTTTCCAGCTCAGTGATTGGACAGCGCGGTCCTGACGCTATAAGCACCCGATGAGACTATAAAGCGTGGAGCGCTTTGCCTGCGTTTAGAGCGTCGCACTGCGCAAAATTTACGCAGCACGTTTGATTGTTGGCTATAAGGATGATGTTCATAAGAAATAGAAGCAGGATATGATGAATTACAGAAAAGAAATCCAAAACAAAGTAACATATGTGGGCACGTGGTTTCTTTTCTTTCTTTTTTTAAAAGTGAATAATTAGCAAATTATGCATTTGCTGGTTTATCAAATAATGTCATAAGGGATAAATAATTAAACACAATATGAAAGGTTAGGCAAACTACACTTAGAGTTTTTATCTGAAATGTTATATTCCTTCAGGTAGCAGGAGTAATTTTGGAAAACCTATTAGCCTACTATCAAACTTGTTTGAGAAAGTTTGAGAACTGCTGCTTTAACATAAGTGCTAACTGGAACGAACTTTTTTATGGATGTTCCACAACAATACATCCATCCATCCATTCATCCATTTTCTATACTACTTATCCTTTTCAGGGTCATGGGGAACCTGGAGCCTATCCCAGTGAGCATCCGGCACAAGGCGGGGTATACCCTAGACAGGGTGCCAGTCCATCGCAGGGCACAATTACATGCACATTCACACACCTGTTCGTACACTGCTGACACTTTAGACACGCCAATCAGCCGACCATGCAGGTCTTTGGACTGGGGGAGGAAACCGGAGTACCCGGAGCAAACCCCCGCAGCACGGGGAGAACATGCAAACTCCGCACACACAGGGCCACGGTGGGAATCGACCCTTAGACCCTGGAGGTGTGAGGCAAAACACTATGCCACTGTGCGCCTGCCACAACAATACAGGTAACTCAAAATATATATTTTTTAAAAAGTAGGAATTAATTGGTAATTTCGTGCAAATTGTTTGACCTTAAAAAGTCCATAGAGGCATGAAGATTAAAAGGTCACCTTTATATCTCATTCAGAAATATAATTTTGATCATTTAACCACTTATAAGACGAACATTCAAAATTGTCAGCTTTTTTCTCCTTCTTCCAAATATCAGTTTTCAGGTTCATTTAAAAAATTATATTAAAATATATATTTTAGTAACGTCCTGTGCTTCCACTATATGTAAAGATAAATAAAATAAATAAATAAATAATATGCATTTCTATTTGTTTAAATGATCGAATTTGCTATTTGTTAATAAGAATATATTGTAACATAGTGTTTTGTGTTTATTAATACAAATCAACGCAGCAAAAATATTTACGCAATATAATAGTTTTTAAAAAGGTTTTGTGTGTGTGTGTGTGTGTGTGTGTGTGTGTGTGTGTGTGTGTGTGTGTGTGTGTGTGTGTGTAATAATTGAGCCTATTTTCTTAGGTTTATTTTAACTTTCTAATACTTCTGTCCTTGATTGTATATGCCCTGCTACCGTAATAAAATAAATAAATAAATAAATTAATTAATTAATTAATTAATAATAATAATAAAATAATAATAATAATAATAATAATAATAATAATAATAATAATAATAATAATAATAATAATAAAAAGTGCGTGTCTTTTTCCCCTAAAACGACCTCTTCTAAAGTGGAATATCGGAGGCGGAGTTTACAAACCGGAAGTGATACCGCAGGAAGCGCAGGAAAGCACGCGCGCTGATCTGTCTCTTCAGATAGTAGTTGTTGTTGTTGTTTATTTCCGACAGCATGGGGCGGAAAGTTACATTAGCGACTTGCTCGCTGAATCAATGGGCTTTAGATTTTGATGGCAATTTACAAAGAATACTGAAAAGTAAGTTTTGTCTGGAACGGTTGCTTTTGGCTTAGAACTGGATGATTTACTGCAGAAGTTAGTACAGTAGTAGTACAGTAGTATTTTCAGTATATGGTCTGGTATTAGGGTCGATCCGATTCACCTTCATGTCACTTCGTATTGAAGTATAATAGTGCCAGATGCCCTCAAGGCAAAATGGCATGTTGAGTTACATCAATAGAATAAAAACATATCGCAAAAACAATACTTGAAGTTTCCTGCCCAGCAATTTGGAAAAACAAACAAACACAGCAATAACAGTGCTTGAATTAGTTTCCCCTGCAGTCCATTGGGTTTGTATACTTTGATTGAAAACAAAGAATTGGTCATAAAACCAACTGTCAAGTGTTTATCTAGGTGTCAGCTATAACGCACACCTTTTAGATGGTTGAACTTTAATTCAATAAATACACTGTCAAATCATATCTAAACATTGTGATGGTTTATTCCGCATGGACATGTATACAAAATATACCATAGTTCAAAGCTCAGCAGCATTCAAAGAGAATGGCTTGCAGTCACAAAACCAACTGGAGAGTGTTCCTGTAGGTGTGTCAGGTATGAAGCACACCTTTTAGATGTTTGATAAAAGAAAAAAAAAGGTGTGCGTTAATAGCTGACACCTAGATGGACACTTTCCAGTTTATGACCAAGTCATTCCCTTCAAATGCTGTTGAAGTTAGAAACATGTATACTAATATGTAACTTTAGAGACGGTCCCTTAATTTGCCAAAACCGAAAGTCCAAAGTCAAGCCAACTTTACTACCAGGCCGCTAGGTTCATCTTCTCTTGTGGCGTGCCTGCACAATCCCACCTCTAGGGGCCGCCCCGGAGTAACGTGTTACAATAGTATCAGCAACACGTTGCTTTTCCTGTGAGACCCGGATGTGAAGACTTGTATTTTAAGACCTGAATTTATGAGGTTGAAAAATAATGTTTTGGAAATATTACCTGACGAATAATGAAGATGGTATTTTAACAACTGAATATTTTGGAATGCTGGAATTTTGTTTTCAGTCAAAATATGCAAACCCAATGAATTGCAGAGGAAACTAATTTTAAGGCACTGTTTTTGTTGTGGGTTTTTTTTTTCTTCAATTTGTGTCAAATTGCTGGGCAGAAAGATTCCAGTATTATTATTGCGGTATGTTTTCATTTAGTTTATGTAATCCAAAAGGCCATTTTGCCTTGAGTACATTTGGCACTATTATACTTCCATACAATCCCTAAAACAGGTATTGAGATCGCCAAATCTAAAGGGGCCAAGTACAGACTGGGACCAGAACTGGAAATCTGGTAAGTATTTCATTATCTCTTTGTATTCTTGATTCTGATTGGTCAGAAGTTTTCTGTAACAGAAATAGTTCTGGCTGCAAGATTTATATTAAAGCGCACCAATTATGGTTTTGAAACGTGCCTGATTTTGTTTTAAAGGTCTCGTACAATAGATTTACATGCATCCGGGGGTTAAAAACACTTTAAAGTGCTCATAATTAAACTGCAGCACCCCCCAAGTCTGTTGTGATTGGTCTACCGCTGTCAGCGTGTGTCAAAAAGTAAACGCCCACTACCATAACGAGTTTCAGTTCCATCTGTTCGTGAGCGGCAGATGAAGACCAGAGGTGGGGATTTTTGTTACAAACCTACGTAGGTTAGTACAGGAAGTAAAGTCTGGAATCACTAACGACCCGTTTCAGCTGTTCAGAGTCGCTTCCTTCTTTTGGACGTCGATGACGTTTTGTCATGCACTTTGATTTTTTAAAAACTTGGCAGACTTTTTTACATTCACAAACAGTGACCTGTATAACACACTACATGAAAGGTAATATTTGAAAGACCATAATAGGTGCACTTTAATGTACTTGCTCTAAAATGTTGTTTCTCTAGTAACAACTCATTCACAAGGACTTGCATGGTGGATACTTGGATGGTTTGAAATGGGTTTAAATGTTGATATGGTGAAGTTTTCTCTGTTTTCTATGAGGAGATGTTTATTATAGAAGGAGTCTCCAGTGCCAGAGCTTTGTAACAGTCAGTGATTGGACAGCGGTAATGCTGTTTATTTAAGTTTTCCACCACATCAATGTCTTCAGACCACAGATGTGCATTACCGTTCCTGTGTAAAATGACAAACTGCAAGGGAATAAAGACTGAGGCAACGATTGTATATAGCTGCTATAATGTAAGTGATAACAGGAACGTGTTTTGCAGATGTTCCACACCAATATATGTAACCGTATGATGCATTAGAAAATAGCACAAGCATTGAAAATGCCCATTTTAACCATCAGGGCAATAATTAAGAAGTTCCAGTCAACTGGAAATGTTATGAATCAGCCTGGAATTTTACGTCTGTCTATATATTGTCTCAACGCACTGTGAAGAGGATGATTCGAGAAAAAAAATCTCCAAGGATCACAGCTGGAGAATTGCAGAAGTTAGTTGTGTCTTGGGGTCCGAAAATCTCCAAAACTACAATCCGAAGTCACCAACATGTTAGGAAGGGGTATTCAAGAAAAAAGCCTCTACTGTGATCGAATAACAAACTCAAGTTTGCCAGACACGACTGGAATTCAAATGGGATCAGGTTCTATGGTCAGATGAAACCAAAATAGAGCTTTTTGGCGATAAACACCAGAGGAGGTTTTGGAGCACACAGAGAGGTAGTCATATGGAAAAGTACCTCATGCCCACAGTTAAATATGGTGGAGGATCTTTAATGTTTTGGGGCTGTTTTTCTGCCAGAGGACCTGGACATTTTTTTAGGATACACGGCATCATGGACTTTATCAAATATCAACAGATATTAAATGAAAACCTGACTGCCTCTGCGAGAAAGGTTAAAATGGGTCGTGGTTGGATCTTCCAGTAGAACCATGATCCAAAACATTCATTTACATGTGATTCATTTACATGTAATCAATTTTCATGTGATTCATTTAACACCCCCCTATATTTAACAAATATATATATTTTTAGGGTTTATATATCATATCTGTGTTTTGGTTGCAATGGTTTAAGATCCATAATTTTAGGAGTATTTTTGTGAATTTTTTGAAGAACTGATCAAAAGGTTAAACAATAAAGGCAATTTTTCAGCCACCTTTGCTCATATTTACCAAGGGTGCCAATATTAGTGGAGGGCACTGTATGTATTTATGTAGTAGTTCTGTAACTACAGAATAATTGGGAGTTTTAGGGATTAAACCTGGGCCTGTGCTGTCTGTGCCAGTTTAAGTCTTTTTTGAGCCTCCAGATTAAATGTTAAACAAAACCCCCCAAAACTGTACTTTTCCGTTATCAGTGGCTACGGATGCGCTGATCACTTCTATGAATCCGACACACTTCTGCACTGCTTCCAAGTCCTAAAAACACTGCTGGAGTCCCCCGAGACGCAGGATATAATCTGCGATGTTGGCATGTGAGTGTTAAATTTGCTCACTTAAAATTGCTTCAGTTGTAACCTTAATTCATTTGCTAATTCCAGCTTGGTGGTATTTTTATTCACCCCACAGGCCTGTTATGCATCACAACGTTCGCTATAACTGCAGAGTCCTGTTCCTGAACAAGTCAGTCTGTTATTGACCAATCAAATAAGAATAAGTCATGTTTGATCAGCACCTGAATATAGTTTTAGCTTGATCATGTGGATGAGTGCCAGTACAGGCCCAAGTAAAGGTAGAATTTGCTTTTGCTTTTCTGACAGGAGGATTTTATTGATCCGGCCTAAAATGCTTTTGGCAAATTATGGGAACAACAGGGAATTCCGCTGGTTTTCTCCTTGGAGTAAGCCCAGGTACATGAACAGCATTGTGTACTAATTATTCAGAATTTCTGTAACATTCTGTTAAAGGAAATCTCCACCCTGAAACATGTACAAATAAATGTGTTTATATGGAAAATATTTGTGATGTGCTTAGTGATTCCAGTGCAAGTTTGTTGCTTGATGCGGCATTATTATTGTTTCTGTGTTCACTAGCAATGTTATTGCTAGTGCAGTTACGTTGGCGTTTTAATAGGGGGAAGAAACTTTCAGTGATCTCAAACGTTCGGGAAAACTGCCAGATGTTGCTGTTCGTGCTTAAAGAAAGAGCAGGCGCTCACTCACAAATTTCCAGCCGTATTGAAGTAGTGCAGATGTTGGTGCAAGTGTCAGACTCAATTTTCCAGAATGCAACGCAGTTAAACGACGCAATTGTGCCGAGTTACGGCACAGGCTTGATTTAGATAGTTAGGAACCTCTGAGACTGCGAGTGTGATGGTATTAACGGCAGTATTAGCGTGAAAGCTGAAGCTTCAGAAGCTGATCTGTTTGAGCAGAGTGTACAGATGAGGAGGTGAGAGTTCTGGACAGACTAAAGCGCTGCTGCATTGCTCTCTTTAAGTAGAGATGAAGTGAGGGCTAAATCCCACAACTGTAGGTAATATTGTGGGGAAACCATTAACCGAAGTGAAAATACTCAATATGGAGTATTCTTCTTTCTAAAAGTAGAGTTTGGAAGCTACTGAAGATCATGTGTTAATCATAAAGATTACGATCCTTCAGGGTGGATTTTTCCTTTAAGTATGACTTTTTTTTGCCCCCAGTATGAGCAGTGGTACTGTGCTTCATTTTCACAGATATGTTGAGGAGTACTTTTTGCCACGAATGATCCAGGATGTAACAGGACAGGTTAAAACACTCCACCCTAGACATGTTTTTAAACAGAAACTAATTGAAGCTCAACTAATCTTTACCCAAAGCTTTTCCATCCCTATGTAGGAACAGAATAATCTTTTTTTTAATCCACAACTTGGCCTCAAATAAAATATTTTGGATGAATTTAGCATTCCAGAATGATGACTGTTTGTTTACAGCTTCTTTTTAATTGGTGGTTTGAGATGAATATCAGTTTACCTCATTTTGTTTTTAAATTGAAATGATCGGATTTCTTTGTAATAACCATTCTGTTTAGGTGACGGTTCCATTTGGTGACGCCGTCCTGTCCACTAAGGACACGTGTATAGGGAGTGAGATCTGTGCTGAACTGTGGAACCCCAGGAGGTACTGTACTATAAATCCACTCAGCGGTAGAGATGGGCATGTTAGGCAAGACTGCTCATTCAGAATTTTACGACAAAATTTGAAAAATATTAAACGACCCAACAAAATCCTATTTCAAGAACAATGGCATCAATGAAGTTATTCTGATTAACTCTAGATAAAGATCAGCTGTTTCTGTAGGATGGTTCTTAAATCGTCTTGATTTCAAGACGGTGTAGCATCCAAATAACACCATACCCATGGGAAAGCATGGTGGTGGTACCATCATGTAGTGGGCTTACTTCTCTTATGCTGGGACTGGACTTCAGCTGTAGTCTAGATAGATGGAATCATGAGAATCTGATGGAAAATATACAAAGTTGGTAGACTTACCCAAAAAAGTTTTGAGTGCTGTATTACAAGCAAAGGGTACTATAACAAACTATTAGTTAAAGAGCGTGCACACTTGTGCAACCAGGTTACTGTAAGTGTTTGTTTTCTTTTTCAACAAATATTTCCAAATAACAGACCTTGTCCTGTGCTTATTGTACTATTTGCACATTTTGTAGCCCTGTATTGTGATTTATCTTGTCATTGCCTTATTATACTATATGTGTTATCTTGTATGCAGAACAGAGCTCCCTGGTTTGTTAAAGTTGTTGTGAACTGTGAGGCCATGTACTAATTTGTGTGACCATTTTTCAGTCCACATGTGGACATGGGTTTGGACGGCGTTGAGATCTTTACAAACTCGTCTGCCAGCTATCATGAGCTACGCAAGGCTGACCAGAGGGTGAACCTGGTCAGGTCAGCCACCACAAAAGTCAGTAACACACACATTCTCCTATCTCCTGTCACTGGACAGAGAAAGACTTTCTTTTGCACTTGCTGCCTCAATGAGAAATAAAGACATTCTCACTAAATACTAGTAATAAAGTTATAAGAAGCCATATATATATATATATATATATATATATATATATATATATATATATATATATATATATATGTGTGTGTGTGTGTGTGTGTGTGTGTGTGTGTGTATGTATGTATGTATGTACATGTATGTATTCTTATTACTGTAGGGTGTTCCATTAATAATAAAGCTTTCCTGTGATCTTACAGCAGCCATCATGTAAATAAGGAACAAACCACTTGGGAATGTGCTGTTCTAGGAAAATAATAAAAGATGGGGTGTGATGCGGCTCGACACCAAGCAGTTACCACCTGCTTCTGTTTCTGTTACCACCCCGACGTGAATTACTTTCCGATTACAGCACGTACTGAAGTGTTTATTCGTCTTCTACAACAGCAGTCTGCCACGATTTATTGTTTGTACTCAAGAAACGACTTGATCTTTTTATCCATTTCTAGTCACATTTAATGTCGTCGAATGCCTGAGAGACAAGTTAGTTAATTTACTTGTGTTGTGTGCAGCTATAAACAGCTGTTCCCGTACCAGCCTGTCTTTTTGTCTTTCTTGAAGTTAATAAGAGAAAAAAACAGGGAACTTAACCTAACCCTAGAAAGCGCAAAGTCCCCATGGTGGAAAACTTGCTGACGCTGGAGACTCCTTCCATAAATGTAAAATATTCATATTAATGTTTTAATATTAAATCTCCTTACAGATCTGAGAGTTTAACAGCGCTGCGGTATGAGCACCGTTACTTTGAGGTTGAAAATGTATTCCTCTGTTTGTGCTTTATTGTTGATCGTGTTTGTTACAGAGCGGAGGGATCTATCTGTTCGCTAATCAGAAAGGCTGTGATGGAGATCGTCTGTACTACGATGGCTGCGCTATGATCGCCATTAATGGCGACATCACCGGTCAGGGGACACAGTTCTCCCTTGATGATGTGGTAAGAGTCTTGATTCAAATGTCCTCAGGACATTCTCGCAGTTTTGATCTGCTGATATAATGCTCTTTAAATATCGGCCCATGCTAGAGCACCTCAGAGAACTTTCTTGACTTATTGGTAGATCAGTTAAACATACTTTTAATTTAAGGAAGTTTGAGGAAAGGAATCAGGCTTCTGGGTTATTTTGTGTATAGGATTGTGGGACCGATGAGATGCTCAATACACAGCAGCTTGTCTGTATAACAGAACAGACCTGTTATGGCAAGAGCTCAGTTTAATCATAATCAATGATGATAAATAATGTTACTTAAATTAAGATGCAAATATTTAAAAATTGAGAGTTTTATATATATTTGAGGGGAAAAAAGATTTACATGATTTATTTTCTTTGTAGGCCATGGGTAAGGAATAACACACTTGGGGATGTGTTGTTGTAGGAAAGTAATCACTGAAGAGGTCATGTGATTCACCCTGAAGGCGATTATTCTCTAATAAAATCATACCATGAGGTTTTGTTGCTTTTATAGAACAGCAATGAGCCAATATTAAAAATGTTTTGAAATTAAAGAACAACCTGTAGTACTTTTTATGCAATTGTAGTTCCATTTAATGGAGCCTCCTGGAAACATCTGCGTTAGTTCCTGTTATGTCTCCTTGCAGAAGGCTTGACCGCATTAATGACTATGATATTCCTTATTAAATAACATCTTGTTACTACTACTACTACTACTTCATACTATGGATATAATGTGTATAAGCCCTAATGTTAATACAAAACATGGTTAGCAAATGTTTTCTTCATCTCTTTTTACTAATTACAGGAAGTTCTCACAGCCACCCTTGACCTCGAGGATGTGCGCAGCTATAGAGGAGAGAGATGTCACCCACACATGGTAAGGTGCTGTTTGAGACGTTCATGTAATTCAAGTTCACGCTTCACTACCAAATACTTATTTTACTGACACTGCTGTCCCACCCTTATACCCCCCCGCAGGAGTACGAACACAAACCATATGAAAGGATCAAGGTCGATTTTTCGTTGTCTGACTGCAAAGACACCTTCTTGCCCACTCACCAGGCCATCGACTGGATCTTTCACACTCCTGAGGAGGAGATTAGGTGCATCAGATTTGCTACAACACTAATCATTAAATCATCACACGTCTAATCGTTAAAATAAAGAAATGACCTGCTAGAAGAAGAAGAAGAAGAAGTGTGATTACAACACAATATTTACACAGACACAATATTTACCCAGACATATTTCATTCTATTATTTTTTCCCCCTCAGTCTTGGTCCTGCATGCTGGCTATGGGACTATTTACGGAGGAGTGGTCAGGTGAGAATTTTTTGCTCTGTGTGGACACATGCCTCTGTGAAAGGTGTTTCATTTAGAGTCATTTTCTCTCTGTGGTTTCAGGCTGGCTTCCTGCTACCTCTCAGTGGTGGAGTTGACAGTGCGTCCTCAGCCTGCATCGTCTACTCCATGTGTGTACTTGTCTGTCAGGCAGTGAAAAATGGCAGTAAGTCTCACACACATGCCGTATGTTCCACGCATACAGATGCTAATAGAGGCCAAATTAGTGCAAATTCTGTAATGGACTATGAGGTTTTTTTTGTGAATATCACAGCTAATCATTCTTAAGTGTTATTCTAGTAAAAGTCTTTAGAGTAGTTATGTGTTTCAGTTTCATTTCAGATTCAGCTCATTCCTTCTATCTTCAGTATCCGCATTATCCTAGTCAAGTAGATCCAGAGCGTTTCCCGGGAATACCGGGCTTGAGGAAGGGGAATACACCCTGATTTGACACAAGTTCAGCACATGGCACCATGCATATTCACTCACACCTCCGGGCAATTTGGCATAGCCAGTTCATCTACCAGTATTTTTTTGGGAGGTGGAAGAAAACCGGAGGTCCTGGAGGAAACATGGACATGTGGAGAACATGCAAACTCCACACAGACAGTAACTGGAGTTCAGGATTGAACTGGGGATTTTGGAGCTGTGAGGCGGCAACGCTTCCATCACAGTTCACTGAAAAAGCATAAAGAATGGCAAACGCACCTGTAGTTTACGATTTATTCACAAGAAATTAAAAAAGAAGCATGGGTGTATCCTGTAACAAGGCAAAAATCCGAGACATAAAGCACAACCAACAGAATTTATAGTATTATCTAAAGCAGGCAGTGTACTGTATAATAATTTTATTTATATATATATATTATATATTTATTTTTAAATATATATATATATATATATATATATATATATATTTTTTTTTTTTTTTTTTTTTTTTTTTTTTTCATTTTTTTTATTTTTAATAAAGTCATCAGAACTCTGGAGTGATGGGAATTAAATCAAAATAATTGGAAGTAAATGAAAATAATTGAGTGTTTTAGCATCATCAAAGACGACGCCCTTTTGGCCTGGAATTTCCAGAATGTATTCTTCGTATTTTCTCGACCGATTTCTTGAGGAATTTCCCTGAGACGCTTTTTAAACAGTATTAAAGGAGTTCACACCGACACTGGACTCTTATCGGCTGCCTTTCGGAATATTTGGCTCAGAGTCGTCTGTTTAAAAAAAATATATATATATATATATATATATATATATATATATATATATATATATATATATATATATATATATATATAATTTTTTTTTGGTAAATAAAATTTTTGTTAATGAAAGGAATGAATATGTCGGCACGATTATATTTTTTGTCTACAACACCGATTTCAAACATTTAACCATACGCCTTCAGTTAAAAACATTTTTAAACTCATGAGATGCGTTTCAGTCAAGTGTCTCCAAACCTTTGTCTGGTCGTGTGTGTATATAGCAAAAAGACTGGGAGAAGATTAGTCAGGATTTACTATTGTATGTACCCTCTGGTATGCAAACGTTTGCACTGCAATTCCAAACTATGTTTAATGAATTACAATTTCTTAACCATTTAACAGTTTTCACAAAAGGCCTTACACATAGACAGACACACACACTTTCCTCCTAAAAGAGAAATATTTAATTTGGGAAAACTTTCATTACTCAAACTACTGATGGACTAGAATTAATCTTAGACATGCTGTTCTTCCAGATGATCGAGTGTTGGAAGATGTTCAGCGAGTGGTGAGTGATGCCTCCTACAGGCCTGTAGATCCGCGGGAGCTATGTGGACGCCTCTTCACCACCTGCTACATGGGCAGTGAAAATTCTTCAGAGGGTACTCGCAACCGAGCAAAAGACCTGGCTGCTCAAATCGGCAGGTCGGATTTTGTTGTTTTTCAGGCAACATAGTTGGAAAATGTAGACAAGCCTTTTTTTCATGCTTGTGATTCCTTATAGCAATAACATCTAGTGTTTCTAGTCCAAAACCTGGTTGCATCTGCCTGGAGGTTATTACTTGACCATAAGTTGATCTTTTGACAGGATGATAAACATAAACATACCTCTAAATAAATCAAAACAATAGAGAAATAGATAACAGAACACAAACTCAGTGCTTTCGAGAGACCCCCTCAGTCCAGATTTAACACTGTGGTCTAAATTAACCATGCAGTGTTCTGTAAGTGTTCGGACAGGACGAGACTATGAGCTCTTATTCTCTCCTGGTGAGGCTTCATATAGTATATATTAATTGTACAGGTGCCAATATTTTTTTTTTTTGGCCGAAGATTGCACTATAACAAAATATATTTTTGTTAAAATAAATCTATACTGCATTGCCATATGCTCAAAAAGTGCCTGTTCTATTATGAATATATGTTAGATTCTTGTTCTTGGCTGACAGGAGTGGAACCTGATGTGGCCTTCTGCTGTTGAAGCTCCTCCACCTCAAGCACTGATGTGTTGTGCATTCTGAGATGCTTTTCTGCTCATCGTGGTTGTAAAAAGTGCTTATTCAAAAAGTAACCTTGTTGCGGGTCAAATCTTGGAAACTCAACATGGTAAAATCACAGAATTATTTTCTCCGGATTTTGAAAGGTTTCAACATGTCCACGAAGGGTGCTTGGATTTCTGGAACTGACTGTAATTATGATTTTCACTTGGCAGCATGCGCCAAGCAGAAATGTTTCATTTTGGAACACTCACTTTTATTCTCTTTTATTAGAAATAGGCTTGCTTATTTTGACCAGAGTAGAAAACGTGAAAGAATGAAAATGCCCTATTATGGAATTGGCTGTCTCTCAAGTTTAGTTTAACCATCTACTGTTCACTTTAGTGTTTCCCTACTCAAACACTCATGTCATTGCATCATGATTTCTATAGTTTCCAAATGTAAAAGGAATGGAACTTGCAACTAGACATCATGCTAAACATTTTTATATGGTGAGTAGCTCAAATTCTGCATTTCTTTCTTTCTTATAGCAAGCATCTCAACATCAACATTGACATGGCAGTGAAAGGCATCCTGGGAATCTTCTCCATGGTGATGGGCAAGTGGCCTAATTTTTATGCAAATGGAGGAAGTAGTAGAGAGAATTTGGCTCTGCAGAATGTACAGGTGGGGACCTTTTTTTATTTTAATGCAAAATCACCACTTAAGTATCTTTTAATAAAATCTTATAACTAGAAAACATCTTAAAGCTGCACCTTTACGTGTAGCATTTGCTAATACTCAGGGGATTATTGGTGATGCCTGTGCCTTTGCAAATAATCAACCACAACTGTTACGATGACTATGAGGGGCACCCCCAAGGGGAATTGTTGAGGGGAAATAGAAAAAGATAGCTAAAAACTGTACTAGAAAGAAGCTTAAGTAAAAAAAAAGCAGAATTATGATTAAACTGTTAGAATCAGTTAGTTCTCAGTATATGTTCAGTATGGATTAGGTTCATATTTGACAATGTTCAAAATAGGGATATGATGGTTTAGAGTGAGTATAAATTATAATATTTGTTAATATTCGTTACCTCATATAGATAGTAAAGACAAAAATATCACTTTACAAAGATGACCACGAGTAATTCTGGCTTTACAGGTTAATATTAATGCACACGTTGTTATATGTTTTCTATTGATAATTCACAAGGACCATGTCGGACATGATTTAAGTCAAATAATAAACAGATTTTAAAACAATGTGTTGGTATTTAACCAAGAACTAGATATATTCATTGATATGGCGAAGGTTTCTGTAAAGAGATGTTTGTATTATAATGTTTATGGAAGGAGTCTCCAGTGTCAGTGCTTTGCAGTTTGTTTCACGGATGTTCCACAACATTGAATTTAAATAAAAATGGATAAAGCCATACTTTAGGAAATTGAATTTGAACAATTTGCAAATTGTTATGGTGTAAGAAGAATAAAACACTTCAGGGCATGCTGATATAGGAAAAAATAATCAACTTCGGGATGGTAAAGGTAACTCAGTTTCATGTCTGCCTGCATCACACAAACCTGTCGTTGATTGTGAAATAATAAAACCCTACTGTGTTTTATTCTTTATTTAAATAATATGATGGCTTTGGGGAACTTGGCCTAATACAATAGTTGCATACGAGTTTATTTCCTGAATTTACATGAAAAAAACAACATAAAAAAAATACAATACATTGTTCAATAAAAGCCTAACTGTTAATATTTTTCTGTTCACTCAGTTCAGTGTTATAAAGTAATACCAGTTTCAGTTCATCTTCCTTAAAGCTTAATCACATTGTATTTGTACTGGAATGTGCTATGACTGTTTGAAACCTTAACCCATTAGAAAAGCCCGGGCAAACTGTGCTGATTGCTTCTTTTTGCAAGTTTGCTTGCAGTGTAACACAGCCTCACCACAGTGTTCACACCCATGCTGGACCGTTTGACACTATTCACCTCAGTGATTTGGGTGTCCAAGTTGAGTTCCTTCATTTGTGAAAATGCAGCACAATTTGTGCAACAACATGCATGGCTAACACGTGTGCCGTCTGTCTGCTTCCCTTTTGCTTTCTAATAAATGTACACTCCTGAGGGATTTTTTTTTTCAAAATGGTCTTAACAACAAAAAATCTAAACTATCAATAAATGTCAAATCTCTTTATATATAAACATTTCCAGTTCCAAAATATATATGTTTTCTCCGATATTCAAGCCACAGTTTTTTTTGCTGGTATTGGTCTAATACTGGGTGCCATCAGATCGGTGCCATCTCTAGTAACAGCTAATTCACAGGGACTTGGGACTATGGCAGACACGCCACATAAACAGATTAAAAAATGTGTGTAAATGTTTTGTACAGTGACCAGACGTCCAATGTCAGCATTTGTCCAAGGACAGAGGAGTTTGCACTTCCTGGTTTCTCAGTAACATAACAAGTTGTATATTATTGTCTTATTACCTTCAAGAGAGAGGGGAAAAAAGAGAAGCTGGTGAGGGGACGACAGTTATAGCTGCTATAATGTCAAAGTCATAACATAAACAAACTTGTTTTGTGGATAAATATTTTATGTAACAGTTTTTGCAATATTGTTTTGTTCTTGATTAAAAAAAAACAGTGTAATTATTGCCAAATGTGGTCAGTGATTAATAAATAAATGTACATGACTGCTTGTGTATGTTTCAGTACAAAGAAACACACATTCATTGTCCAATAACTGATTGAAGTGGTGACGTAATAATAATAATTGTTTTCCTCAGAAAAATATAATAGCTTACACCAGAGCTCTCTAGAATACTCAAATCTGAGAAACAATCAGAGATAAGGTTGTTCCTTTAATCTTTCCACCACAGGAAGTTCTTGGGGCTGTTGGGCTTTGTAACATAACAAACTGCTTTTTCTTTTTTTTGTCTTATTAACTTGAACAGAGTAAAACCAGAGGCTGATGAGGGAACGACAATTTATACCTTTACAGCTGAAGTGATAACAGGAACTGGCTTTACAAATGTTAAATGAAACAATAAATGGATAAAATGAATGAGCGGTCATTCTATAAAATGTAAAAAAAAAATTGTTAGCATTGGCAAATTGTTGTGGTATAAGAGGAATACAACACTTCTGGAGATGCTCTTTTGTAAGAGAATCAACTTTGCCACTCAGTGATAACTTTGGCATCACACTACACCGTCCTGTTCTATTCCTTATTCATATTTAAGTATTTATAAACACGGTGGCTTTGTGTTTTGGATCTTCCAGGCTCGTGTCAGGATGATTTTGGCCTACCTCTTTGCCCAGCTGTATCTATGGGCTCAAGGGAAACCTGGAGGTCTGCTGGTGCTTGGTTCAGCCAATGTGGATGAGAGGTGTGACTCATATAAGTTGCAGAATTACATTTTCATAAGCAACGAGCCATGTTTTCATAAAATGTTCTCCATTCCCATAGTTTGACTGGCTACTTCACTAAATATGACTGCTCCAGTGCTGATATAAATCCCATTGGAGGTGTTAGTAAGATGGACCTGAAAAGCTTCCTGCTTTACTGTGCTGAACACTTTCAGCTCTCCATTCTTAAGAGGTGTGTGACCGATCGTTGCATGGATACAGTTTCGTATTGCCCCTTACGGATTTCTTCTATAGTCAGTGACCATTGTTTCATAAGACAGACAATCTTCGTAAAATATAAAGCAGTTTTTAAATGATCATGTATTTCTTGAAGCAAAATGTTATCCAACACCAACTGGCACTTTGAGAAATTGTAATTTCCCCCATTAGTTACTCAATCAGCCATTTAACCAAATATAATTGGTAATTGGGTTCAATTAGACTAGTTATGCCCATGATATATACATATTGGGATCTTCAGGTCTCACTCAAATCAGATAAAGCCAGTATTCATGATACCACCATTAGAAATAGACTGGGTATAAATGGTATCCATGGGAGAGCTGCGAGGCAAAAACAAGTGCTAGAGAAACATAATGGCACATCTTCAATTTTCCCAAAACTTTCTGATGTCCCCTACGGCAGCGGTCCCCAAACTTTTTTGCGCCACAAACCGGTTTAATATCAGACAATATTTTCACGGACCGGCCTTTAATGGTGTGCGGATAAATGCAACAAAATAAAATTATACGACCGGCATAAAAACGGGGGTATTTTAAAAATATAATTATAAACGTGAATCCAATGTGAAATCGCAACATTATTAACAGCGTCCTCGTAACATCCTCTCTCCCCCTAACGCTCGTATCACGTGACCAAGACAAGCGTCTTGACATGCATCAAGAGTGAGTCGTAGAAGGATGTAACAGAGAGAATCCGGTCATTTTTCAGATCCAGATAGTAAATAAAACGGAAATAATGTAAGTTATTTATTTTTTCTGTGCGGCCCGGTACCAAATGACCCACGGACCGGTACCGGTCCACGGTCCGGGGGTTGGGGACCGCTGCCCTAAGGCATTTGGGATAATGTTCTGTCCACTGATGACTTGGAAAAGTGGAACGCAGCATTAGACGATAAGAACATCATAACAGTCAAACCTGGTGGTGCTAGTGTGACGATGTGGGGATGTGTTGCTGCTTGAAAGCCTGGGTGACTTCCCATAATTGATGGACAATGAATTTTGCTCTCTATCTGAAGGAGAATGTCATCAGGCCATGATCTGAAGCTCAGGCGTGATCAGGAATCACTTGAATCTCATTGAGATGCAGTGGCAGGACCTTAAATGGGCAGTTTATGCTTGAAAACCCTCCAGTGTGACTGAATTCAAGTAATTCTGTTAAGAAAAGAAAAGTGGGCCAGTTGGTGTTGCTAATGCAGGCACATCTATTTAAGTTTCATGGGCCAGTTACTATTTCACATGGGTGATATATGAGTTGCATAACCTTTTACCTTCAGTACGTTTCCTCGTGTTTTCCTTGTCTTATAATACATTTTGTATGAAGGTTTTGAATCAATTTAGTATGACAAATGCTAAAATAGAGGAACCAATGGCTTGGGGTGGGGGATGCATAATCATTTGAGCTACACATAGTCAGTGTGTATGAAATACTAAGAAGTTCAAACTATGTCTAGCGGAACACAATTTTTTGATACTTTTTTTGTTGTCTGTCTGCTTGAACCAGTTCAACCAGGTGTGTTGGAGCAAGTCAAGCTGAAAAACATGCAAGCGTGGGATCCTCGGGTGTTGTATCACAAACTACAGTGTTACTGTAATGTGACTGCATCATCTGAGGGTCATGGTTTGTTTTTGAGTGTGAAAACTGCAGCATTATTATGATTTATAAGTCGGTCAGATTTGTCTTGTTCTGTGCTGCAGCATCGTCGCTGCCCCTCCCACTGCAGAGCTCGAACCCTTGACCGATGGCCAGGTGTCTCAGACCGATGAGGTACGGATGACTCACTCTGAGAGAGACAGGGTCAAGAGGATACATGAAATTACAGTAGCCTGAGAGAAATCAAATGAGTTGCGGAATTATTGGCACCCTTCATGAAAATTAATGACAATGAGTGATACGTTAAACTTGAGCAAATGGCAACACACCTATAGTTTTATTTTAATGTAATGTTTTCTCAAAGATTTGTTTTCTAAGTAATCATTTTGGAGTACATTTTTGACCTTCTTCACCATTGTCTTGATGGATCCAGACTTTTAGAAGTTTTGTTTTATTACGGCTTAGTGATATTATTGACTGTGTATTTGTTTTTATATCCATTACCAGACTTGTGCAGGTCAAAACCCTCAAGAAACAAATCTTCCCATAGTGATGGAAGGCAGATATTTTAAATGCATCCAACATTATATGTATAGCATGGAGAAAAAGGAAGTGGTCAAAAGCAGTAATCAAGTTCCAAGAGACTGATGGAAAATAGATGTTTTTAAGTATATAACTTCAGGATTCTGTTTAAATACATTTAAGGGTGCCAGTAATTTTGCCACATATGTTTTCAGTGTAATTATTATTATTTTTTTTTAAAGAGGCTTGAATAATTGAGGAATGGTTTTGTTACATCAGTATTTCTCAAGTCAGACCTTATTTTGTTAGGTATTGGTTATACAATGATATCTCCATTTATTAGTTTCTTGTCTTTCATCTTTCCCACATCACTGTATCACTTCCTTTTTTTCACCTGTGTGTGGGTTTGATGAGCCAATGATATAACCTTTTCCTCATTTAACACAATCCCTCTGTCTCGGTCTCTCTCAGGCCGATATGGGGATGACCTATTCGGAGCTGTCTGTGATCGGCAAGCTTAGGAAGATCTCCAAGTGCGGCCCGTACAGCATGTTCTGCAAGCTCATTCACTCTTGGAGAGAAAGCTGTTCCCCTTCACAGGTCAGCTCTGCCCTTAACCTAGTCAGTATGAGAGCATGACTTCTTCACAATTAAACAATCAGGCTCATTTCTACATATTGTTACTGCAAAGAACACCATCTAAACTTACTTTTTAAGCATTGTTTAATCTGAGGAAAAGCTACAAGCCTTACTAGCTGAGTGTATAATACAATATATTGTGAAGCTCATAAATGCAGTCAGGCTGCAAAAGCACCTTTCCCTCACCTCATTTCTCAAAAAGATCTTTTCCTCTATTGGTGTTGGGTAAAATAGGTGAATATAGCTCAAAAGTCACAGCTTTCTACCTAAAACAGAGACTCCTGATTTAGATAGTGTTACCTATGAGTCCAGATGTCATAAAATGTCATCGTGGTTTTGGATTAAGTAATTTGCATTAATCAATCAGGGTTAGACGTTTACATGGAATCTAGACACATTTAGTCGAGAACCTCCATGGTAAGCTAGTAGGCCTTCTAGCCAACTTCTAGCAAAGTCAGTGTTGAACAGAATCGTGGGATGAAGTAGAAAACTTTCTCTTTGTTAATGTATCTGAGCTAACATGTAGTGTGTTCAGAATTTCCCCACCAATTCCAACCGACAGCCTCGACTGCGAATACTACAGGACGTTCAGGAACATGTTTTAAAGAATTCTCATCTCCTAAATGAATTGATTTAAAAAAAAATTCTATA
The DNA here is from genome assembly GCA_012411365.1 of Ameiurus melas. Lineage (NCBI taxonomy): Eukaryota > Metazoa > Chordata > Actinopteri > Siluriformes > Ictaluridae > Ameiurus > Ameiurus melas. The sequence goes on along the minus strand of CM022762.1, from coordinate 6,403,241 downwards.
CACTGAATATTTAAATAAATATCTGGGAATATGATCTTATGATAATCTTACTTCTATATCTGTGATTAATGCGAGCTAGCACTTAGCTAGCTGACTTGCTATGTTATTAATGATGATAAAGGTGTAGTGATTATGATTAAGCAACATGTTCAGTGGTTCTTTAGTTAAACCTTGTCGAATAAATAGACTAATTGAACAACACTGGGACAACAACTCAGGCAGCCCCCTAGGTTGTGAATCAGTATATCGTGTACATGAGTAAGGTGCTAAGGACCCTGGCTCACTACACATTGGGGACACTGGTGACTCAATTTCCGCTGACATGACTATGTACTTGCGTTGTAAAATGTCACCACTGGCATTTATTAACAACAGGCAAGACCAATATCTTTCTAACATTATATGTCATAAATTTGTTAGCTTAATCACACACATGTACTGTCATGGTACTTCAAACAGGATTGTAGGCTAGCTAGTGGATTATTTTTTTATTATTAAACACTTAAGAGTCTTTAGAATCAAACAAACTGTATACAGAATGTCAAATATAGTTTTAAAAAACAACAACCCTAAAGTAAGTAATCATTTGAGAACCACAACAACAATATCTGTTTGTAGACGAAATTGACTGAGAGTTTGTCCACCATTTTTTCCCTCCCAAGCTGAAAGGCTTCAGCAAGTATGACGTCCTTTACAGTAAGGGAACATAGTGAGCATCAATGTGCCCTTGTTTTGGCAGTGCATTGTGGGATTTTTTTTTTTTTTTTTAAGGAGTGAACGTTTCAGTAACCTGAAAGGATTTTGCGATTGAGACAGCCCTTAAAATGGCTGAAGCCCTGATCAGTGCCCTGACTGCTGAACTAGGGAGCTGATTGAGACGCACCCATAGTTTATCTTGGCTAGCTAATTTTTGCAGAAAATTTTTTTTTGGCTTGCTTAGCTAATGATCTGTTAGACAACTTACATTAAATGCCTTGCCATGACATTTATATTGGGTATTGTTGCCAGTGATGAGTCTGTTCTTCCATCTCGGGTTAATTAGGTGGCGGCAAAAGTGAAGCATTTCTTCCGGATGTACTCGGCCAACAGGCACAAGATGACTACAGTGACTCCGTCATACCACGCCGAGAGCTATGGCCCGGATGACAACCGCTTTGACCTCCGTCCCTTCCTCTACAACACACGCTGGTCTTGGCAGTTCCGCTGCATTGACAATGAGGTTTGGCTTTCATCAAGTGTTTCTTTTAATGTTCCCTTTCTGCTCTGTATAAAGATTCATATATTTTAATATTCTAAGCCACACTAAATATATTAAGATATTCTGATGTCTCTTTTACAGATTTCCTTAATGGAGGCTGGATATGCAGAATACATATAAGATGCTTATCTATTGGTGTTCTAATGGACGATTCTTGTTTAAGATTCTGATCACATTTCTGTTATTATGTCAAATAATATCCTTTTGAATGAGCCATGCAGTAACTGTTCATTAGTGTTCCTTGATATTAAAGTTTACTCATATATACTGTATAACTGTACCACTTATTGGATATGTTTTAGCAAAAAGGAAATCATGGGGGAAATGCATTGTAACTAGTCCTTTAAGTTTTCCATCACAGGAAAGTCTTCAGCCCAGAGGATGCTGCATTATTTTTTTTTGTCCAAAAAGAAAAAGAAAAAAGAGGCTGGTGAGGGACCAATTGTTTATAGCTGCTCTAATGTAAAAGATAACAAGAACCATGCTTCACAGATGCTCCGTCAAATGTAACTATGAAATGTATCACGTCAGGACAAAAAATGGAATTTGCGCCTGTTTTGAGGGTGCCCGTGCCCATTGAATTTACTTGTAATATCGCACTCCACGGTAATGGTTAATGGTCCTATGAAAGTAGACACCCAGGATTTTAGGGATTTGCAATTTTTCATAAGTATTTTTTTTTACCTAGCCTCATTGGTTAAAACTGTGTTTTACTATCAAACAACGCTTTAGTTGTGTAATTCATTTATCTCTGTACCAATTTTATTGTGGAGAGGTGTTAATTGTTTGCCCAGCAGGGGGCTCACACCCCTCCCCTTTCCCATCGTCCTGCTCACCAGCAGCTGAACACAGTCACCATACTCTACACACAGAAACCCAACACCCAACTACATTATTGTGTAGCTCCAATGCAAAATAATAATAATAATAATAATAATAATAATAATAATAAACAAAGCCTCATGTACCAAACATGTTTTTGCTAAATAGTGAAACTATTCCTTAAACTCCTGGTTTGTACTCCAGACAGCATGTGGCAGCCCACATGTATTCTCTAGGGAAAAAGGCAGGTGACTGCATAGGAAGCGCTTCTTTCCAGATCTGAATTGTCTTTCCCAACATGACGAACTCTTGTTCCCCATACACATACAGAGACACTGACTCAGGAGTCTCATCGGTGTGGAAGCGAGTGCTTTATCATGTATCACACATTAATGCAGTAAAGTGTTTGTCTTTTACTCTAACTGTTTGAACATGCTCCAGGATATAGCAGATTCTGTGGTCACATGTAGCTTTAGTGGCAAAAAAAAGGCTGCTGATCTACTGTAGGTACAGTACAGATATTCACTTTTATGTACATACATGACTCAAATGTATCATTTTAGTTAACTGAATGATCTGACCCCAATGTATAAGGTTAATATAACTGATTCCAAACAATAAATTTAGTTTAGTTCAAATAAACTAAAGCACTTGGCACTGATTAGTAATACATACCCAGCTTTATAACATTTACGATAATAAAGCTTTTCACTAAAATGTAATGGACTCAGCTTTTTATTTATCTCCAAGCATGTGCTGTATGTAAAATTGACTCTACTAGGTCAGTGGTGTATGTTATACATGCAAACAATAGCCTTTATAGTACTTGCTTGTCAGAGGTTCATTTAAACATGACAGTGCTTAGTATAAAGAAATCACTTAAACAAGTGTTGGAATTAGCTTCCACTGTTATGCTGATGATACACAGCTGTATGTGTCAGCGAAGCCAGAGGACAGACAGAAGCTTAAAGTTGAGGATTGTGTACATGACATTAGACGTTGGATGTTAACTAACTTCCTTTTACTTAATTCTGATAAAACAGAAATACTTTTATTAGGCCCACGTGTAGCTAGAAGTAATCTTCCTGACTACACAGTAACTCTGGATGGTCTTTCTGTTTCATCATGTACAGCAGTTAAAGACCTCGGAGTGATTATTGACTCCAGTCTATCATTTGATGCTCATGTAGATAATATTACTAGGATAGCTTTCTTTCATCTCAGAAATATTTCTAAGATAAGAAACATATTGTCACTACATGATGCAGAAATACTGGTTCATGCATTCGTCACCTCTAGATTAGATTACTGTAATGCCTTACTGTCTGGATGTTCCAGTAAGAATATAAATAAACTCCAGTTAGTCCAGAATGCAGCTGCTAGAGTCCTAACTAGAACTAGAAGATACGACCATATCACCCCGATCTTATCCTCACTGCATTGGCTCCCAGTAAAATTTCGCATTAAGTTTAAAATACTTCTAATAACCTATAAAGCACTACACGGTCTTGCACCACAATATCTAAGCGACCTTCTGGTTTTATATGATCCGCCACGCCTACTCAGATCAAAAGGTGCAGGCTATTTGATATTACCTAGAATAGTGAAGTCTACAGCAGGGGGAAGAGCCTTCGCTTATAGAGCCCCACAGTTATGGAACAGTCTTCCTATGTGTGTTCGGGACTCAGACACAGTCTCAGTGTTTAAATCTAGGCTTAAAACATATTTGTTTACTCAAGCTTACCCTGACTAAATTATATCTCACTAATTCACAGTCCTAATCGTTTTCTCCCTCTCTCTTCTTTTTTGCCGAGCCCACACGAATTTATGGAGATATTGGAGATCCAGATCCCCTCTGCCTCTGGATGAGCCCAAATCTTCTGCTGGGACTACGCTGCTCCTAAGGCCATACTTCTCATTTTTCACATTATCTGTGTTACCTTCACATTCTGTGTTACCCAGATGAGGATGGGTTTCCCTTCTGAGTCGGGTTCCTCTCAAGGTTTCTTCCTCAAAAAACATCTTAGGGAGTTTTTCCTTGCCACCGTCGCCACTCAGTGGCTTGCTCAGTTGGGATAAATTCCATTTGTTTTCTACCTGTTTGTCTCTGTTTATCTGTTCCTGTTTGTCTCTCTTTAGATGTTTCTGACTGTTTATACCTGTTTTTTATTTCTGTAAAGCTGCTTTGAGACAATGACTATTGTAAAAAGCGCTATACAAATAAAATTGAATTGAATTGAATTGAATTGAAAGTGTATTATACAGTGTAAGAAAACATCCATCTTCTACCGCTTACTCCTTTTCAGGGTGTGTAAGAAAACATGCAATAGGTTAAATGTTAAAAGACCAGACATTCTCACAGAACCTAGGTGTTAATATTAACAACAACAATAATGATGAAAATTAAATAGCACCTTCCTCACACCCGTCTTTAATTACAGCCGACTACATTACAATAACAGTACAGAGTTATAATCCTCTTTAAACCAATCAAGCTACTTTGAATCTTGTTATTGATTAGGTAATCAAATTGGAAACAAGCTTGTACTGTTTAAAAGAAGATGACATTAAAAACAATACAATGGCTGTCCACAGATGATTTCTCTTGGAGGAACTGTGTTCTAACAGAACAAAAGGCTGAGATAAGGAGTTAAAGAGAACAATGAGCGAATCCCAGGATGATCAAAGGGGTCTGATCTTGGGGTGAGACTACAAATTACCCTAAAATGTGTCCATTTGGTCTATTGAGGTCTCACAAAACTGAACATAAAGTCTTTTTCTACAAATTCCAATTCCAGAACTTGCACCAGAATGCACCACATTGAACACAATAAAATGTGCATTCACATGATATCAAGCATGTACTGATATAAATAATAAAAATAGTTCAGCTTTAATTCAGAAATTAAATTCTCACTGACCCTCATTCCTGAATGAATTGTTCTTACCAGTGCAGCACCAAATTTCTGCCATATTTTAAAACCGCGTATCACCTTTATCTGAATCTGATCGACAAATATATTAACGTTTGCCTTTAAAACTAAAATTATTCCATACATGAATACTAAAGTGTGTACCTGTTTAAGGTAATCAGTATAGACCTATATGTAGCGAATTTAGCTATCTAGCATTCACTAAGCACTCACTATCTAGCATTCACTGAAAGTAGGCTTCATATAGGTATGTTTTTTTAATGTTATTTTTATAGTAACTTATACAAGAATTTGTTCAGCAAATACAGTATCTCACAAAAGTGAGTACACCCCTCACATTTTTGTAAATATTTGATTATATCTTTTCATGTGACAACACTGAAGAAATGACACTTTGCTACAACGTAAAGTAGTGAGTGTACAGCTTGTGTAACAGTGTAAATTTGCTGTTCTCTCAAAACAACTCAACACACAGCCATTAATGTCTAAACCGCTGGCAACAAAAGTGAGTACACCCCTAAGTGAAAATGTCCAAATTGGGCCCAAAGTGATTAGTCTGATTAGTTTGAACATGGGGCCTACTGCACACACATCTATTCCTCATAGTAGCTGAGTTTGCCCATAATGTTTGACTGGTATCAAATAGAACTGGCATGAAATTAAAATTAACATTATTAGTATTCATTTATCAAAAACTATTTTTTAAAACAGGGCGCACGGTGGTTTAGTGGTTAGCATGTTCACCTCACACTGACAGGGTTGGGGGGCTCGATTCCCGCTACTGCCCTGTGTGTGTGGAGTTTGCATGTTCTCCCCGTGCTGCGGGGGTTTCCTCCGGGTACTCCGGTTTCCTCCCCCAGTCCAAAGACCTGCATGGTACGCTGATTGGCGTGTCTGTAGTGTATGAATGGGTGTGTGAGTGTGTATGTGTATGTGTATCTCCCGTGCACAGTGCTGTGCAATGTATTGCCACCCTGTCCAGGATGCTCCCTGGGATAGGCTCCAGTTTCCCCATGAACCTGAAAAGGAGTAAGTGATAGAAGATGGATGGATGGATGGATGGATGGATAGATGTTTTAAAACGAACATTTAAAAATTATTTAATGTTGTCTCGTTTGGCCCAGTATATATGTGCTGCTACCTTACAAAATGTGTTATGGGATTAAAAACAACAACAACAACAACAACACGTTTTTAAAACGTTGTTCGAAAGACCTTTGTTTATTTAGGTTCAATTTTGAACATTAAAAACGATCATATTTACGCTGCTGTACCACTTTTATACCACGTCGCGGTCAGTTCACGTTTTTTCTCGCGATGATTGCTTTCGATAGCTCACGCGCCGGTATGCTGGCTGTATAAAACCGCTCGCGCGGGTGATATTTCTTCACAGGATGTTGATGAACGACGAGTTTTATTGAAAACCTCTGAGGTTTCGCGAAAACTCAGGCGTTACTAGTAAGTTTTTAACAAAAACAACAACAACAGTGCCACACTAGATGAAAACATGGGCGGAGAAGCTTAAAAATGCCCGCCTTCTTGTTGTCATGAGCGGAAAGCAGTCACTGGGTCAGCGAGGCAAAGTGGGAAACTTCTGAGGACTTGTCCTGAGGAAACCTCGGACAGTTTATTCACGGTACTTCACCGTTTATATAGATACACACACAGTCATGGATATCTTCTGTTAAGGTGGTTTATTTATTTTTTTAATTATTTGTTCATTTCGAAATCACTTTCGAAACTTTTCCAGCAGAACCGGATGGAATCGGAGCCGCTGATAGCAGAGAGCAGAAAGCAGGTCTCGGTAGATTACGGCTCGCGACATGACTCTCAGTCTGACTCTCAGTCCGACTCCCAGGCTGAGTCTAAAGGGACGAGTCGACTCTCTTGTTCACATAGCAGGGATTCTGTCCATGTGGAAGAACGTAAGTGTACATTTAAACACACTACTCGAGGCTAATTTAGGCTTAGTTATGCTACACACACACACACACACACACACACACACACACACACACACCGTGTTTCTTTTCATGCTTGCACAATTTTCAAATATGTCTCATCCTGTTCCTAAGGTTAACTTTCCCTTCCTGAGGTCACTTTTATCCAACTGACTAGACGCTAAAGTTAAAGTTTATATATATATATATATATATATATATATATATATATATATATATATATATATATATATATATATATATATATAATTTTATTTATTTATTTATTTAAAAAATGGGCGCACTGAGGCTCACACCTCCAGGGTCAGGGGTTCGATTCCCGCCGGGGCCCTGTGTGTGTGTGTGTGGAGTTTGCATGTTCTCCCCGTGCTGCGGGGGTTTCCTCCGGGTACTCCGGTTTCCTCCCCCAGTCCAAAGACATGCATGGTAGGCTGATTGGTATGTCTATATTGTCCACAGTGTATGAATGGGTGTGTGAGTGTGTATGTGATTGTGCCCTGCGATGGACTGGCACCCTGTCCAGGGTGTACCCCGCCTTGTACCCGATGCTCCCTGGGATTGGCTCCAGGTTCCCCCACGACCCTAAAAAGGAATAAGCAGTAGAAGATGGAGATAATAAATAAATAAATATTAGTCCTGGTGTTATGGATACTATTACTATAGTATGTCTAGAAACAAGCTGCAAACATTTGAGAGATATTCATTTGAGAGACTGATTTCATCACGTTTTTGTGAAAAATGGTTAAAAAAAATGACTCATCCTGTACTAGTCTTGTGGTCAGCCAATCAAATGCTCTCGAGAACGTATTTGTCCTGGCCCTGGAGGCGTGTCCCGATCGACAGTAGCGGCTTGTTAGTCAGTCCCTCTGGGATCGCGATCGCAGAAATGAAGACAAAAATCAAGCAAACTCTGCAATATTGAGAATTGCAAAATTCGCACAGATTTTTCGCAGATTTGGGCCGAGACGTCGTCACAACACGCGTTCAGCCGAAGCCCTCTTTGGGTCATGTGTGTTGAACGTGGGTACAGCTAAAAGGTCTCATTTACCAACAAACATCACTGCGAAAGAGCAGTTGCGATTTCACAAATTCAGGTAGTTTTCTGTTAAAAGAAAAAAAATAAACACACACAATATAACCTTCATGCGTCGCATCGCACATTTTGAAAAGAGACTCAAGAAACAAGCATTTTTAGTCACACCGATTACAAAAAACTGAAATTGTACCGACTGTTTTTGGATGAGCATCTACACACACAGTATTCCTTTTTTTCCATGAATATGATAAATTTTTTATTTCATATTATTTATTTATTTATTTATTTATTTCATTTATGGCATTTGGCAGACACCCTTATCCCGAGTGACTTACATTTATCTCATTTATACAATTGAGCAGTTGAGGGTTCGGGGTCTTGTTCAAGGAGTTCACAACCTTCTAATCAGTAGTCCAGTATCTTCACCTCTGAGCTACCACCACACTACTTCTGTACTTTCTTTTTTACTGACTTGCGACGTTCTGGCATCGAACAGCCTTCAGCGTGGTTGGGTTTTTATACACAGTCAGGGCTTCTCTATCAGTAAAAGGAAATACTATAGTAATGACTGTCAGAACTGCGATTATAGGAAATTAATCACCCTCCTCCTGACCAATCAGAATTGAGAATTCAGCAGCACTATGGTACAGTGGTAAAGCATACTGGTACTGTACTGATGTCATATTTATTCATTTTAAGCATTAGGAATACGTTCACTTCCCAGTAGGCTGCCATGTATACAGTATGGCTTGTTGAACTAAAGCCGTGTAGAAATGCATTCCTCATTGTTTTGTGTTTAGTTCCTGAACATCCTTTGGGACAAGCACAAGTAGGAAGAAGTGTCTAGTAAGACCATTTAGTGTGTTTTGTCAGCACGAAGTCTTTCAGTATGTATGAAGAGGAGAAAAATGGTGAGTTATGCAGGTCAGGGTAGGTGTCGAAACCACAGTACATTGTTGCCAGCAGTCTGTAAAGTATTGGCTGAGCTTATGCACATGCTTTTTGCAGTGGTGACAGCTTTTGAATGAACCGTTATAGCCTGTGCATGTTGTGGCTGAGTGAGATGTGCACTTCTCTTCTCAGTGGTGTGAGTGTGTGTCCTTTATTCAGTAGAAAACAAGCTTAGGCAAGCAGTTTTTTTTTTTTTTTTTCTTTTCTCCCCCAGACATAATTTGCTTTAAGAAGTATTTAAGATGCACCATTTGTTCCCTGCCTGTATTCAACATTTCTATTTTCCTTGATATTAATCTTCATTTTCCACAATCTGGCTTCTTAAGTCTTCATCAGATTTTAGCATCAATTTCTGCAACTTGAACAAAATTTTTTTTTAGATATAATTGAGAAATTATGTAATAATTCTTCAAATTGTGCCTTATTAAACCACAGCAGTAAGGATTTTTCTTTTCTTATTGACATTGGAGTGAGTACGGCATCCAAGTTAATCCATGCATGAAAGACATTGCTTTATTGCATTTATCAAAAATGAATTGAAGTTTCATTTAACAGAGCGCACTTTGATGATGGTCCGTTATTAGTTAAAAGGCAGAGCTGTTTGAAGTTCAGAACACAAAATGGAAAGGTGTAGTGTGTGCTGTGCATAATAAAAGCAAATTAGCCGGTGAAATTGCTCCAGGCGATATGATTCTCGTATCAGCGGCTCTGAGACTTTTCTACAGCGTTCTGAGAATCCTCACAATGTCTCATAACGCAGAGGGAGCTTTTTGCGCTGACACGGAGAGATGCATTCACTCTGCAGGTAATTCATTCTCTTCAAGTCCAGATCTGATCCATTATGGATGGCTTGGTCATTAGCTCTTGACCTGTTGGGCCTTTAGAACCCCTGTTGTTGCACATAAAACATAACCTGTGGTGCATGATGTTAGTATAGATAGAGATGGCGAAGATTTTATAATTTTATATGTATGTATGTATGCTCATAGGGGTATTTCTTGCGTTCTCTTATGGTGACGTTGAAAGCTTTTTTGCATACGGAGTTAGTCCTATACTTATATTAAACCTCTTCTGGTAGAAATACCAAACGGATGCTGCATTATGATGAAAGACATATGAATGCATATTGAATATAATTGTTTTCATATACAATGGCATTGTTCACTATTTTTTAATCTGACTGTTCAAAAGGTGTTAATTTTATTTTCAATATCAGTAAGTCTGACTGCAAGGCAAATCACAGGTTTATATGAACAATCTGCTTTCTTTAACAAAGTGTATTCAATGATCTGCTGAAGCTTTTTGTAATTAGATGCTTATTTACTAGCATTTATGGAAAGAGTCAGGATCAGCACATTGTAACAGTCGGAAGTAAAGCTTTAACTTTCACTTTTTTACCATTGGGAAAGTCTTCAGGATGTAGCAAGTTGGGTTTCAAGGTTTTGAGGTAACAACCAGCAATTTTTGTATGTGTGTATAAACAGATAAAAAGTATGAGACACAAGAAATACACACGATTATATTATCAAATAAAGTTTTTTTTATTTGATTTTCAGATAAAGAGCAAATTGAAACTTCTTCCTAGTTTTTGTTTAATTTTAAGAAAAAGCAGAAATGAACTATGTTCTGTTATTGTTTTTCAATGCTTAAGTTGATTTTTTTATTTGGGCCAAGGGGTCAGAATTCACTGGTTTTAGATGCCAGGGTTTCCGTCCTCAGAAAGAAGTTGGTGGAGCTGCTTGGCAATGTGCTAACGTGTGACTTGAGTTCTAGTCGGCTTTGTCAATGGAAACAGTGTCTGGCAACAAGTGAGTAATGTACCGCTTATTCCAAAAACTACCAGAGTGCAATATAGCTAAATCGAGGGAAAAACCCACGATTAATAAAATCCTCCAACATAACAATCGTCAAGATAATTCTCAGAAATTCCAAGTGCAAAGATTAGGAAGGGCAAATTTTACACACATGGTAAACATGCATACCGCATTCAGAGACTTTAATATTCAGCATCACAAATTTAGAAAATGGGTAAAACCCGGAAACGTCTCCAAAAGTTAACGAACCTTGACACCGATTGGCAGCGCTTGGGTAACATCCTGCCAGATTTATTGTATTTAATCCTGGCAGTATCACCAGACATGTATTGAAGACGTTTTGATTGATTGTTATACAACATTCATTGTGCAGTCTTGTATGCCTAAATGTCAGATATAAATAAATAAATAAATACATAAAATACTTCCTCACTTTTAACCTGCCCGCCCCAGGATGACTAACCTTACTGAAACTGAAACTAACGTATATAAAAACAAGGCAAGAAATATTTAGTTACAGAGTGCTCTTCTAGACACTCAAAATGCTTTACATAGTGTGTGTGTGTGGGGGGGTCTCTTCAACCAACACTAGTGTGTAGCGTCCACCTGGATGATGTGATGACAGCCATAGTGTGCCAGAACCACATACCAGCTATTAGTGGAGAGGAGAAGAGTGATGTAGACAATTCAGATATGTGGATTATTAGGGGGCCATGATGGATAAGGGCCTATGGGGGAATTTCAACAGGACACCGGGGTTATACTGTACCTTTACTAATTTTGAGAAGTGTCCTGGGACTTTTAATGACCACGGAGAGTCAGGAACTGACTTAACGTTGATGCTGTTTTTATAGTATACAGTCACTATGCTGGGGCATTAGGCCCCACACAGATCACAGGGTGAATGCCCTCTGCTGGCTTTCATCATATCACTTCCAGCAGCAACCTTAGTTTCCCCAGGAGGTCTCCCATCCATTTACAGACCAGGCTCAATCCTGCAAAGCTTCAGTGGGAAACCAGGTGAGAACTGCAGGGAGATATGGCTCTGGCCAAATATTTATATGAAATAAAAGAAGGAAAAAAAAAAAGAATTGAGTCAAACTAAAACAAAACTTCATTCAAATTGACATTAAAACCCCTAAAACTATATAATATAAAAAAAATTTTTGGTCATATCCGGTATCTGGAAAGGTGGATGTCTTGCAGAAAAATAAATCCTTCTAGACAAGATGCAGCATGTTGCCAAATCTGTTGCGATACATTTTCTCATTTGTAAGTCACTTTGGATAAAAGCGTCTGCTAAGTGAATAAATGTAAATGAAACACTCATCAAAAGATGTTTTGGTTTGATCACCGTGTAGTTAAACAGCAGTGCAGGCACATGACGTACTTGAATTTAGTTCATGCCCGAGCAGAGCATTCAAGACAACACAAGTGACTAAAGCTATCAAAGTAATAACATTCTGCTTCTGAATAGTTCCAGGGCAGGTCACAACTTCCCACACTTTACACTTCTTTGAGCAACACTGGAGAAGGGATAGCGATATCAGTGGTCAAACCTAGGAGTGAAAAGAAAACATGCGATACTGGACACTTGACTGTCACACGGTGGTGGTAAAATTGGAACAAGAAATGCCAGTATTGTCTAAAGGGAGATTTACTGTAAATGATTATTATTTCTGCAGTACATGCACACACACATGCGCCTTACTCATGATCAGATTTGCTCATGCAATGTCTTCTTGATTACGTCATGATCAGATAATGTAGTACAGTAAAATGATCTGAACAGTCATATGAAAATTGAATACTTGTACAATATTCTTTTTCTTTCTAAAATATGTGGCAAAAATTATGTGGACACGTGGCCATCACATCCATACACAAAGTTGGAAGCACACAGTTGTATAGAATTGCATTTGCATGCTGTAGCTCAATTCAATTTTATTTATATAGTGCTTTTTTCACTGGACATTGTCTCAAAGTATCTCTACATAAACATATAAACTCGGGATAAAGATTTTAAACTTGCAAATTCATCCCAATTGAGCAAGACTGTGGCAAGAAAAAACTCCATAAGATGTTCTTCCTCCCTAAGGAAGGAACCTTGAGAGGAACCAGACAGAAGGGAACCCATCCTCATCTGGGTAACATCGTATAGTGTAAAAGTAAAGGAACATTCATTATGGTTTATATGAAGTCTGTTTGTTGAACTAGTCCACTGTTCAAAGGAGACCAAGTGCAAAACTGCATGTTGTAATTGCAGACCCGCGGACATAGAAACAACTGTAGTCCCGACAACCACAGTGAGTGTGTCCATCTGGAATTGGAGTAGATGAAAGCTGCATCCAGAGGTAGGGCATCCGAATGGATCAGGCAGGTCCGGAGAGCAGAAATGATCAGGATCTCTAGTATCTCCATAAAATCGTGTGTGGCTCGGCAGAAGGAGAGAGGGAGAGCTTGTTAAGACTGTCCTTTGCGTAACAGTCTACTCATCATAGGCTTGAGTAAACAAACGCCTAGACTTAAACACTCAGACTGTGTCTTAGTCCCAAACACTAATCGGACGGCTGTTCCATAACTGTGGGCTTTATTAGAGAACGCTCTTCCCCCTGCTGTAGCTTGCGTTATTTGAGAAAACCAAAAGTCTGCTTCGCTATTGTGGTGCGAGACCATTTAGTGCTTGATGAGTCAATAATAGTATTTTATAATTAATGTGTGATTTCACTGGGAGCCAATGGAGTCTGGATAAGATCGAAGTGATATGGTCATATCTTCTGATTCTAATAAGGACTCTAGCAGCTCACCCATCAGTAATACTACAAGGCCCAAACCTGTTCCAGCATGACTGTGGCCCTGTGTGACATGAAGACATGGTTAGCCACTAATGCTCTTGTAGCTGAATGGGCGGAAGTCCTCACAGCCATGCTCCAAAATCTAAGAAAAGGCTTCTTAGAAGAGTAGAGGTTATTATAACAGCAAAGGGGGAATTAATCTGGAATGGGCTATTCAACAAGCACATCATCAGGAGTCCTCATTTTGGCCAGATAGTGTCTATATTTTCACAGACAGTTAGGAGTACATGAGGCACATGGAGTGTTAGTTTGAACTGTCATTAACAATAATATATATTTTTTTGTAACAAAATAAAAAAATTAACTAGAACTAGAAAGGTTTACTCTCGCAAGGATCTTGGAGGGAGCCTGGGAGTATGCCCATCGGTCAACATGTGTTTTGTGGATCTGGAGAAGGCGTATGACCGGTTCTACTGTGGGAGGGGGTGAGGTGTTCCCTTCTTAGAGCTATCCAATCGCTGTAGGCCCAAAGCAAGAGCTGTGTCCGGATGCTCTGCAAAAAATCGGACTTGTTCCAGGTGGGGGTTGGTCTCCGCCAGGGCTGCGCTTTGTCACCAATCCTGTTTATGATATTCATGGACCGGATATCGAGGTGTAGTCATGGTGGGGAGGGGTTGCGGTTTGGTGACCTGAGGATCTCCTCGCTGATTTTTGCAGATGATGTGGTCCTGATGGAATCATCGGTCCATGATCTCCAGCACTCACTGGATTGGTTTGCAGCTGAGTGCGAAGCGTCTGCGACGAGGATTAGCACCTCTAAACCTGAAGCCACGGTTCTCAGCAGGAAACCGATGGAGTGCCTACTCCGGGTCGGGAATGAGAACATAACCCAAGTGAATGAGTTGAAGTACCTCGGGGTCTTTTGTTCACAAGTGAGGGGACATTGGAGCAGGAGATTGGTTGGCGAATCGGAGCAGTGGGAGCGGTATTGCGATCGCTTTACCGCACCGTTGTGACAAAGAGAGCAGAGCCGGAAGGCAAAACTCTCGATCTACTGGGCAATTTTCGTTCCTACCCTCACCTATGGTCATGAAGGTTGGGTACTGACCGAAAGAACTAGATCGCGGGTGCAAGCGGCCGAAATGGGTTTTCTCAGGAGGGTCGCTGGCCTCTCCCTTGGAGATAGGGTGAGAAGCTCGGCTATCCGAGAGGAGCTCAGAGTAGAGCCACTGCTCCTTTGCGTTGAAAGGAGCCAGTTAAGGAAGCCTGTTAAGGATGCCCCCTGGGCGCCTCCCCTAGGGAGGTGTTCCAGGCACGTCCAGCTGGGAGACCTCGGGGAAGACCCAGGACTAGGTGGAGAGACTATATTTCCACACTGGCCTGGGAACGCCTCGGGATCCCCCAGTCAGAGCTGGTTAATGTGGCTCGGGAAAGGGAAGTTTGGGGTAGCTTGCTGGAGCTGCTACCCCCGTGACATTACGGATAAGCGGTTGAAGATGGATAGGTGGATGGATAGAAAGGTTACGTGTTCCATTTTGTTTGATACATTTTTGCTTTTATGTTAATCTAATTACGGTGAATTATAGCTTTTTGGAAATAACATTGGATGGCAAGTAATCTAAATTTAGTGCTGTTAGCTGGCAGTTTATAGGTCGCAAAAGATTTTGTGCTATGCCTATGTTCTACAAAAATATTAACCACCGGAAAAGTAGCCTGGAATGCATGATCACTGTCTAATATGTCTTACATTCTAGCTGGATTTCCTCTATGGTGACTTCTGTATTGTTAGTATTACAAAAATTAGTATTATGTCCGAGGTTAATCCAGATCATGTGATCATGCGGCCTAACATTTCACAGTGATGTGATTTGATAAGATCGTTGTGTTGTGGTTTTGTGTTGTGGTTTTTATTGTAAAATAATATTTAGTTTTTACTTCTACTGGGTACTATTATTTTACTAGCATAAAAAATATATATTGTGAAAATGGCTTCAAGGATTGTGATATATTTTTACTTAATACCACAGTACTGTTGAATTCTCAAATCTGATTGGCCATAAGGTGTTTATTAATATTTATAACCACTGATTCTGAAGGTAGTTCTGGCAGTAAAGCAAATCAAAGGTTAATAATAATGCACCCGCTCGAGTGTGATCTAATAAAAAAAAAAATAGATTAGTTCATTTGCAGGGTAGGCTTAATCTAATCCTGTGTTTAACATTCTTGTAAGGAGTCTCCAATGTCAGTGCTTTGTGAGAGTAAGTTTTCTTTCAAGGTTTCTTGTTAACATGACAAGCTGTCTAACTCAACAGAGCTGCTCTAATGTAAAGCATAATGGTACTAACTTGTGTCGTGGATGTTACACAACATTAAGTATTGCTATAAACAGATAAAAATATAATGTTTATCTTCTTTAATAAGTGAAGTGAAATTGTTGGTAAATTGTTATGGTAAAAGGAATAAATTATTCAGGTTATTGGAAAATAATCAACTTCTCGGCACTTTTCTTTGGGCAGCATTACATGTGATGTGCTTATGTTGTGTATGTGTTTTATTTATTTATGATTATTTTCTTATAATGGCACATCTCATTCCTTGGTGGAACGACTTCTATACAGGTCAGTTTCTCACTTATCCACTCATATACTGTTCTTGCCTTTTTTTAATAAGGTGATGAAGACCTTTACATCCAGCAAGCGGTTGTATTTATTGAAGATGCCATTCAGGTAATACAAATATTCCAAAATGTGTTGATATTAGAGTATCTATTGTACTTTAGTGTCCTGTTTTCAGACTTTATTTATTGTATTAAGTGTGTATTTTCCTCCACAGTATCGCTCCATCAATCACAAGGTTGACACTGGATCTCTGAGTTTATACAGATGGTACTACTCCTGGATATGTCAGTGGTAAGCAAGCAAGAGCAGGGATTTATAGTGTATTTTTCCTCAATTCTAACTTCTGAAATTATTTCGGATCAAGAGGTGTGTTACTGGCCACTGGTTTACGTTTATGTTTTACTGGTTAATGCTGCTTACGGAAAGTCCAGCAAACTACATCAAACATTATAATTATTGATTAACAGTGTGCATTTTTACCAAACCTACGCCAACGTTGTCTATTATTAATAACGACGGGTGACTTGATCTGCAAATACAAATTTTTATTTTTTAACTAGTTGTTTTCCAGAATTAAATAACCCATGAGTTTAGCTACATGTACGGTTACTAACATATGTACAGTATATTAGCCCTTTTGTACGTGTGTTTGTGATTAAGGGGTCTTGGTTTGACCATTGCTGTGATTCTGGCTCTGGCCTTTGTGGAGAAACCTTCATCGATCACTTACACGTCAGACCCTCGCTTCAGGCCTGAGCCCTGGGAACCGCCATGTGGCCTCCCTGAGGCTGTAGAGATGGTCTGCCTCTGTATCTTCATCATGGACGTGGTAGTCAAGGTATATTATTATAACTAAAATCATTACATAAAAAAAAAAGTGAAAAGTGCAAGAACATTTACAGTACGTGTATGTATTCCATGTCACTTTAGTTATTTGTACGTGAATTTCTGCTCCACAGAGTTATCTGATTGGATGGGAAGAGTTCCGTATGAATAAATGGCTGATTGGTTACGTGTTGGTTATAGCAGTTTCAGTCATCGACTGCATGGTCTCTTTTGCCCTGCTGTGTGGTACGGTGAGTTAATCAGATGGGAAATCTTATCACATCACAACATATTTCATATATTAAGTTTAAAATGGATTTCAAACCTTGACTCCAGTGTAATACTTTATCCATATGATCACACAAGAGCCAGCATTTTATCCACATCATACAGGTAGACATAAAGAGTCAGCAGACAGTATCTTGAATTGTGTTGGTAGATGGTAGTAATGTTTGCTTTCTTATCTCCACGTGCAGACCATGCGAGTCAGGAGACTGATTCGGCCATTTTTCCTCCTGCAAAATTCCTCCTTAATGAAGAAAACGCTCAAATGTATCAAAAGAACAATTCCAGAAATAGCAAGGTAAGGACATTAAGAGGCTCTTTTTTATTTAAAAATAACCACTTGTTGGGCTTGTCTGTGGCAGTTGGGCTTGATAATTAGTTATCCCTACATCCCCTTAACATGTACATTTGTACACTGTATAGTGTTTATACACTACTGGCCAAAACTTCAGACAAACTCATTCTTTATTTTTATTATTTTTCCACACATTTAATAATAATAATAATAATAATAATAATAATAATAATAATGTCATCAACATTTTTGAATAACACAAGTGGGAACTATGGGAATTATGTTGTGATAAAAAATTCAAAATAAATCTAAATAATTGAATATTTTAGCATCTTCAAAGAAGACTGCATTTTTGCCTTGAATTTACAGAAATGTATTCTTGGCATTTTCTCAACTGAGGATTCTTGAGGAACTTCCCTGAGATGCTTTTTAAACAGTATTAAAGGAGTTCCCACTTACTCTGGACTCTTAATGTCTGCTTTTCACAGTATTATCCGTTTAAAACAATATTTTTTTTTGTAAATAAAATCTTAGTTTTCGAATGAAAGAAATGAATTTGTCGGCACGATTATATTTTTGTCTATGACATTTTAATCATACACCCTCAGATCAAAAGATTTTTAAGATCATGAGAAACATTTCAGTCAAGTGTCTCCAAACTTTTGACGGGTAGTGTACCTTGGACCTTCATCTAGGCACACTTGAAGCTGTTCTCTTGGCTCATGAAGTCTAAGACACCTTTTAGTTTTTCCTTTCATTTGTCAAATACCGGTATATTACCTGGGATCATTTTATAGAATGTTAAATAATGCTGAATCTCTCTAGACATGAAATTGTTAAATAAAGGACTAAAAAGGATGGGATTAAAATTACAGAGAAGCTCCAGTATCAATAATAAATACATTACCCCAAGTTCCCCTTGTTAAATGAATTCTGTACTTATAAGGCATTTTAATTAAATGATTACCGTATGCTTTTGATACATGAAGACAGATGCAAACGCAACCCTTTCTGTCTTTTTCTTTCCCAGTGTGATCCTACTTCTGGCTCTGCACCTGTGCTTATTCACCATGGTTGGTATGCTGATCTTCCCCAAATCTGAGGTATCCACATTTAATACAAACCTTGTTTACTCCTTTTTCTGACTTGGACATCCTCAAGATGTCTAGTTTGATCTAAAGATGAAATTAAATTGCCTAAATGACAAATTATCATTACAGCTCCTATTATTTGTATCATATTTTCTTTCTAAGGCAGAATAATTGATGTTAGTCTAACCGATGAAGAATATTAATCCTAAATGTATGGACTCTAATGTGTTAAAAGGATTCGTCGAAGAATGGGGAATGGGAAGGCTACTTCAAAAACCTGCCTAGGGCCTTGTCCTCTCTGCTCGTGCTGCTGACAACTGCTAATAACCCAGACGGTACAGAGCTTCTTACTGTGGGTCATGACTCACACTAATCTCACATGAATCATGCTGTATATGTGGTGGCCTGGGGAAACCATTCAAATTTGGTTTCGTTTCAGAACATAACATTTGTACTTTTGCTACTACTAATATAATAATATAAACCACTTTATTTTTATACCACATGATTATTGAATTTTTTAAAAAAATTGATTGGTCACAAGGTATTGATTAATTTTCTATAACAGCAGCTCTGACTGTAGTTCTGGCTACAAGGCAAATCACTGGTTTATATTAATGTGCTTGTTGTAGTATGTTGTTCTTGCTATAGTAATCATGTACAAAAGGGCTTGTACTGTATGGCAGATGTTCCACATGCACAGCTTAAAAATACTTGGTAAAGTCTCCAGTGTCCGCACTTCCTCATTAAGTTTTCCTCCATCAGAACTTTGTGCATTTGAAGTCTAGTGAGGGAATGAGTGTTCATATCTGTGCGTTGTAATCAGTAACAGAAACTAACTTGTTGGATAGATGTTTGACAACATTAAATGTAAATATAAATCGATTAAAAGTGTGATGCAGTGTTATTTCATGAACAAAAAATGATAATTTTTTGGTGTAAGAGGAATAAAACACTTTAGGATGTACTGATATAGGAAAATGATCAACTTTGAGGTGACATAAAATTGCACTTACAGCAAAAATATGCACAGTAATGGTAAAGGCTCTTTCATAATTTTTTTTTTTCTGCCAACAGTGATGGTTCCTGCATACTCGCTGAATCGGGGATATACCATATTTTTTATACTCTTCAGTGTATGTGGTAAGCTTCATAAAACCCGTGCAATGTCACTCATGTTAAAAACTTCAGATGTGCTTGATGAACATGTATTTGGAGGTTATTAAGTGTGTCGTCATAACACCCCCCACCCCCCACCCACAGGAACGTATATCTTGATGAATTTGCTCACTGCTATTATCTACAACCAGTTCCGAGGCTATTTGCTGGTGAGTGACTGTTTTGACTTGATTTAGTCTTCAGTGTCTGTTCGTGTTCTTGCATTACTTATGAATTTCTGCCCTTTGACTTGGCCTCTTTGCAGATGTCGGTGCAGGCCTCCATTTTAAGGAGGCGTCTGGGGATCAGAGCTGCATTTAAGGTGCTGTGCTGTCCGGGTCAAAGCCACGACAATCATTCCGAAGAGCATGAGTATGTTACAACACCATGTCTAACACCGTGGTTACGCACTTGATTTGTTTGAGCTGCGGAGTTGTCGAGTCTGATTGGATGGAGATTAATTTTCTATAACAGCAGCTCTTGTAATAGCTCCAGCTGTAATTCGAAGCACAGGTTTATATAGCTGATACTCCATGTAATCTTAGACAAATAATAAATCGATTTTAAACTGTTATTTAACAAAGAAAAAAAAAATAATCATTGGATGTTAAATCATTAATGAAAGGAGTCTCCAGTGTCAGTGCTTTGTAAGAGACATTAAGTTTTGCACATGGGAGGAATTTGTGGTTTTGCATTCTCGCCAATGTGACGAGCTACGTTTTTACATCTTGTTCACTTCAGTAGAAAAAAAAGAGAGGCTAGTGAGGGTTAGGGTTATAGCTGTAATTACATAGCTTCTTTTGTGTACACCACCGATCAAAAGTTTGCGGACACTCGTCTGAAATGTTTCTCGTGATCTTAAAAGCTTTTTGATCTGAAGTTGTATGATTTAATGTCTGAAATCTGTGATTTCAAAAAAATACAAGAAATATAATCGTGCCGACATATTAATTTCTTTCATTAGAAAACGGAACATTTTATTTACAAAAAAATATTTTTTTAAACTGACGACTCGTTGTGAAATATTTCAAAAAGCAGCCGATGTGTGAACTCCTTTAATGCTGTTTAAAAAGCATCTCCGGGAAATTCATCAAGAAATCAGTTGAGAAAATGCCAAGAATATCTTTCTGGAAATTCTAGGCAATAAGGGCGTCTACTTTGAAGATGCTAAAATACAAAATTTTTATTCATTTATTTTGGATTTTTTATCACAACATAATTCCCATCGTTCCGTTTGTGTTACTCCAGAGTTTTTATGACTTTTTATTATTATTATTCTAAAATGTGGAAAAAATAATAAAATAATGAACGAGTGTCTAAACTTTTGACCGGTAGTGTACATTCAACAGCATTAAATGTAACTATAAACAGATACAAAGTACGGCACATTATATTTTTAGTAAAATAAATAAATAAATAAAAAGTAATTGTTGGAATATTGCTCTTTTCTAAGAATAAAACACATTTTCCTCAAACAGGACATCCCCAAGTGTTTTATTCTTTATGTAATTGACGTGTGCACGCGTCCTGTCTTTGTGTGTGTTTAGACAGAGGGTTCGAGTGGACACAGTGCTGCAGGTCATGAGAAGAGTGCAGATGACCTCATGCTACAGACAAGCTGTCATTAAGGTGACTTCAAAGATCAACCCAAGAAAACATTTCCAGGCCTTGTATATAAGAAAAGCTGTTCTAGGATGGGAAATGCTTTACTTCATTAACTTCTCACTCCTCAGGCTGCTCAGGAATTCCCTAATGGTTTTATTGATGGTGAAGCATTTCAGAGGCTGTTTGATGAACTGGATAAGGAGCACGTCAAAGAGGTAACGTTCTCAGTCGTTTGTCTAAATGTATCTGCACCACGGTGGAACATTCTGTATTTGAACACATGCAGATCTTTATTTACTTATGAAAATCTTTGGAAATGATGATATTCTCTCTTCATCCTCTAGCACCCACCGAAACCAGAGTACAGCTCCTCATTCCTACAATTGATCCAAAAGGCGTGTAGTCATTACTACCTCACTGTGGTGGGAAACGTCGTAGCCCTCGCCAACGTTATCTGCATCTGTGTGAGTAGCTGTTTTTATTTATTTATTTATCTATTTTTACAAATCCAATAATTTTATTTCCTTCACAGTTACAAGAAAGAGAAATGGATCAAATTGTACATTTTGAAAGATGTATACCAAAAATAAACGGTGCCTTTATGTTCTAGTGGTCTGTGTTGCCATCTTGTGGTTATTATTAGAAGCAACATGTTTGGAAAGAGTACAAGGGTCTACGGTGAAGGTTAGCTTGAAGGTTTTACATTGAACACTATGTCCTAACTTTTCTCTGAAGGGAAAACCTGATCACGTACAATGCTTAGAACTGTTAATCATCTAAAAAAAAAAAAAAAGTGTATAACTTTATACTAATAACTTAAGCAGCTATAAAATCTTTTTAATGTTACAGCTGCAGTATAGTGATGCACAAGACGCATCAGTAAGAACATAAATGAGGTCTGACAGTACAAATTGCACAAATCATTCAAAGCTGATCTGATTAAAATCTTGAGCCATAGAAAACCAACACTTTTCTAAATCCATGTGTCCATTGTTGTGTAAGAAAACATTATAATCTAAAAAAATTGACACAACTGTAATGCATTTTTTTGTAAGTTGGACATTCCTTAGTATTATTAATTAAAATTAGAATATTTATATACATATTTATAAATGAATATCGGCTCATTTAGTCATGAAACTATAACATTTGTATTGTTTTTATTGCAAAAGGTACATTTTTTGTCTGCTATATTAATTTTACAATACTTTTTTATCTTTATTTTATAATAGTTCCTGAGCATTGTTAAGAAAACTATAACCTTGTGTTTTGCAGACCATCTTGGTGCTGGATTCAGAGAAGACTGTTCTTGAAAGGAATGATTTCTACATGGAGGTAACTTTTATTCTGAGCGATGGCTTATGGCACCCTAACGGTGCTTCGACTTTTGGGCTGATAAGGGTAGGGGGAGGCTCAAATGACATGCACACTGTAACCACAACAAGGTCCAAGCTAGTATCAGCTAATTGCCGGTCAAAAGTTTGTGGACGCTTGACTGAACACTTGACTCATGTTTCTCATTATCTTAAAAAGCTTTTGATCTGAAAGTGTATGATTTCAATGCTTGAAATCGGTGTTGTAGACAAAAATATAATCATGCTGACACATTCATCATTTCTTTCATTAGAAAACTAACATTTTATTTATGAAATCCTTTTTTTTTTGTTAAATGTATGACTTGGAGTGAAATATTCAAAAAAGCAGCTGATCAATGCTGTTTTTAAAAACCATCTTGGGGAAATTCCTCAAGAAATCAGTTGAGAAAATGCCTAGAATACGTTTCTGGAAATTCTAGGCAATAAGGGTGTCTACTTTGAAGATGCTAAAACACTAAATTATTTAGATTTATTTTGGATTTTTATCACAGCATAATTCCTATAGTTCCATTTGTATTATTCCAGAGTTTTGATGACCATATTATTATTATTATTATTAATAATAATAATATCATTATTCTAAAATGTGGAGCGAAAAAAATAAATAAAAATAAACTTTTGAGCGTTCGTGTCCATGTTCGTGTTTGCGGTCTATGAAAAACCATTTTGGTTTAACTGATGTGATGAGGGGGTTGTTTGTCTTTGCTGTAGACTTTTTTTCTGTGACCGAAAAAGCCATGTGTCATGCACCTTAACACAGTTTCGTTTGGTTGACTGACAGGAAATTATCATTTGTATTTGCAGTGCTTGTTCTGTATAAAAATTTATGACTGGTATAAGGTAGCATGGGCCAAAATGCCCCCTGGGAAAGACTGATAGGAAACATTATATACTGTATATCTTGTATTTTGCAGAATAATACAAGAGTACAATCTCAACTGGTAGTACATTTTGACCTTTTGGTACTTCATATTGCAAAATAATGGATTGTGTTTTTTTGGTTTGTTTGTTTGTACAGGTCATTAATTGGGTTTTTATCATCTACTACCTAATCGAGATGATACTGAAGCTGATTGCCTTTGGTTGGAGGGGTTACCTCTCATACAGAAATAACATCTTTGATGGGTTTTTCACCATCTTTCTGCTGGTAAATACATTTGTGTATATATATATTTGATGTCCTATAACTTGATAAACATTTACCTGTTACACCTGCATAATTCATTTCTAATTGAAACCTGTATATTGTTTCTTTATTAAATAGGTCCTCCAGGTTACTATTTTTGTCATGTTCAGGATTACCGATCCAAAATCGTAAGTGCGATTTCACTGACACATTGTATTATAATGCTACCGTAACGAAAATAATCATCTTTTTCTTTTTTTTCTTTTTATTGTGCTCATTGTGCCTGTGTGTCGTTCCCAGGATGCAGACTCAGCTCGGGAACATATCTTTGTGGGAAATGGTGCGACTGGTCAACATGCTGATCGTCTTCCGTTTCCTCAGGATCATTCCAGAAATCAAGGTCAGCAGCACGGTCCTCATGAACGACTTGTATTATGATCATGCCAACTTCTACAGTCCACCTCATGCACATGCAACAGTCACCTCGCCGCAAGCCTGGATTGAGCATCGTTATGCTAAAATATTTACTGTTTATTTTTACTGTTTACAGATGATTAAAGCACCATATGTTGTACATGACACCCATTTGTTTCCATTAATGTTGTGGGACATCACAAAACAAGTTAGTTCCTGTTATTGTTCCATCACCAACCTCTGCCTCCGTCTCTCTCGCGCTCTCTCTCTCTCTCTCTCTGTCTCTGTCTCTCTCTCTCTCTCTCTCTCTCTCTATGTCTTGAAGTTAACAAGACAAACACCACATCTTGTCATTTTAACTAAACAGAAAAGGAAACTGTCCTGAAGACCTTCCCAGGGGGGAAAACTTGCTGTTGTTTACAAACTGCTGATACTGGAGACTCCTTCCATAAATGCTACTTAAATTTCCCCTGACGGAAAACATCACCACATTAACGATTATGCGTTTTTCTTTGTTAAAATGCCGCTTTTTAATCCGTATATGATTTAGTCTTGGATTACGTAGAGCATCCACCATACAAGTCCCTGTGATTGAGATGATACAATAGAAACGATGATCTATTAGAGCGAGCGCATTAATATAAACCTGTGATTGGAATTACAGCTGGCACTATTGACAGAGCAGCTGTTACAGAAAATTTATTTCTGGAGCTGGGAAGTTTTGTGTATCTGGATAACATCTCCAATCTATTTTTTGTTGTTTTTTCAAATCTTGCGATATTGATTGCAAAGCCAAATAATACTGCAGATTGACTTTTTCTCCTGGTACGTGCCTGTAAGATGGAGTTCTGGCACCATCTATGGGTTAGGCCTGTATATTACAATTCCATAGTAAATTACCTCAAATTTGCAGCTCTTTCAATGGAATTTTGTTCTCCATGTTGAAAATGGGTTTTTTTTACAGTTATGATAATGGTACAGGTTCTTGAATCCATGGTATGTATATAATATATATCTTCTTCCCGTGTGTAGTTGATGGCTCTGGTGGCTAGCACTCTTGTGGACCTTGTGAAAAACTTGCGGGCATTTGCTGGGATTCTGGTGGTGAGTGTAAACAGTGCTTTAAGGCTTTTAAAGCATGAACATTGATGAGTTTAGGATGCAGTCTTCATGTTCTCTGCTGTCTGAGTTTAGGTGGTGTACTACGTGTATGCGGTCATCGGTATCTGGCTTTTCCAAGGAGCTATTACTCCTCCGTTCTCAAGGTACTGTATATACATCAATAACAATGATCATAACATTTAAATTGTCATGTAGTTTTGTGTTTCTTTTCTGAAGAATGTACCATAAACAGCCACTATTAGTTCGTCATACATATATACATGCATCATGTATCATGTAAATGCCTTTGAGTATCATGATCTCACCGATGCCTAATACATAC
Source organism: Ameiurus melas (assembly GCA_012411365.1). Lineage (NCBI taxonomy): Eukaryota > Metazoa > Chordata > Actinopteri > Siluriformes > Ictaluridae > Ameiurus > Ameiurus melas. The sequence goes on along the minus strand of CM022762.1, from coordinate 6,377,434 downwards.
TGCACCATACATGAGAGTTGCTGAGTAAAGTGTCCACTTCGACTTCCACAGTTGCTAATTTAGGGCTTTAATGTTCTAACATTATATTTTATACACTATTTGTGTATATTTCCTTGTAGTGTGGCCAACTCAAGTAGTGAGAATAGCACATCCAACTTCACTATGGAGTGTGGCTCCTATGAACAGCTGGAGTATTGGCCAAATAACTTTGACGACTTTGCTGTAAGTGTTTCCCCTCAGCAACATTTAGTGCATGGTTTAGGCATTAACAGCTTGTTTTTTTTTGTTCATAATACTCAATGTTCACTTGTGGATCTTTCAGTCATCTTTAGTTCTTCTGTATGACGTGATGGTGGTGAATAACTGGCAGGTCTTTATGGACGCTTACACAAGATACACTACCGAGTAAGGCAACAGCTATATTTTTGGTTTCAGCTACGTTATACTCTCGATGTTTCTGCATGATTACCATAATTCTGCTTGTCTTTAGGTGGTCAAAGGTGTACTTTGTATCCTGGTGGTTCACCTCATCTGTCATGTGGGTCAATCTTTTTGTGGCACTCATTTTGGAGGTACGACAGTTTTGGCTGTTACTAATTTTATTTGATCTCATTCTGATTGACAGTGTTTTAGGGTTTGCTTTTCCCCCCAAAGTACCCAAACCAGCTTAAAGTGTCGGCTAGGACCCCGTCACACCTGTTTTGGTGCACTGTCTGTAACTGAAACAGCATGCAAATGTCTGTGGAGCAGTTATGGTGTCTACAGAGGATTTTTTTGTTGTTGTTGCTGTTGTTAAACGTACAGTTTCTTTCTGTTTAGTTGTTATTATTATAAATACGTAAATTGTGTAGTTTTCTGGGTGTGTATACAAGGGTGTGGTCAGTGATTTTCATTTTAAGACGGAACAGTTGTAATATTTGGGGAAGTCGTCTTCTTATATGGCTGTTCAAAGAGAAACTCTCCCTCTGCGGCTGCCCCAGGCTATTAACGGGAGAAAAGCAATCAAGAGATTGTTAGGATTTTCATTTTAATTTCAAGTACATGACGACATCCGTGTTTAACGTTCCAGAACTTTACTTACAAATGGGACAAAAGTCATGCCCTGAGTGTATCGGATGTGGAGAGGACAAGCTATGAGACCACGGTGCAGGTGATGTTCAGGTAAGCTCCTTGTGGTTTCATCTCTGGTCCGCTTTCTTGGACACGGACAGTTACGTTTTCTTTTGTTGAGACGTTGTGATGCATTTCTTGTCCCCCAGGCTATTTGCATTGCAGTTAACACTCACAAAAGGCTTTGCTTGACGCTGCAGGCATGCATGATGCTGCTTTAGTTCTTGAATCATTTGCCTGATTGTTAATTCACCTTTCCATAGACCGAACACTCAAACACGTTGAAGTGCAGCATGAATTTAAATCTAGATTTAATAGCACATTGTTGGGACCGAGCAGTCTGAAAAATTATCAACAAGAAAGTAATAATCAGAGACACTGAAAATTACACACATACAGAATTTTAAGATTAATGACCGTTCTTATAATGAAGAATAAGACTGCGGATGTAACTTTTGTTTGTATTAAGTGCACATTATTCCTAAAGTAGGGATGCAATGACGAAATCAATTTGGCAATAAAAATAGTAACTGTGTTGGTCTAGGTCATATCACTCCACCTCATACCACAAGTAGTGAATCTGTTTGCATCAGTTAACTAGCTAAACTAAAAATTAAACATTACGTTGTTTAATTTTCTTAAATGACAAAATCCATCATTTTATTTATATATGTTATGCATCAAGTGAACAAATTTGTCATCCTCCTTTCGGTTCACATCGAAGGTGCTGCGATTCGATTCTAAGACGAATCGGTTCCCTGATTCCAGGCATGAAAACTTAGAGTCGACTCTAAAGTCGATTTCAGACCCGGAGCAAGCAAAATGAACTGAGCATCTGAGCGTTTTAGTGAGAGAGCTGGTGAATATTGGCTGTTAATTTGAGATTGAGTAGTCAGGACTGAACAAATCAGGGTTTGATATGCAGGCAAAACCCTCTCCCATCACCTGAGACCTTGATCCATTGATGTTCATCATAACCACTTCATAATTTTTACGCCACGACAGATTGTTTGACAAATTTCCGTAATATTATAACTGTAGGTAGTGACCTGTTGTTATTGAATTTTGCCTAGTTAAGAGTTCTGACGTAGTATTAGTTGATTTTTAAATGATCTTTTTTTGGTATTTAGAATAAAATGTAAAATTTATCAATTTCTTGCTTGATGCTTGAGCGATATCTTTCAAGTCAGTTTGCATTTTTAATATGCAGTGATCCAAAGCTTCAGGGTTTCTAATTAAAGTATCTTGCACATTCCTTACTGGCATACCGTTCATCCCTGCACTGGCTTTCTTTCTCGATATTCTTATTTTACTATTGTTTTTCTGGGGGGGAAACAACCCAAAATCCTATCTAACACGTGATTGCACTCTAGAACATGCTCTGCTTTGAAACATCCTGTAATATGCATTTATATTCTCCCACCTCCTGCTTCCTCCTCAGAGAGCATATCCAAGAACCAAGTCTGGAGGACATAGAAAACCAACTCCAGTGTCTTCCACATCTCCATCTCCCTCGATGGTCCTTGCAATCACATAGCCCTTAACCACAATGCCACACACACCTGCTCGACACCACATGTTTACATTTACATTAATCCTGACTGGAGTGTGGAGACTGCCATGGTCTTGAAGTGGGGTTAGTGCACAAGACAACACCATGTGCTGCTCAGTGTTCTGCTGAACACATGTTGGTGACATGCCACTGTTTTTAAAATGCCAGTCCTTTTTTTTTTTTTTATTGTTATTATTTTTATTGTTTTAAATTTATTTATTTTTAAATTAGTTTATTCCTAGAGCGTTTCTATCTCTGTTATGAAAGGGAAATTGTTTTGAAACAAATTTTAAACTGGGTAATGAATTTCAAGACTTTGCGGAGAGATCCTGAGAGTCGTGGACAAGATGTTACCATCCAGCCTGGTAGGAAACAAATGAAATGCCTTGCATAAGTATTTAAGCCCATTGAACTTTTCCACATTTTGTAGTGTTACCTGGAACTGAAATTGATTGAGTCCACACAAAAAAAAAACCCCCACAAATTTTGTGATGCATTCCATTCATCTAGTCATGTGACTTCTGATGGCCCATAAGTCATGACTTATAATCCGAATTAAAACAATTTCAGTTCCAGGTCGTAATAATACAAAATGTAGAAGCACGCAATGGGGGTGAAAACTTTTTTTATACAAGACACTGTCTGAAGTGTCATTTGTGAATGGCACCGCTCTCTATGCTCCACTACTTCTCACTCACTCGGGCAACCTACTAGATCTACACTGTTGAGCTCAAATGCAGGCAGCAGATGTCGTTGACATGGAAATAGTGCACTGAAATGAACCTGAAGCTGGGCCAGAGGATCTTCTATGCAACCACACTGCGTTTTAGTGCTTAGATGGGAACGTGAACCTCTCGACAGTGGTGCCGCTGAAACAGAGATTATTAAGGTGCTTTTTAACCTTGAGCATTTGGTGCATTAATACTACATAAAGCAATTGTGGAATTTCAGCCTTGAACAATCGATGTCATTTGGTCTAGACTCTAACATCTCTACAAAGGAAGCAAACGGTCTGAATCACTGGAGCAGTAGATGGCATATATACCTTTTAATGCTTCCTCCAGTTAGCTGATGGCAATATCGATAAATAGTGCTGTTCTGGTAATAAATGTGTGGCAGCCTGAGAAAACCCCCACATAGTGAAATTCTGGCATTTTGAGCTTTCATTCTGACCGCAGCCCTTTTTCTACAGCACGTAGCGATCCAACAACTTGATCGGAGCGTGACGTTCGCTGTGTGAGGAAATCACACTTGGCTAGCAAGGTTTTTGAAATCTTTATCTAGACCAATGCCCTGTCCACACACGTACAGATATCTTTGAAAAAAATTTTGGAAAGTGGAGATGGTTAAAAACGGTGCGAACCTGCCCATGCTACATGAATGTGCTACTGCTCTGTTTATCAGGTTGATCACATTGTTACGCTGTGGTCTGTAATTTGTTACTACGCCCTCGTGCAGAGCCGCCAGATTTTGTTACGTTTTGTACCACTCCTGAATCGACTGCTCCATCTGTACTAATGGAGAATTTGGTTTTGAGAATGCAAATGAAGACCTGCATCCTTACACAGGTGCACCTCATAGTCAGTCCACACAAATGAATCCATGGCTTTGTCATTTTATTTATTTTTTGTTGGTTTTTAGAAGTGTTTTTCCACATTTCACTTTCTCTATCGCTTAATGTGCAGCTTTTAAAGTTATTCTTGAGGCGTTTGACACAACTGTTTACGACATACCGTCGCAGTGCTGTCGTGCTCATTTGAACGTTTTTACGGGTTTTTATGAATGAACATGTTTTTGAAAACACTGATCTGTGGGTTTTTTTTTTTAAATTTAAACAGAAGTCTAAAAACTATGTTTTCAATCATATCTGTAAACGTGTGGATGGGGACAGACTGTGTCAGACTTTACCATTGCGTTTGTTAAACTGGCACCTTACCCAGCATGACCTTTATAGGAAGATAGCCTAGACCAGATTAAAAGCATTTCCACATAATTTCAGTATGTATGGTTTCTCAAAGTATGTATGCTCAAGTATGGACCAGCTGGATTTTGTTGTTGTTCTTTGCCAGAACATATATCCATCAGCATCATCCGATTTGTTTCCCCAGACCACCACACAAGTACAATTGTTGGTTTCAGGTTAAATTGGTTCATTTCTTCATCTGTTCATTTGTCTACATACAATCATCAGAGCACAATAATATATATCCAGTGTTCTTCAGCCTCATTTTTATCTGCCACATTTGTAGTGTATGAATTATAACCAGAATTTAAAACGCAGACGAGTACTCTTGACTGAGAATTGTTTTATAATGGAAATTTAAGGGTGGTTGTCGGGGCAGCTGATTTAAATGTTTATGCATTTTGTAGGTTGTTTTCTTTTGTAAATTAAGCTGTACAAATTTCTGAGTCATGTCACAGGGATAGCACGAAATCTTCATGAAAGTACGAGGAACTGGAATTAGTTTGTACTTTTATAAGAGACGTTTTGTTAAGTGTTTCTTGTTCATGTCCTGTCTCATGTTAAAACATTTAATGTTGGTGGTAACGGTGTAGTTTTGAATTCATATTCTATAACTAATCATGTGCACATTTCAATTGAGTTAAAAGTGAACACTTCCAGTTCTTTTTCTCGTTTTGTGTTGAATTTTATATCTGAAATCACACACGCACTACAAATGTGGGAGATAAAGTTAGACTGAAATCAGAATTATCCATTGAATTTCTTTTCAAAGAGACATTCCGTAGATGAGAAACGGACATCGATATCTACCTGAAATTGTCAATAATATTTGGTTTAGTAGACTGGCTCAATTATAGGATCATTTTAAACTAAATTAAATGTTTTCTCTCTCTCTCTCTCTCTCTCTCTATAAATATATATATATATATATTTATTATTATTATTTTAAATAAAAGACTATTAAAAAGAAATTAAAAGGGAGAATCCCTGCTGCAGTGGAGCTTTTTTTTTTTTTTTTTTTTTGTTACTCAGTATGTAAATAAGACTATTACAACTTGTATAGTTAATGCTGGATAAGAATATTTAAACTATTATCATAATTTAAATAAATGTGTATAATATAAACATCATCTGCATCTCTAATACCCTCGGATGGGCATTTCAGTGTTCTGAGATACAATGTCAATCATGTTCTTTTTTTTTTTTTTTTAAAGCATCTTTCTCTTTTGTTCATTCTTGAGCACTGTTAAATTCTCGATTCTGGTTGGTGAGAAGGTGTTGATTAATTTTCTGGAACAGCAGCACAGGTAGTAGTGTCACAGGTTTATATCAACGCACTTGCTCTATAGAGATAATGTTTCTCTAGTAACATATTCTACATTGTAAATTGCCATGGGTGCTAAGTGCAATGGTATAAGCAGAATAAAACATTTCAGGACATGCTCTTATAGTCAACTTCTGTGGTAATAGGGACTCCATTGACATTAACAGCAAGACAGTAAGTGTTTTATTCCTTACTTAATACACATTCCGGCTCGAGCTATGCTGAAAGTGCGTGCTTGTACTGAAACATGAATTTGTATCCATCATGAAGAATGTAACGTTTCTGATCGCTAATGTAGCTTTAGCCTCTCTGATACAGTTTCAAATCCTGCCTTTTATTTATCTTTATTTATGGTAATGGATCTTTACATTCACATCCCCAGAGAAAAGTTTTGATCCTGCGTGTCTGTCTGCTTCTCTGTCTGTTTTTCTGTTCCTTTTCGACCACCGAGACCTAAACACACAAACACGCCCTGTTGCATGGGGTATGTTTACGCAAAACAGTATGCGTTGACAACCCGAGCTCCTGAGGACACATCAAAGTACTCACCCTCTCTCTAACCTTCCGCAAAAGAAAATAAAACCACCACCTCTAATATACATACAAAGTCATTCTTACCCCTCTGTACACGAGCATGCTCCTTCCCTGCAGACTGTTTACTTTCCCTCCTGATTTGCCACAGAACATGGAGGTGTCTGAAACCTTGGACAAATCACACCGTCCCTCCCTGCACACCGTTACTTTTAACTCTCATTCTCATAGCTGTTTCTGGGTTATTTGCCCCAAGAACACCGGAATTTACTTAAGGTTTATCCTACTGAGAAGAGTACCTTCATGAAGGTTATTACACGTTCATAACACATTCATAAGATTTATATACACCTTTTAGGAATCTGGGCAAAACTTCTAGTTTGTTTGCTATTGGGTTTGGTTTTACACTGCACATAATTAAACAACCCACAGCACAAGAAAAATGTACATCATAATGTATATAAATTATTAAACAATTAGATTACTAACAAGAGACGAGACAAATCTGATGTACAGGATCAGTATTGGGCTGAATACAAGCAAAAGAATTTGTGGGTCAGATATCAGGGGCAAAAAAAATCAATCACCAGAACTTAACCCAGTTGAGCAGCATTTTACTTCCTGAAGAGTAGACTGAAGAGAGAAACCCCCTGAAACAAACAACTGAAAGAGGCCACTGGAAAAGCATCACAAAGGAAGAAACCAACAATTTGGTGAGGTCACTGAGTCTCAGGCTTGATGCCGTTATTGCAAGCAAGGGATACGCAACCAAGTAATAAGCAACAGAGTTATTTACTTTCATTTACTGCAGGAGTTATCTGTTCCTATATTTTTGCTGACCTAAAAATTGGGTGGTCTCGTACCAAAGGTTCTATGTTTTATGTTGTTTAAATACCAGGAAATACAAGCTGAAATCTTAACCTCTCGTATCTATCTTCTGATCTCAAACCCAAATGTCTGTGGTGTGTAGGTCAGATTTTCAGTAAGTCTTATCTTTTTTTTTTTAATCATTGAAGCACGTGTTCAGATGACAGGCCAATGGGTGTCTAATATGGATCATCAGGTTTTGCACAAACTTGTCTGTCAGCTCTAGTGCCTTGATTTGTAAGGAAAACCTAAATTGGAAAAAAATGCTAAACGGAAGCATTTTCTCTAGCACTCTCAGGTTTTGTATCCCGCTGTAGACATCACCTCTCTGCAGTTCTTCACATGTCCACTAGAGGGATCAGTTCCAGAGGTACTAGGTTGCCAGGTACCAACTGGACTAAAACTCATTAGACCTCAATGCAGTCAAATCTAGTCTTACACGGTGAAATGAAGTGTTCTCTAGGTCAGTTTATACGATGAAGATCCTCTAATGACAGATTTGTGATTAAAGGAAATTACTGTTTGGCTCACGTTATCAGTCAGGGTGATCCGGACCCATGAGGAATCAAACAAAAAAACTAAAACATTTTTACAAACTTTGTACAAGTGACCATATATGACAATATATAGAGGCAGATGTATATAATATATAATTAAAATAAATAAATAAATAAAAAATATATATATATATATGTATGTATATATATATATATATATATATATATATATATATATATATATATATATATATATATATATATATATATATATATATAAATAAATAAATAAATAAATAAAAAAATAAAAAAATTATACTTCTCAAAACAATAAAGGAAACACTTGGAGTTACATTGTGCTGTTTAAGTGTTCCCTTTATTTTTTTTTGGAGCTGTGTGTGTGTGTGTGTATGTGTGTGTGTATATATATATAATATATATATATATATATAAATAATATGTGTGTGTTTAAGGCAGGTTTCCTCGTTCATTCTGTCATGGTCTTAAAATATCCCTCTGGATAGTCCCCTTTGTCCTTGTTTTCCTGTTACCGTTGGCATATTGACGTTGGGACTGTTAGCTGATTTGGACTTGTTTGCTTTACATTTCTGTAAATAAACATTTATAAACGGGTCCACACCCACCTGTCGAGCGTGTTTGGTTACGAGAGGAACTGTGGTAGTTGTCTAATTGCATGATTGATTGACTTTTTTTTTTATCACTGCCTGGTGTGTATGCCAGAGACAAAATAATAGCAAGCCTACCTGACACCAGCTTTTGTTTGTGCTTTAAAATGCTTGGCTTAAACGTTTTACTGTAACTTCAATTCCAAGATTTCTTTTATGGTGGTGAACTTATTTATTCAATGCCAAGGACCATTGATGCCATTTTGGCAGCTTGTGGAAGCCCAACACCTTACTAATACACTTTAAGTAAACAGTAATAACCGGTCAAACAAATGTAAATTGGCACAACCTGTTGCCTTTAAAACTGCATTAGTTGTCTTATGCACACTGTGGTGCAGTTTTATAAGGAAATCGGTTCGTATCTCTGAGAACCAGCCACAGTTCCACCACTTTTTTTTCAGGTAATAACTTTCAGCCTTGATCAGTTTGATTAGGGCAGAAAGAAATGGCTTTACCCCTGACTGTTACAAAACACTTGTACTGGAGACTCCTTTCATGATTATTAATAAACTTCGCAAACTTTACCATACAAATTATGTGTTATATCCTATTTAATATCATGTGGAGTCCCCACCAGATGAGTCCTTATATTTACAGTATTTATTTATTTGTTTATTTATTTTAAACCTTTTATAGAAATTATAATGGACGAATGTATTAATATAAACATCCACTTACTTTACTGTCGGAGCTGCTCTGAAAATTAATCCAGACCTTCAACAGGGCTGTTGTATAATTAATGTTACTAACAGCATATATACAATTCTCTGTAACATTCATTTTTTGGCGGGGATTCGGTCTTCTGCATTACTGTTTCAGTAAAAAAATAACCAATGTTAAAGTAAAATACTGTGGCTTAGTGGTTAGCACATTTGCCTCATGCCTCTGGGATAGGATAAGCAGTATGGAAAATGGCTGGATGGATGGCTATAAAATAATGGTCTTGTAGGAGCTACTTGTGCAATGCATGCCAGATTATATGTCAGAGAAAGTCACTATCTAGGACACAGATTTTTGTTTCTTATGTTCAGTTAGAAAGTTGATACATAATTAAGAAATAAGGCATTGGGGGATCCATAAATGATGTTAGGCGAACATGCAAATTTTTCATTTTTTCGACCTTCCAAAAATGTGTAAAAACATTGAACTACTCATTCAGTTCACAGCTCTTTGTATGCTTTGTGATCCATTCTGTGATCGTGTTCGATCATGATCAGTCATTTACTGTGTTCCTAGTTTATCCGAATGCCTGTCGGCAGGAATCAATGTCACCAAACACTGTCCAACTCTCTCGCAAACCGGAATGTACTGTTTGCTTGTGATGACAGATGTGTAAGTGATGTGAAGCCGTGTACCATGTTAGCTATTTAGGTGGTGGTGAGCTCGTCTGTGCTTATCTTGTCTCTGTAAAGGGCTTCTTTGATGACTGAGGTGTTTCCCATCAATACCTCTGCAGAGGTGTTCACTCATGGAATTTGCAGCCACTAAAGCCTTGCCTGCCGCTGCATTCCAAGTTGGCAGAGAATAAAACTTCTTCTGCTGAACTGATTCATAGCAAACCTTTTCATCGTGCTGCACTAATGGATTATGCATTATGGTATTAAACGTGACCGAGGATATGTTGGTTTACTAATGACTCATTAGAAAGCGTCGATAAGAACGACTAAAACCAACTTCAGTGTGTTGATCTATTGGCGTTACAGTTCGAAGATCCTAGCTGACAGGTGGCCGAGATGACATTCCTGAGCCTCCCCTGCTCTTTGTGGCTGTTTTATTTCACATACCTGCCTCTCCTTATAAGGTCCTTCCTTCCTTCCCCCTTCAGAAACATACCCTTAACTATATATCAGATGCACATTACGCACTATAGCACGGGTGTCCAATCTTATTCACAAAGGGCCGGTGTGGGTGCAGGTTTTCATTCCAATCAAGCTGGAGCCACTCCTGATCCCACCTCTATAATCGGTTGATCTCGGCTTTCAATAGACTCAGTTGTGGCTTCTGCTTGGTTAAAATGAAAACCTGCACCCACACCGGCCCTTTTTTCTGGATGAGATCGGACACCCATGCACTATAGTAGTATTGAAATATTCCCTACGTACTTCTCTACGTTGTACCTAGATTTTTGAAGGGTACACACTCTGGGGAAAATGGTTTCTCAGGGTCCTTTGTTTTGAAACCTTCTGTTCTACGGCTCTCCATACAACCTCTAAAGGTTCTTTACGGTTGTACACTACCAGGAGTCAACAGTCTCTAGATTTTACACAGAATAGTGTGTAAAAAAAAAAAAAAAAAAAGAACAACCACCAGAGTGACCGCTCTGCAGGCAGAAATGCCTATTTGACATCTCTTTATAACTGTGGTGTGGGGAAAAGCATCTCGGACCACACGATGCGTCAAACTTCGGCGGATGAGCCACGAAAGCTGCAGAACACATTGGGGTCCACTCCTGTTCGCCAAGAACGGGAATCCGAGGCTACACTGGGCACAGGTTTAACTGAAACTGGACAGTTTGAAGAGTGGAAAAACATGGTCTAACCTGTCTTCTGTAAATGTATTAACGTCTCAAATTGTCATAAAGGTATTTAGTATTGTACAAAAATGTTTTGCTTTATCGCATGAGATTCATAACTACGACAATCACAACACTGATATGCACAGTTTGCAAAATCTATCATCAGATTCGCAAACAGCTGGAACACGTCACAAACTGCATACTACAATATTAAATAGTTTGTCAGTAGGCGTTTTTATTTAGGCATACTTCTTAGTGCATGTTATGCCATTGAATTCTCTCTGAATGTCCTTGACTTGGCACTCGCAGTCATGAGATTAATCTGTGCAGTAGATAGCGGAGAAACATAGCCCATATTACAAAATATTCTTACGCGAGTAGCTTCCAGTGGCATTTTTCAACCGTAGGGTGAAAACCCTGAATCATACTTCTAGCAGCTTTAACTTTTTATTTAACAACTCTGTAGTGACGGAACCTAATCCTTTAGCTTGCTAGCTTGATATGTCAACCAGTATGACCTTCTGACAACTTTAAAGCATCGATCCATCAGTTCTGTGGAAGGAAACTGATCCAGAAACAGTGGTTGCGTGGCCCTTTTCTGCTGTGTTGTGTTCATTGGGGGCGGTTTAGCTAACTGGCTCTTTAAGTACTAAAGATACATCCCACTCTCACCTCCCTCTCTGCTCTAGCCCTTTGAAGCTCACACACCTGGCCCCAATTCCTACTGTAAGTCCTGTTTTTGGACAGAGTGGGCTTGCATTTTTCAGGCTATAATTAAAGAAAGCGAAAACCAGGGCATCACGGTGATAAAAAAGGATGGCGGGCCTTACCCTCTGGCAGGGGTTTCAGTGAAGAAAAGGAGGTTGTCCCTGAAACCACACAATGTAGTTGTTCTACGGATCAATTTTTTTTTTTGATGTGGTTTGAAAACTGGACAACTTATCTTCTTCTCTCACTCCCCTTCTATTCTCCTGCACCTCCACCACTTCTATACAAAGCCTTCCCCACATGCTTCCCCAACTGTAATTACGTGGCCGGCTTTGCAGGTCCAGGGTTTTTTGGATGTGTATGTACCACTGCTCGAGCAGATGCACCTGTCTGTTTAGGATCTGCTCCTTACCCTTGCTCAGGTAAGGCAGGTGATCGGAGCCGTTAATCCTGTGACCCCTGACAGCCCGAACACCTGTCGGCCAGGTGCCACTTTGTCACCTTGCCATGCCCTGTTTCCCGTCCCAACCGGCTCGATTTTGTTCAGTGGATAAGGAGGGTGGAAAATAATGAGTCACTGAGGAGAAAGTTCAGCTCTCCTCATCTTCAGCTCAACCCACACCTTTCTCACACTGCCTCACCTTTTGTTAGCAGCAGCTGCTGAGGTGTGTATCAGTAGTATCATACTGATAAGGTCTTCTGTAGTGTTCTTTTCAATGAAGACAGGACTTTAAGGCTTTACCTAAGGGACCTCCTAAGAACTAAAAAAAATATTCACATTTGATATCCCAACTAACTGTGGGGAATGCATAGTTTAATCTAGGTTTTATCAAGATAATCCTCTCGGTGGTTTACATAATCTCAAAGTCTACTCCAAGGCAAAGTTTTTCACTTGATTTTCTTCATTTTAGTGTATCTGAAATAGTTGTATCTAACACAAATGTTTTCATTTTGAGGATAGTTCTGTTTCTCTTTTTCTCTGCCCCTCTTGCACGCGCACGCGCACACACACACACACACACACACACACACACACAACACACTCCCCCTTGCTTAATCTCTCGCTTCAGAATTGTCCCTCTAGTTCTTCCCTCAGGTTTCCTGCACTCTCTGTGAATGGCCACTCTTTTGCAGGGGGGTTTCAAAGCGCCGTACTCTGGCCGAGTGAATGCACTGAAAAGGATCTTTAACAAACATCCCCTGTGCGCCTGGCCCTCCAAACCCTCCAGTAATAAATTAACTTGTGGCCAAAGTGCGGCGAACATTCTGCCGCGGCGGAAGCAATCTGCTGCTATCTCGCCCTACCTCTCCCAGATTAATGAAACAGAATGCTGGGCCAATTTGCATACAGGTGAGCTGAAGAAAGACCCCAAAAGAAGCAGGCCTTTAGAAAGGAAAGGAACTGGTGTGATGAGCTTTGAATGGGCAAAAGAGGGATAATTTCAAGCAGAAGTAAAGGAAAGAGTCTTAGAGAGGTAAAGTGAATATCTCTCTTTTTTTTGTCCACCAAAGCCTGGGGTCACTGTTGGCATTCCATGGGCTGCCCAGCAGCTGTCCACATTTCTCCATCATTAGCCGCAAAAGGAGCCATTAGTCTGTGTCAGCAATGCTTACAATTCGTCTCCCAGAATGCATGTTGGAGCTATGATGGATACTGCCGCTAGATGTCAGTATGACCCATCCCACAAGCACCAAGTGCAAGAGTCTCTCTCAGCAGCAGTCTTTCCATGCTCTTTCTGTTTTCCAGAATACCTTGCTGCTGAGGCAGATTAATTGAAGTTTGCCCAAAGACTTGGAAACACTCCTTCACTTCTCTCATGGAAATGAGAAAAAAACAAACAAAAAAAAAAACTTCCAAACACATTGCAATGCAAGAATCGGTTGGTGGTTTGAAATTCTAGATCTGAATTTGCTTTTGTTTACACCCGTCCCGTTCTGGCATCACACGTTAAAGATGCAAAGCTTGATTTTCTTGCTTGGGGTAATCGTGATAATGCTGACCTTTTGCCCACAATGCAGCATCTATCTCCTGATCAGAATGAGCTTATCTTCCTCCCTGTGGAGAGTATACATAGACCATGCTGAGGGATTGTATTAAATCTTCCCACTTCCCTCTGCAATTTGCTAAGTGATGAAGAACAGGGCACCCTCATCATTTGTTTGTAAGTGTGAGTCTGTGTATGAATGTAGGGGTGGGAGGTAGGAAGTCTCATCCTTGTATGCGAGGAACCTGTACATATGAGGGGGCAGATGTGTGTTCCTGTGGCAAACGTGAGAAGTGTCACTGATACGGAATATTAAGTTTCCTAGTAATCACCCTTGAAGGAAGTATTGCGAGTTTCCCACAGAGACTGGACAATGAGCCCAGTCTTGAGCGGTGAAATGCAGCTACCTGCTCTCTCTCGCTCTCTCTTTGCCCAGCCGATCCAGGCTCTCAGAGCGTGTGGAATGCATATATCGGCTCAGATTCAGCAGGCACTCAACTGCTCTTGCTGTCACATGAGGTGCATGAAACCTTTGAGCCAAATTTTCGTTGTGGGTGTAAATCTGTGCCAGTCAACGGGAGGGCGGGGGAGCAAATTCCTTGCTATAAAAGTTAATATCTTTTTGACAAACATCCCAGTCATTGTGTTTTCTCAAACGGAACAAAGGTTTAGGCGTGATCAATTATCTGGAGTTCCATTCCACAGCCAGTGTCCAAATACAGCCATGTGGCTAAATGGGCCGTCTGAATTGCAGTTTGTAGCTATTTTTGTGGTATGGTGTAATGATTGTGCACCCAGCAAGGTGTGCTACCGTATGGGTTCGCTTGTCTGTAGTCACTGGTGTTTGTTCATATGTTGGAATACCCCTCAGAGCCCATTTTGTTAAGAAAAAAGATTATTCTGTTTTAAGACCATGTCTGCACAGTTCTAATCCAGTGTAAGCTCATTACAGTGGTTTCATGGGTATTGAACTGACTGGTGATCAAGCATAGTGACCCTGAAGGGTCAAGGTGCGTCATCTTTATGCTGCATGAAGATCCACGATGAGCGTGAAGCAGTATGACCAGTATGGTGTGTAGTGGTGGCTCAGTGGTTAAAGGCTCTGGGGTACTGGTCAGAAGGTCAGAAGTTCAAGCCCCAGCACTGCCAAGCTACCACTGCTGGGACCTTGAGCAAGGCTCTTAACCCTCAGTTGCTCAGTTGTATAAATGAGCAACTCTGGATACGGGCATCTTCCAAATGCAATAAATGTAAATGGTCAAGAAACTTAAGCATGAGACCCACGTATGTAGTGGTGCAATGGATAATATGTAAAAAAAAAAAAAAAAAAAAATTAAATAAAATTAAGATTTATCTTCAGACCAAGGCAGAAATCGTATCAGGATATGTGTGCTTGTGTGTGCAGGAAAACCCAAAATACAAAACTGTATATGACATGATATGATTATTCCAGAATTATTAGCACCCTTCAGAAAAATTACCAAAAATGTATAGCATTCTATGAGATGGGACGCTGGATAGTTTTATTTAAAAATAAATATTATTTAAGAATTATTGGCACATTTACACGTAATATTTGGAGAAGGCTATCGTGGAGAAAATAACCACTCTTCCTGTAATGGCTGACAAGGTTTGCCCACAGTGATCAATGGAGCTGGGACACTCCTCCATGTGGAACATCTTAAGATACTTTAGATTAGAAGGTTTGTGCATGTGAACTGTCCTCTCAGGTTTTCAATAAAGTTCTGATCCCAAGACTGTCCATGTTCCAGCAACCATTTCTGTGTTGATAGAAATGAATGTTTGAGGTCATTATCTTGTTGATGGATCTATCTACAGCCAAGTATGCTCATGCATCTAATTCCTGGCATATTCTTAACAGTTAAATATTTTTTTAATGCTTTTTTTATTTTATTAATTTTTTTATTAAATGAAGGCCCGCATTGTGCTGATATTTTATGATTATGTATTTTTATATCCATTTGCTGACTTGTGCAAGTCAACAAGCCGCCTCATTTGGGTTGAAAGCTCTGGTTTTCATCATGGTGGTGGATGACACATTTTACAGCCTTGTAGGTGGTCAAAGGCAACGTAAGTATCAGGAGACTGAGAGAAGTTTGGGGGCAAAAAGAAATAATAGACATTTTTATTTCAATTCCCCCACTCACTTTCAATAATCGCTTTATCCATATCAGGGTTGTGGTGGATCCAGAGCCTATTCTGGGAACACTGGACATGAGGCAGGAATGTACCTTGGATACTCCATTTCATACCAGTCCATTTCAGGGCACCATGATTTCACACTTTCACACACTCTTACATAATACCCATGGGAAATTTAAGTTGTAAACAGTCAGAGACGACAGAAAGAGCATTCGAAATGTCGCCACGTATCTTTGGCAAAATAAAACCGATATCGATTTGAATGATGTTTCTTCTTCAGTCACTGCTTCGGTTCTTCTGCTTGAAAATGCATTGTGCATTAGTTTAATGGGGATAAGGACAGAGTACACACCCAGAAAATGCAAATTAGTGATTGAAATTATTGGCAACTATTTTGTTAAACATGTCATTAAGTCTGCGTTAGTACATTATATGCAACATTACTGTATTCTATGGAAAATGAGTGCATGTGATTATTAGGAGTACCAAGAATTTACACAGTTTTAAAATGCAATTATTTTTTAATGGGACTTATTATACCTGGGCGACCTGCCCAAGTCTCACCTGAGTGTGGGAAACATTGCTCTTACTCACAATTATGCAACCAAACAAGACTTTTAATACAAATTAGCTTTACAGATATTCTTTCAATCATCCAATAAAAATATATGATCAAACGTGTTTGAGAATGTAATGCATGTGTGGTATTTTAATCCCATCTTACTTGGAGAACTTCTTACAAGTCTTTCTTTCTTTTGCCTGTGTTGCTTCAAATTCTTGCTGTTGGTATTGTTCTCTATTAAAAAACAAACAAACAAACAAAAAAACTTTAAAAAAATGTTTTGTTTTTTTTTATCTGATATTTTACCCCCTCTATGAAAGGTCAATGTACTGTAGCTGTTGATTCCCATAAAACTCTCAATTAACTGATTATACTAAACTAAGCCGTTGAACCTGTTTCAACAAAAAAAAAAGTCTTTAAATGTTGGCTGTTTAAGCTGTTCGATATATTAAAGTATAAGTGAATCATATTTGATGATGATGATGATGCACAGCTAGTGCACAGCAACATTTAAATACAAAAACTATAGCAAGTCAAACTTGTTAGCTTAATATTAAAGATAACTGCTAATATAGCAGTTTTTTGACTTTTTGATTTGAACATAATCTTGAAAATGGATTAAGATTTTTTAATTCTTCATCTTAAAACCATTGGGTGATACAAAACCTCACCTATTTCCCATGTGGACAGTACACTGCTAATGATGATGGTGTATAGTGGGCATGGGGTATATTGTGAGATCATCACAGTTGCTTAAATAATCAAACTTTTGAATAATTTAAACATAGGAGACTTTTGGTGTAATATTTTCTGCCATTCTGCATTTCTTTTATTGCAGTGAGGGGGAAAAAAGTATTTGACCCCCTTTTGATTTTGTACGTTTGCCCACTGACAAAGAAATGATCGGTCTTTAATTTTAATGGTAGATTTATTTGAACAGTGAGAGACAGAATAACAACAAGAAAATCCAGAAAAACGCGTCAAAAATGTTATAAATTAATTTTCATTTTAATGAGGGAAATAAGTATTTGACCCCTCTGCAAAACATGACTTAGTACTTGGTGGCAAAACACTTGTTGGCAATCACAGAGTCAGATGTTTCTTGTAGTTGGCCACCAGGTTTGCACACATCTCAGGAGGGATTTTGGCCCACTCCTCTGTGCAGATCTTCTCCAAGTCATTAAGGTTTCGAGGCTGACGTTTGGCAACTCGAACCTTCAGCTCTCTCCACAGATTTTCTATGGGATTAAGGTCTGGAGACTGGCTAGGCCACTCCAGGACCTTAATGTGCTTCTTCTTGAGCCACTCCTTTGTTGCCTTTTGTTTTGGGTCATTGTCATGCTGGAATACCCATCCACAACCCATTTTCAATGCCCTGGCTGAGGGAAGGAGGTTCTCACCCAAGATTTGACGGTACATGGCCCCATCCATCGTCCCTTTGATGTGGTGAAGTTGTCCTGTCCCCTTAGCAGAAAAACACCCCCAAAGCATAATGTTTCCACCTCCATGTTTGATGGTGGGGATGGTGTTCTTGGGGTCATAGGCAGCATTCCTCCTTCTCCAAACACGGCGAGTTGAGTTGATGCCAAAGACCTCCATTTTGGTCTCATCTGACCACAACACTTTCACCCAGTTGTCCTCTGAATCATTCAGATGTTCATTGGCAGACTTCAGACGGGCATGTATATGTGCTTTCTTGAGCAGGCGGACCTTGCGGGCGCTGCAGGATTTCAGTCGTTCACGGCGTAGTGTGTTACCAATTATTTTCTTGGTGACTATGGTCCCAGCTGCCTTGAGATCATTGACAAGATCCTCCTGTGTAGTTCTGGGCTGATTCCTCACTGTTCTCATGATCATTGCAACTCCATGAGGTGAGATCTTGCATGGAGCCCCAGGCCGAGGGAGATCGACAGTTCTTTTGTGTTTCTTCCATTTGCGAATAATCGCACCAACTGTTGTCACCTTCTCACCAAGCTGCTTGGCAATGGTCTTGTAGCCCATTCCAGACTTGTGTAGATCTACAATCTTGTCCCTGACCTCCTTGAAGAGCTCTTTGGTCTTGGCAATGGTGGAGAGTTTGGAATCTGATTGATTGCTTCTGTGGACAGGTGTCTTTTATACAGGTAACAAGCTGAAATTAGAAGCACTCCCTTTAAGAGTGTGCTCCTAATCTCAGCTCGTTACCTGTATAAAAGACACCTGGGAGCCAGAAATCTTTCTGATTGAGAGGGGGTCAAATACTTATTTCCCTCATTAAAATGCAAATCAATTTATAACATTTTTGACGTGTTTTTCTGGATTTTCTTGTTGTTATTCTGTCTCTCACTGTTCAAATAAACCTACCATTAAAATTATAGACTGATCATTTCTTTGTCAGTGGGCAAACGTACAAAATCAGCAGGGGATCAAATACTTCTTTCCCTCACTGTACTTAGCATATTAATAAGGCTAATTTATAGCTTAGTCAGCCTAAGACTTGTTTTTATACCTTGGATTTTTTCTTTTTCTTTTTCAATAATGGATATATTAAAAAAAAATAATGATAAATTGTTTTTAAATAGATCATTTAGTGAAGTTTTCATAACCTGACTAACTGATGTCTTTATGGAGCTTTCAGTCTTGTTCTGTGGATAAATCTTAAAAATCTCCAACTGACTTTAAGATCTAGCGTTCTGAAATATGACTTCCCACTTCTTTCGACTTCTAACGTACCGAAGCTAATTTGCTGGGCTTGCATTTTCAAATGATGACAGCTTGGGAAAAGAGTGGAAAGTTGTAGATCAGCATATTTGTGGCCATTGTTTTCTCCTTACATCGATTCACTGATCTTTTATCACTGGTTACAGCTCCTTATTCGCATCTTCATCATCCTGTCGTTCATTTGTGCCGTTTGTCATTGATCGTGCACAGTAAACACAGCCGTGCTCGATGCCAATCTGTCCTCCATGACCTCTGACCCAGTTCGGCCTCCTAAAAACTTCCCGTGTGCAAAGGCCACGGCGTCGCTGTATTGTACGTGGGGCGTGCTCTCATTGGAGTGGAGATGGTTCGAGGATATGCAGATCGGGATAAAGCCTTTGATAAAAGATGTGAGAGAGGAAAAAATGATGCTAATGAAACAAATGGGCAAAGCAAATAGAGAGAAGAAAGAGAAATAATCTCATAGAAAGCAGGAGCCCCTTGCTGAGCTTGCAGGGGGAGAGCAGGGGCTGCAGCTTTTCCCGCTCACTCGCTCCATTAGCATGACTACCCAAGCCCACCCACCCCCTCTTCCCTCTCTCTTCATACATACCTCACACAGTTGCCATCGTTAGCAGCGAGTGCGGCCTGTCAGGCGCTGCAGTGTTGGGCTGGGCTGTGCCGGTCCAGGCTGGCCCCTTTTGTGCGGAATATGGATGGAGGAGGTGTGTGTGGGTTGAGGGGGGAGTGGGCAATGTCGGCAGGGCCTTGCAGCTGTCGCGAGGGTCGAGGCTCGGACGCCTGTGATCAGCCAGCCGTGAAATCTGCCCTGAACAGCTCGGCATTCAGAGCCTGACCCTCTCACATACACTCCCAAACACACACGCACTCGCTCCAACACTCGGCTCTCTTTGGCGCTAAATCTTCCCCAGGCTTGTGGAGCTCGTCTGGCGCCAGCCATTCGTTGCGCCCTGCCTGTCGATAACCCTCGCTTCCCTCATCCCCCCCCCAATCCATTCCTGCCTTCTCTCACACAAGCACACACCTCCTTTCCTAAACATTCAGAGAAGTATTGACAAAATACAGTTTACTTAAATTGCAGTCAAGACTTTGTATATAGTAATAATATTGACTGTCATAAGTGGTTATAATTTTTTTTTTATGAAAAAAAATGGTATACTTGTCACAACTCTAAGGTTCCTGGTTCAATTCTGAGCTTGGGGTAATATGAAGAAGTTTCACATGCCCTCACTGTGTCAATGATTAATGTTATTCGGTTTCCCCACACCTCTTTAAAAACATGCTGGTACTATAGGTGGATTGGTTATGCTAAATTGCTGCTAGGTATGAATGAGTGTGTGTGTGTGTGTGTGTGTGTGTGTGTGTGTGCATAGTGTCCAGCAACGAACTGGTATCCCATCCAGAGTTGGAGATAGTGGGATGGTGTTCCTGGAATAGGCTCCAGATCCATCATGACTCTAACCAGGATATTGTGATTGTTGAATATGAATGAATGAGTTTTGCTGTAATCATCTGTATTCATAAAACAGGTCATTTTTTTTAAATTAAATTTGTTCTCTTTGACATTGCCAATGAGACCTGGCTACTCTATCATTTTCCCTTTTTGCATAGATCACGATCCCCATCATAACCCTGTTATCATGCCATGTATCCATATTTATTGAAGGACTTCACAGTGAACTTTGTGTTAAATACAGTCCCAAACCTTTTATTCCCACCAGTGTGGTGCAGTCAGAGACAGTGATATTAGGAATTTACTGTAAACATGCAGGCAAATGACTCATTTGCATGAAGCAACGGCTTCATGGCAACTCATGAATGGTGATAAACACTTTTCTCAGTGGGGGAAACCACACCTCGATATCTCTCTGTCTACACAGAGGGATGGACCTGGGATCAAATACTCTTACGAATATTTCTACTATAATTTCCTAACTGAACTTGAATACCACACGAGTTTCTGAAATCCTAATGTAAATTCCATGTAAAACTTTAATTACATGGGATTTGGTTACTGTTTGCGCTTGTGCTGAATGAATGAACTGTGAAATAAAGCATCTTGAGACTTCAGAATCTGTGAACAGAGCAGTTCTTACACAATTTCCTGGTTAACCGAGGTAGGCATTAGTGTTCTACCAACCTTGTAATTTGGCCAATTCTTCTACGTTTAAAAACACGCTTTTAATGTGAGCCCAGCATTTGGCAGGTCCATTGACTGGCCAAGAGAAAATGACATGGTGCCGAATTTCACTGCATTTTCTTCATCTTCTTTGATGTATTCATGTTAATTAATTGGTGGCTATGATGTGGAAAGTTTTGTCTTGTCAATACCATATCGAAGTTGTCTGCCATTAAAGCCCTTGAGATGTTCACTTAACCAATTGGCTTTTCTACGGTAAGAGTAATAAGGCATGAACCTTGGCATGAAGCAGTGGCAACAATTCATTGGAAGACCAGCTAACTAGCAAAGGCTCACAATGTGAGTTAAATGGGGATAGAAGAGGCACATCCCTTCATGCCCATTTTATCAACAGGGGCCCAGGCACAAAGAGAGGTGGGGTCAGCCCACCCACACTGCACAGTCTGCCCACATCCTGGGCCCTGTGTCCTAATCATTTGGCACTCAGCTTGGCTTGGACGAAGACCAAAATGGCTGTTGCCTCCAATGCACTGCCCCTTTACCCTTTTAAGTTCTGCCAGTTGAACCCAGGGTTTTGTGTGATACTTCCTCCCCTTTTAACCCCTATTTCCTTCCTGAGATTGATCTTCATCAGCATTTCTGTTTGTCCATTTGTCACTTAAATATGATCAAGATGACAAGTCAGTGTTGTGGTGTTTGGAGATGTTTCAGTTCATTTCAGAAACGTTCAGGTTTCCAGCTACGTTTATGTTTGTCATTGTCAGTGTCATTGAATGTGGATCATGTTGTAGATGATATTCAGGGCCAGGTTTCATCTGATAATCCTGGGATATGGAGCTATAAAGCAGACCTTTGCGATGTTGTATTTTATATACTTTTAAGCAATATAGTAGACATTGTATTCATTGGAATGGCATTATAGCAATTGTAAGAAATAAAGAGCAATGGAGCATGTTGTTTTAGGAAACTAATTAATGATGGGGTGGTGAGATGCAGCCAGAGAAATTACTGCTGATTATATTGCAACAACTGTGTTTTAATCTTCATACATAAAAGCAATTTGCCAATGCTGACATTTAAAATAATATATTATAGAATGACATCATACTATTTATCCATTTAATATGGTGGAATATCAACAAAAACATGCCTGACCCCCCTCTCTCAGCCAATAAGAGAAATTGCAACTTGTCATGTTAGAGACACCATTGCAAAGTTCGGCACATTTTCTCGTGTGTGAGAACAGCTGTACCTGTTACAAAGCTCTGACACTTAAGACTGTTCTCAAAAATGTTAAATAAACATCCCTCAGTAAGTTGCTTCTATAGAAAGGTAACATACAGTATTAGAATGAGCGCAGTAATGTAAACCCGTGATTCACATTGCAATGGGAAATGCTGCCAGAGCTGCTGTTATAGAAACTTCTGACCAATCAGAATCAAGTGTTCAACAGTGCTGTTGTATAAATCATTTTAACCATTCTTTCTTTTTATTGATTTTTTTATTTATTTATTTGACCACGAGTGAACCTTTCTCATATCGCATATCAAGAAGCTTTCAAACTTGGAAAACCCTTCCTCCCAGACAACTGATCAGATCATTGGATCTGTTCCTGGTTCAAACATTGGTTTTCCACCAGAGAAATTGGCAGCTGAAAGAAGGCTTGAATGCACTGATCTTTAACACTGTTTATTTACCATCAACGTTCCCCCTGCTAACACTGAACAGACCACTTCCTGCCCCTTGGCAGTACGGAGTCCTCTTTCCGACCCTTAGTGCCCTAACCTGTTCCTCCACTCCGCAGCTTGTAGCGTTTGGCCTCTTTCAACAAGCCCTTGGTAATGGCAACCAGAAATTCTGTATGCATTTGCCCCACCTCAAGTTTCTCAAAGGTCAACTGGGATCAAACAGAATGTCAGAACTCAAGGTATTTCCCAGATCTGCACAATGATCGCATGGAACCTAATCGGAGCTGTTTTAGGAGTGTTTGTTGTCGTGCGTTTCCAGATGACGGCACACGTACATTTTTGTTCAAGCATTTTTGTTCTTTATGTGATGGCCATTTAGAAAGGGATTCTTTGTGGGTCTTGTGTAGGACACAGCCTGCCACCCATCTGTGCTCCTCCATCTTCTGTGCATGCAGAAGGCATGGTATCGATCAAGGTTTTCCACACAGGATAACCCTCGGGGCTCCTTGCAGAAACGTGCAGCAGGGTGTTAGGAACCTCCACCACAAATGAAAATGGAAACACACGTCTCACTGGTTCACCTTCAGAAGTTCACAGTCCGTTGTGTGTCCAATGTGATTTGAATGACCACCCCCCCACACACACAATTTCTTATCAGACCTAAGTCAACTGCTATTGTGTCACTATTGGAAAAGTTATACTTCAAGCCTTAAAATCAAACACATGGTCTTTACTTTGGGATAAGGCTGCTGCTTAAGGCCAGTGAGTACAGCTCCTGACAGCTGAACACCAGGTGAGCTTTTCCACACATTATATACAACATTATAACATTTTAACACCTATCAAAACATCCTGATTTCATCATTCCTGTTATTTTCTGCATCTAAGTGCATGTCCGAAGCCGCATTCCCAAACTGTTGGAATTCTTTATTTGTCCTCGACCCAGACGCCGAAAGCTCTTCAAACAGGATACGGAGGTAGATGGCAAAGGAGATTTGAAGTGATAGCCCATTTTAGAGAAGAGAAAGGCCCTAATTGTCTCCACTCCCCACAGCTCCCTCCCTGCGACAGCCTCGCATGCCACTGGAGAAAGAAAAGGAGAAGAAAGCGGCTGAGAGAGATAGAGTGAGCGAAGAAAAAAAAAACGAGCAAGGGAGAGCGAGAGAGCTGGAGAGGACAGTTTCGCTGTGCAGCTGCTCCCGTGGATGTTTTTGGATTACATCAGTGCTCTGCCAAAGAAAGGAGCGAAGGACAGATAGACAAGGGATCAGAGAGAGAAGGGAGCGGGGCACACTCCACAAATCAGGGCTCTTAGTTTGGGAGGGGGGCCCCGGCTCGGTTCTTGGAGTTCTCTCGGACAGAGCTGTCATTGTTAGCAGGTTGAAGTGGGTAAAGCCAGGGCTGAATAGTGCAGCAGGCCCCCCTCGTCACCACTGTGCCCCCCCATCTACATCCTGACAACACAGCAGCAGCAACTCAACCTTGCCCTGTCAGCTGCCTGCGCCTGAGCCCCACGCCACGGCCCCGCGCCTGAGCTTGGCATGCAGCTGAGATTACATTGCTCTGGGCACACACTCCTGCTTCGTCTTTGGAATTAATACTTACACATCTCTGTTTGGGCAGCAGGCACAGGGCATCAAACAGAGAGAGGGAAAAGGGGGGGACTAAGAAATATACAGAAGAGTGTAAAAAGGCTTTTGTTGCTTTTAAACATCATTAGGTTTCACTTTGTAGTGCAGTTTCAAAATGTTTTCGGGTGTTCTGGTGGTGGTTTTGGTTCTATTACTGCTGTTTCGCAGGGTTTTATGGCATGTTATCTGTCTTTTCATTGGTGATAAACTGTTCAGGAAGAACCCACGAGCCAGGAGAGAGAGTGACTTGTCAGAGTAGAAGTCACTTTGAGGACAGTATGGTTTTTTTTTGTTGTTTTTTGTTTTTTAATGGATCATCTTGAATGTAATTTGGGTCAAATTTGAGCAAAAGTTAAAATTTTTCCATTCACATTCTTTTTGAATACTACTACTATTACTACTACTAATCATTATCATCATCCATTCAATCAATCAATCAATCAATCATCATCATCCCCATCTCCCCAGGTGGGCATACAGTGACTTAGTGGTTAGCATGTACGCCTCACACCGACAGGGTTGGGGTTCGATACCCACCGCTGCCCGGTGTGTGCAGAGTTTGCGTGTTCTCCCTGTGCTGCAGGGGTTTCCTCTGGGTGCTCTGCTTTCCTCCCCCAGTCCAAAGACATGCAGGGTAGGCTGATTGGCATGTCCAAAGTGTCCATTGTGTATAAGTGGGTGTTTGAATGTGTGTGTGTGTGCCCTGCGATGGACTGGCACTCTGTCCAGGGTGTACCCTGCCTTGTGCCTGATGCTCCCTGGGATAGGCTCCAGGTTCCCCGCGACCCTGAAGAAGGAGTAAGCGGTAGAAGATGGATGGGTGGATGGCTTCCTTAATGAACTAGTTTTAGTGGTAAACATAATGGTTAAATAATCACTGAGATTATAACAAAAAAGCATATTGAAACTTGTATTTATGACACATATGGGTTAGTTTACTAGCAGTTAGATAGTCTGCTAGGTAAATTAGCAACTATTTGTGATATTTTTACATGTGGAATGACAGAACGACACAGGATTTTTCCAATATTCATATTCGTACATCCTGGCATTTTAAATTTAATAGGGGATCATTTGTCATTAGGTTGTTTTTGTAGCTTATTATTAGGAATATATAATTCTACACAGAATAATACAATTTATTGATTCTATAATAATTTATATTGTACTCATGGGTGTTTTTTAAAATACATCTTTTATCTTTTGAAGCTCACTCTGTCACAATGCCACAGTCCTGCTGTCTTATATGTATGATGTGCTTTAAAAGCAAATCATTGTAATTTCTTGTTGGCACTAAATAAATAATATTAAATGCATTTAAAAAACCTTGTCATTGTTGACATGCTGAATTTTTCGGAGAGGAAACATTTATTTGTGAATCTAAATTTGAAAATGTGAACTTCCCTCTTGGATTATAAAGTGATCTATCTTATCTCTTTAATTTCATCATGGAAGGAGTCTCCAGTGTCAGAGGTAAAGCTTGTTAACATGACCTGCTGCTTGTGAGGGGAAAGTTGCTAAAGCGTCGGTTATAACAGGAAGTAAATTGTTTCATGGATGTTCCACATCAATAAAGGTTCCTACAGTGTTTCGCATAAGTATCCACCCACCTTGAAATTTTCTTCATTTTGTAGTGGCACAACCTGGATTTATCTTGTCTTTTAAGTTTTGTCACAGATTCCAAATCTGATTGATGTCTGGACTTTGACTGGGACATCCTAACACATTCAGGTCCTTGGTTTTGAACCGCTACAGAGAGTAGTTTTGGAAGTATGCTTTGGGCCGTTGTCTTGTTGGAAGACGAATCTTCCAACCAAGTTTCTCTTAATTGCCCTATATTTGGCTCCATCCAACTTGACCTTAATACTCACCAGTTTCCCAGTCCTTGCTGATAAAAAGAATAACCAAAACATGCTACCCCCACCTCCAAAGAACTAATTGGTTGCTTTTTACTAAGTTCATCTCTCAGTATCCAGACTGTATGTACTGTATATTAAAATTGAGCTGTTCCATCACGAATGCTCATACCATACCCCTTTATATAATGAGTCTAAATCGACACATTATTATTTACAATTTTTTTCGAAGGTCTCATTAATGAATGTACAAATTAAGTCAAAGTCGGACAGTGTTTTTAAAAAAAAAAAAAAAAAAAAAACGAATTGGCCCCTGTTATTAGGTATTCAGATAATGTTGTTTTCAGCAGTCATACAGTTGTTTCTGTTGCATTATAATGGACTGTTGGTTCTGTCATGGGAGAGAGCTCTGGAATCCTCCGTTGCTTTGCGTCTGACTGGTCGCACTGATTGATTGGTGTTGAGTGCATGGTCTAGTGGACTCTAAAAGTTGAGAGAAAACTCAGACGCTCCAGTTTTTAAATGCTGATCCATAAATCAGAATGAAGAAAAGAGACACTTGAGCTTTGGTTAGATTTTTCTGTATTAATAAGCATTTATTTAATGAGCGTTCGGCCATCACAAAGCAGGCCCTGGACTTGACTTGACCAACAGCCAGACGCTGCAATTCACACAAAAAAGAAACAACACATTTACGAGGGAATGTTAAGAACAAGAATGCACTATTTTGTTATGGGAAAGTTCCTCTCCTTCATATGACTTTTTGGGGCATTTATATCTCATTTGAGCTTAAGAATAGGACCATTGTGAGACTGCTAGGATTTTTTTTTTGTGTGTGTGTGTTTTTTTTCCCTTTTTTTTTAAACAACTGCCCTTTTTTGTTTTCTTATTTTTATATGTGACGTTGCTCCTCAACTGGCCAACAATGCATCTTAGTGGTCAGTCATGGGGCTCCCAGCATTGTGACATGCTTGGTGTGACCACAACCCTCCCACAAATCCTGGCTGGCAGGATTTACTGTGCTTTTATTGTTTTATTGGACCCCCAAAGTCAAGGACCTGGTCTGGTAAATGTTCTGTTTCTTTACAACATAAAGTGTAATGTGTTTATCATCAGGTGATCTGTTTCCTTATCGTGCCTTAGATAGATAAGCTTTCACGCGAAGTATTTGCTTTTGCTTTTGCTTTCTGTGGGCGATTACTGCTTAGTGGACTTGGTGATATCCTTGTGACTTTCATTGTGCACACATACATGCCCATGCTTTGTGGTGGATCTGTGGGTGTACTTGTGACTTGAGCTGAACCTCTATTCCTGTCCTGTCCGGGTACCACATCAGAGCATGGTGATGAGAATGCAGGGCTGGAGTGAAGTTACAAAAGAGAGTTCCAATTACTAACTACACGACATTCTTTTTTAATAGAAATGGCATAAAAATACAAAGGTTTTATTTAGTTAAACAAAAGCATATTACTCAAACATTACTGTATACTGCATTTAATATAAAATATGAAGATTACTCATGAAGATGGGTATTTTTTTTTTTTTACCATTAAAACTAAGTTGATTATTCTAATAATAACACATATTACAGCAATTTATTTCTCTTATAACACAGCAGTTTGCCAGTGCTACAATTTTTTTTATTTAATCAAGAACAATACAGTGTACAATTTATGGATTCATAGATAGGGTTTTTTTTTTTAATATCTACAAAACAAGTTAGTTCCCGTTATCTCTTATGTTGTAACAACTATAAACTATAGTTCGCTGATTGGCCTCAATTTTTGTCACGTTATTGGTGTTTAATAAGACAAAAACTAACTTGTTACCAAGAATCCAAAAAATCCTGTCACAAAAACGAAAAACGAACTAATAGAGCATAGGGAATGTTTTTGACCATCAGCAACATGATAAGCACTGGTAATCTTTTCATTGTCTACCATCTGGTCACTCTCTCTTTGGCAAATGTTTTCATGATGTCTTTGTCACCTCACTGTGTTATAAATGAGCCTAAATGGAATTCCTCAGATGCCAAACCTGAGCCATGTCAAAACGGAAGCTTCCCAGTGCTTTGATGAAGAAGGGCTAGGTTCGTTCCCAAAGGAATGCTTCTCCAGCCATGTTTATCGGAGTCCCTGATGGTGCTAGTGCCCAGCCTGGAGTTAAGCTCTGGGTCAGCTCGGATGCCAAGGCCTTAAAAAATGTCAGTAAAACTAATGGTCCATAATGGGACCACCAGAGGCGGTTGTTGCCATGTAAACGTTCCCCCCACTTCCCCTTTTCTCTAACACCAAGAAAATCTGACCTATCCTAGCAATGGTATGGTGAAGGAGTTTAAAAAGCATGGAGTCAACAAGGATTCACACCTCTCCAAGAGGGCTTTTATGTTTACAGCGTCTTTAAGCTTTACCAGTTACAATTTACACCTTAACAAAACCCCTCCGGTACTTTCCTGAGTTCATGGCCTTCTGTTGTCTCCCAATTTCATGGTGTATGTTGCTATTCATCATTTAAAAGGCTTCAACTCGCCTTCTCCAGGTCATCATTTTCTGAATGTGGTAGACAGTGTGGTCTCTCAGTCTCGGTCATTTCACCCCAGGGTGACACATTTATACCCAAGACATCTGTGTGACTTCAGAGTCACCTTGTCATTCCACAACTCAAATGACCGAATGGTTGAGCCATGACCACTTTAAAAGGTCTTCAAATGAAAGTGTGTGTGGTGTGTGTGTGTGTTATCTATCAGATATTGACTTAGACAAGAGAACCACCTGAGATGTTGCTCAGATTGGGAATCAGTTAAGGAAACGTGTGTTTCCTAGAACTTAGAACTTCTTAAACATCTTTAAGAAGTTCTAAAAGATGAATTAAGATTATTCAAACAATCATTTTTACACTGGGAAGTGTGCTTTTTTTTTTTTTTTTGTCGTTTTTTCCCTCTCTCTTCAAATACTATGACAAAACACCTCTAAAGCTTTCTTTATGCTACACCTTTCTTCAATTCAATTAGGTTTTTTATGTGTATAGCACAATAGACATAATCACCAAGCAGTTTTAAAGGAATATATAAATTCAGGATATACATTTTAAATGTGTAAATTTATCCCTAATGAGTGAGCCAGAAGCGATGACGGCAAGGAAATCTCAAAGGGACTCAAAAGGATCCCATCCTCATCTGGGTGACACCAGATAGTGCGGTTATAAATAAATCCCTTCTATAACTGTGGTCAAAAAGTGCAATCATGTAACCAGGAAATTCATTATAGTTTTAACATGAAGTTTATTTATTTATTTATTTTGTAAGTTATCAACTGTTCACTGATGGAGACTTAAGCTATCATATCAGTTGTAGTCCTAAATCATCGTAGCAAAATTGTTGTATCAATTGCAGTCTAAAGCCATCTTCATGCTTTCTAAGTGGCACCATCCTCAGTAATCTCAATGATCTTTAGGCTGCACCATGTGGGGCCATCCTCAGCAGCAGTGAGTGATTTCCAAGTAATAAGAACTCGAACCAGAAGTAGGGCATCAGGAAGGATCAGGCAGGTCCAGAGAGCAAAAGGCGTCAGGATCACTGGTATCTCATGCGTAGCACGTGTAGCTCTGAAACAGTTCCTTATGTAATTCAAGCAGCAGGTTTAAATAAATGCGCTTGTTCGAATACATTATTGCTTCCATAGTAACAACTCATTCACGGCGGACACTCAACATAATCTAAGCCTAATAATAAACAGATTTTTAATTTTTTTTTAACTAAAAATTTGCTATCTAGCAATGAAAAATGTGTAGTTGTTAATATGATGTACATGTCTGTATAGCATTTATGGAAGGAGTCTCCAGCGTCAGTGCTTTGTAACGGTCAGTACTTTTTCAACCATGAGAAAGTCTTCAAGAATTTATGCTTTTCGGCCTCATTATAACAAGACGAGCTGTGCATTCTCTCTTATTCGTTTCAAGTTCGAGGGGGAACAACTGTCTGGTGAGGGAACTTATTGGTTTTACGGCCTTTCCACAACATTAAGTGGAACTATAAGTGGTTAAAAATCACAATCTCATCTATTAAGAAATGGCAAATTGTTGTGGTATAAGAAGGGGAAAAACTAAAGCAATTTGGATTAACTT
The DNA here is from genome assembly GCA_012411365.1 of Ameiurus melas. Lineage (NCBI taxonomy): Eukaryota > Metazoa > Chordata > Actinopteri > Siluriformes > Ictaluridae > Ameiurus > Ameiurus melas. The sequence goes on along the minus strand of CM022762.1, from coordinate 6,346,834 downwards.
TCTTGAAAGCCAGAGAACCTGTTAAGTGCTTGAACCTTCTGCAAACTTCTACAAATCAGTGAGTTCTGATGCAGTCTAAACTGACTGGTCATGGCATGTTACCTCTTACTTATTTCTTTTATCACTGTAAACCTAACAAAATGAATCACACTAGACATTCCTGAATAGGAACCATGTCTTGAATCGCAAGTACGCACGGTTTGATCATTTAGCGAGTTGTTGCCTCATCAGTCTCAGATACATGGGGTGAAACAGTCTCTGTTTTAAAACACTTCATCTTTATTTTTGTGAATGGGAATTCCTTCCAGAAGGAGGAGGAGAAGGAAAAAAAACTCTTCCGGCCCGTTTAAGCCGCATCTGGGAGGCCTCTGTTTGAGCACGGTGAGGGAGAGAAGTGTTTATTTAACTTTCACCACTTCCTGCTGCAGCTTTATTGTTACCTAAGAGCAGGTTTACGTTGACGCTTTTGTTTTCTACATTTCTTGTGTTGCTTCAGATTACAACAATCTCCCTCTATGGAACTTCTGTTAAATCTTTGTAGGACTGTCAGGAGGCATCAGGTTTCCTCTTTGGAAATGATGACAGAGCTACACTGGAACTGTGTTCAGGGGGGGAAAAAAGCAACATCATTTCTCAATTCCAGAAACATCTGTATTCCGTTGTTTCATTCTTTCTCCATTTTCATGAACGCTCGTACCCCCCAACAAAAACCTCACGACGCTACCTTCAAACCCTTCATACAAGAGTGCTAAATGCACATTTGCACCATTTCCTTCCCCTCCAGCGAACCCTCTGTCTTTGAGCGAGAGGCCTTAACGCTTTTAAACTAGCCCTAACCCAAAGGGATCCATTTATTTTCATGCGGGACGCTCCCCCACCCAGCGCTACTCAGGCCTGAGCCCTGTGGGTTCCAGCAGTGGGGCACTCTGTGTGACGCTATTTAAAGCCACATCTGCCGGCAGTCTCCATTTGCATTTCTGAATGTATGCACCACAAGAGCTACACCCTCACAGCTTAGCATAGCAGAGCACCCATCTGTTAAGAAAATATAGACCCTCTGCAGCTCTCAATCTTGGGCTCTGGAAAGAGGTTGGAAGAAAGAGCAAAGCTTTAAGGAACCTCCTCTGGGTTGTTTCAACATTCTTCTTATTGATGCAGAGAGTCTTTTGTTCAGCCAGCTAGACGAGGAAATGCATCTGGAATCTGATTATTATAAAGCAACACTTTTTTTTTTTTTTAATATATTTTCACCAGCGTAAACTTTAATTAGCCTTAATTTTGTTTGTTATATTGTAGATTTATTACTAATTGGCCAAATGACTTCTCAGTTGATCTAGTCAAAAATATATTAAAAACATATATAATATTTTAATTCTGTATGAATGTGTTAAAACCTGATATTACATCCACATAGTTAATCTTCTATAAGCACTATTAAGTGTCATGCTGTTCCCGTGACTGCGTCTCAGTTGGCGTTCTATTGGGGTTATAGTGCACTACAATGTCTTACCGTATGTCGTGAGAACCTACGGGGAATATGAAAAATGTATTGAAAATGAATGAAGATTTGTGATCTCACTACCATCACCAATGTTCCCTTTGTATGGTTTATCCAATTTAAGCCCTCATTTAACCGCTACTGCTAATGTTCACGGTCTGGCAGTATAAAATGATAGGGTCGTTAATATTTGAATGCATTCAAATAGCTTTTAATTCAATTAAAATTATGGTAAAATTTCTGTTATGGTACATACCTGTACTTCAATGATGGTTTTAACATCTAAAAAGCCTTTTTAAAAACAAAAAAACAACATTTTGATACAAGTCTAGCATTAAGACCCCATCCACTTCCTCTGGCTCCTTTCTTAGTTGAGCTACTGAAAGAAAAGCACTTCTTTTAAACAGCACGATGTCCAACCAACCGCATTACACAGCTGATGGTAAACTTCTGGGCCTCTTTCAATTCATAGTGCTGACCTTTTGGTGTACCACACTCCATCGCAGTTTATTTATTTGAACTTTGTATCATGCCTAACTCTCAGCTATTCATAAGGACACTGGGCTCAGTTTTCTTGTAGGGCTCCAAGGGTAAGATCACTTACTTTCACGGTGGTTGTGGCCCATTTTCTGTTTTCCAAGCCTATAGTTCTCTTACACCTACATTTTAAATGCTTGCATTTTGTGAATGCATAATTACAGTGCATTGTGCGCGCTGACTATAGTATAGCGATTGCCTGTCTACTTGCATTAGAGTAATTTAATTGTGTGGGCATCTCGAGACGGCGCTCTTTTTAGATCAATCTGAAGTCCATCGCAAAAACCTTGTGTTTTCCACAAGATGCTGGGGGAGCAGGGGTTGTCACCGCTTGTTGTTGTTACATGATCGACCTCTGAATTAAGGCCGCAGCCAAAGAGAGCGTGGAGGATTTACGCGTTCAGAAACTCCCTCTTGTGAAAGCGCGTTTGTCTTGTGTGTTGTTCCTTCCATTCACTTTCTGATGAGTGCTCCATTTCTTTAAACATGTCTCAAAGTGAAGGGAGCTTTGTCTGAAGGTGCTGCGAATCATGCCGCATAAAGCCTAGCACTGATACCCCTCTTAATTGGTACGTTCTTTGAGGTGGAAGTGCAGGCTGGCTAGCAACAGGCATGGTCTACCAACGGGTGGCGCTCAGTCACAGTGGAACTCGACTCTCAGTGGTTGTGGAAACTCACACCATATTCTGTGGGTCTGTTTTTGTTTTAGGGTTTGTGTACTTCAAGCCTGCACTGTCTTTGTTGGAGGCTTAAGCTAAGAAATATATATATATATATATATATATATATAATTTTTAAAGCTTTTGTATGTGTCATTTTTGTTCACTTCCAACAAACACCAACCTTTTGCTGAGTACTTATACAGTTAAATATATGGTGTGAAGACGATCACAATGCCAGCTACAAAGTTCTACATAACTTACTTCCCCATCCTAATTTCGCCAAATTTTGTCCATCAATACCAGTTTTTAGAACATAGTAACCGTGTCATTTTTCCCCCCCACAAACAACTCATACGGCTGATCAAAGTTACCGCATGGTAATTGGTCTCTATTTACTCTCCAAAACAAACACGCATTCTGCTGAGGTGGCTCCATGCTGACTGCACCCTCTACCCTGTGTTCACAGCGTGGGCGGCAGAATCCTGGAATCCACACACGTACCTGAGCCGACTAAGGTGCAAACTGACCTCTTTCTGATGCCATGGCCCAAGCTTATCAGCTGGTTCACGGTGAATTGCGACCGCGCTGCAAGAAACCACGCGGCCTCTCTTTGATCTGGTTGAACTGCCGGTGTTGGGTTTAAAGCAGTACATTGCTCTGAGCTTGGCTTGGTTTGACCCACTGCATCATTGTGATATGAGGTCTTTTGGAAGTGATGTGACATTTCATCTAGTTTCATGTAGAAGACTTATAGTATACATGCTTTCTTCTGGGTCAGAGCTCGCATTTTCTGTTTATGGGTACCTTCTATCTCTGCATGCTAATCACCACCATGAGCACATCTCAATCAGATTAGTATGGAATGCCTAAACCCTCCTGTAGGGGACCAAAGAAGCACTCAGACAATGCAAGGTATGCTAACAGCCTATTAAAAACCGGTTAAAATGGGTGTGCTTTTTTACTTTTTCACAAGCATAAAAGAAAAGTTATGGTTATCTGTTAATGCTTCACAGAGATGGGCAGGCTGATTGTACATGATTCCAAACATTTTGTACATTACACAAACAGCAACAGCCTTTGCATAGAAATGTTGAACTTTTTATAGTTATAATGATGAATATGTAAGTGGAAATGATTGTGGTTCAAGTGACAAGAAAGACCTTTAAAAACTAACTTGCCATCGGGAGCAACTTGGGGTTCAGTGTCTTGCCCAAGGACACTTCAGCATGTGGAGTCACCCGGCCCAGGAATCAAACCGCCAACCCTACAATTAGTGGACAACCCGCTCTACCACCTGAGCCACAACCGAAGGCCATGTAAGTATAATCAGATTTGGGACAAAATTGGGTTTTGAAGCCTGTGGCATCCATATAAATAAATTTCACAAATGTAACATAGACATGTTTGTTTTTATTTATTTATTTAATTATTTATATTTGAATTTGAGCTTACCTAGTCTTTCTTCCTGCAAAGATCATGTTGGGTAAACGTCCAATTTAATAGAAATGGTGCTAAAAACTCTTTCATGACTACCATTGCTTGTGATTTGGTGAGCCCTATATAAACGCAATGTGACTTTGCCACTATTTATTAATTTATGTCCAGAGTGTTCCCAACCTCGTGTCCAGAGTTCCCTGGGATAGGCTCCAAGCTCCCCATGACCCTCTGTAGGATAAGCAGTACATGAAATGGATGGATGGAAGACAAATCATTTCCTATAGAAACATTATTATTGCGCTTATAGTTTGCCGTCACACTTCCACATAAACACATGGTGGTAGAGCTTGGTTTAGACACTGTGCGACAAAATAAGTGTGCAACTGTGAAATTGGGGCTAAACTTGTGATAGCTATAGAGATATACACATAATCAGTTCAGATAACAGCTGTCTGAATGGCTGTAATGTTCCTGTGCTGCAGTCAGAATGGTATATTTGAAATGCTATTTCTCCCATTTTAATTTTGAGGGTAACCAAATTTGATCATATGAAAGGTTTCACCAGGCCACCACACGCATCCTGTAGCAGGAGACAGATGTGCAACAAATGGATGCATGCAACAAGTGCTTCATCTTGGCAGATTCACGCCAAATTCGGTGCCACATGTTCTTCTGTCCATGCTGTCATTCCTGGCACTGGCCAGAGAAAATAACACCTGCACCTGCAAATGAGGCTTCTGTGCCCAAGCATAATGCAAGGCCATCCATGGGCATACTGGCCTCTTGTACAGTAACTGTATAGTCTGATAATGTGACCTTTTATTGCTCATTTAGGAAGGATGGCTCCATGTGTTCAGCACAACCCAGTAGGTCAGTCGCCCAGAGGGGCTTATTTTCTTGGCACACGCACAATAATCCTGATAAAGGGCCAACATGTGTACTGTACAGTTGCACCGAGTTGACCCCGAAGCATGTCATACTGTTCTCAATCCCCCAGGGACTTCCCTAGAAATGAGTTGCTGGGCTGTTGGTTTAATAATGAAGGCCTTGTGTCAGGCACATGGCAAACCAATGTGGGGGCAATGCTGATGGGTCATCAGGGAGCTAATCTGGCAGGTGCTTCTTTTGTTTTGGAGGCAATGATGGCAGACAATAGCGCAGAACCTGTCACTCCACTCACTAACATGTAGTTAGCAGAGGCCTCAGGCAGACCGGGCATGAGAAATTAAGAAGATAAATGACATATTAATGTAAGTAAAGTGCTAAATCTAAAGATAGTGCTGAAAATTTTTCACTAATATTCCCATTTCTGACATTATAATAATGGCTGTATCAGAAATTTGATTACTTCTAGGAATACTTACAGAATTTTGAATAATATTTAGTCTTTCATCCCTGTATTCAAGTCCGAAATCAAATCTTCTATCTTGCCAGTGTGGAGCTTACCAACACCAAACCACCCATCCATATTCGCTGCTCCACTTTCATAACCAACTCTACTTTGTCAGCTATGTGACAAGTTTCCCCTCCACGAGATATGACAGAGCCCAGTGGGGTGTTATGGAGTGTGCTTGGCTTAAGATAGTTCCTGGCCAGTGGTCCCTAATGGATGGGGGGTCATCCTGCCCCAACATACTGACCTCATTACCCCTTGTTCCCCCTACTCATTCCAAACTCATTAGTTTTCTCAACAAGATCCCATGTCCCATTCCATCCATGACATTTTGAGAAAAGTAGAAAGAGAGAGAAAAAACTGAGGGGTGGGTCAACAGTATGCAGTTTTACGGTACTGTACAGTAGAACCTTTTGTTTTGGTCCTTACAATTTGGACCTTTACATAAAGACAATTTAGTGAGACTGTTCACTTAGCAACATTTAAAAAAAAACATTAGTATTGCAACTAAACACATAAAAACATAATTTACCCCATAATTCAGTTTTTTCTGAAAGAGCCTGGTCTATACTCTTTCACACTTGCATTTTTTTGTACTCTGATCATTTGCCTCAAGAGTTTGGTATGAGTGGGTAAGTGTGAAAGCTATTTTCAGAGCAGTCCAAAGAACCAATTCTTCCTCTTGAACACAGTGGTCTGGGGCTTGTTTCAGTTGAACTGTTGTGCAGTCTGCATTGTGTGCATTCTCTGTCTCAGCCATATACACTGATTAACCTGATTGGTTCAACTTGTCACATTACTTGCTGTTTCAGGTTTGGTGCTTTTAGGGAAAGGGTTGTTATGGTCAGGAGATGGAATGCCCTGCTGATATATAAAACTGCAGTTTCATAGGGTAGGAGCATTGTAATTAGCTCACCTTTGTAGTGCAAGTGCTGAAAAAAACAAAACAAAACAAAAAAAGCATATCTCATGCCAGCCTGCATGGACAAAAAATATAATCTTATATGAGAAAGGCTCCTAGTTTGCAGGTATTCCTGCACAATGATATTCATGCATCCAAAAAGTGCTGTTTTTTACCACTTGAATATTGTTACCAAAGGGCTGTAATAAAACACAGTTAATGGATTAACCTAGCATCTACCAATTTGCAAACCTATAAGTAACCTTAGTGACTTTTGGATTTGCACCATGAATCCACAATTTTGAAAAAATCATCTATGGTAACGCAAACCTTTTGATTATGAGCCCCTCCACCAAATGAGCCCAGGATCAGTCCTGGGTGCAGACTTGAGCATTAGGGCCAATACTTGAGAGAAAATACAAATATTAGAGAAAAGTTCCTTAAAGGTTTTTGGATAGTTAATGGTTCTTACTTTCCAAAGGGGCACTACTTTTGAAGCTCTATGTTGTACTGTTCTACTTAAAACCTTTAAGCCCTTCCCCCTAGAGGACAGGCCTAAGAATGTTTTAGCATATCACATTGAAACTATAGGCATCTGCAATATTTGTAGATTAATTATGCCCAAAATAATCTGAACATGTGAAATTGAATTTGAGCAACATTTGATATTTTTTGTTTTTCTTTCTCTATCGCACCAGTCTATTCTGCTTGCTACTGAAATTTGTCAGTGTTTTAGCATGTGGAAAACAAATAGGCAGCCCTGAAATGTCCCCATGGCAAGAAATGGGTGGAATACAAGTTATCTAGTCATCTTTCTGGATGGCATTGTTTGCTGTGGTGGCAGCCTTTGAGCTGTCCGTGGAAAACATAATTGGCGAAGTGTATCTCTGATAAAGATGCCATTGCCAGAACAATACAGAGACATTATCTGTGAGTATCAGGACCATGGGGGATGAACACTACATTGAAGTGTGGGTAAACAGACGTAAAACAAATGCCAGTCCAACATCTCCCTTCCTCTGCAGTACCCCTGCCCCACCCTTGAGTAAAGAGACAAGGACCTCTTTTATTAGTGAACAAATGTGAACTCCTCAGTACAGTTAGCAGCAACAAAAGGAATCAAAGCTCGCTCATATGAATGGCTGTGAGGTTCTGGCACAGTCAGTAGACTGCTGAAGCGTGCGGCTACAGCCAAAAACAGTTGGGAGATGGTGCCACAGACACCAGATCGGCCAAGCACCTCTTGTTAGCAGAGGGTAGAAAGGGCAAAACCAGGTTTGGCCAGGGGAGGGGTGTGTTTCACGGTCATTGCTTGGAAAAGGGTAGTAGCTTGGCTATTGGCAGCTGAGCAGGTGCCGGGTAGGGTTTTCAGAGTTAATCAGTGGCACACGCTGACCTCACGTCATGTTAGGGAACTGCTCAAACAAAAGCATCAGTGAACTTTAAAGGTGTTCAATTAGATGGAACTAAGGTCCTTCTGTCCACTGAACGATACCAGATTGAGTCCTAATATTGGACTCATGGTGATGGAGTAGAACGGATGGGATTGAGGTAAGGTTTCCTCTGAGCCATTTAACTGGTTCAGTTTGCGGGGCCAGTCATTGTTCTTATCAGTGCTATTGGGCCCGTTTAAATCTGTGTGGCCTTCAGGTTATCTTGTCTGCACTTTTCTGACTTTGGCAAAGTGAAGACATATTGTACACAAGTCCTTTATACTCCTGTCTACAGCGTTTTAGGGTGGCTGTGGCTCAGGTTGTAGAGCAGGTTGTCCACTAATCGTAGGGTTGGCGGTCAGATTCCCAGTCCACATGACTCCATATGCCGAAGTGTCCTTGGGCAAGGCACTAAGTTGACCCCAAGTTGAGCCCGATGGCAAGCTCTGCTACCATTGGTGTGTGAATGGGTGAATGAGAACCAGTGTAAAGTACTTTGAACCACTAATGTTAAAAAAGCACTATATAAGTGCAGACCATTTTTGAATGTGAAAATGCTAGGTTTGCTTGCATTGTCTATGGCTCATATCACTTGTTTTGTGCGTATAGTAGTACCAATTTTTATTTATTTTTTTTTAGTTTAAATGGTATCTCTGTTGTAGATTAGATGTTGCACATAATAAACCTTTACGTGCTAAATCATGCCCCTTGCTGTCTTCCCAGCTTCTTTCCCCATGACTGCTCTCTAGAAACTGAAATGTTTGGACAACAGAGGGATCTGTGTTGCGAATCAGGAGTAAATTCAATCCGGCAGCCTTAGTTGACTGTCTCCCTCAGGTTCTGGGGCTATAGATGCATCCGGTCGTGGAGGGAAGCATTCCTCAGGGATTAGTTTTTCAGGTTAGTAATGATTCCCACCCTGTGGTAGGAAGATAGTCAGAGGGATCCAGCGTCCCATTATTTTCCCTGGTTTGCATCTCACGGAGATCGATATGAAATAGTGCAACTGAGCCTCATTGTTGGAGCACCTTGCACTTGAACCACTTTTGATTAAATATTGATAAACAGTCATTTTTCTTTCATTCTTGAATGTTAGCTAGCATGATGATAAGTCACTGCTGAGCTCGCTGAATACTAGCTAGCTAGCTCTCAAAATACAACCCGCCACGATAAATGCAAAAGCACTATTCGGATGGGACTAGTTTTCTAAACGTAGTTTGAGTTACAATTCTCATCACCCGACGTCTGTGATTCTGTGTACCGACATCTGTGTTTATATATGTGACATCTCTGTGTTTATTCCACAGGTGGGAGTGTCTGTTTTGTACATCTGGGCATTGCAGAAGATCATGTGCTCTGGATGCGTGCATAAGTATTTTAAATAATAAAAATAAAATAAAAAATTCTTAATTTATGGATTTCATTTTCATTTATTAACATGAATTATTTAAAAACATACTAAAATCAACTTCACGTGATTTTATACGTAGAACTGGCTATAAAATACCCACTGAAATAAAGACACAATTGCTCATATAATTAAAACATTATACATTTGAGTGCGGAAATGAGGGTGAGTAATCACCTGACACTGATATTACAGTGGCCAGTCTTAACAATTTACGTGATTTGGCTGCCTATTCTTGTTGATTTTATTTATTTTTTCTTCACCAGGTAGCAAACACATGTACATCCATACTGAATTACACAGAACATGCCCTGCATGTGGCAGTTTGCGAGTGCTGGGATTGAACACACAACCTTCCAATCAGTTGTCCAACATCTTAACTACTGAGCTACCACCTACCCTTTTAATGTTTTCAGCATTTAGGATGGCTTGTGATTGACCATTGCCTTGGAGTGAAGCTTTATAAACACACAGTCTTTTGTCCTTGTGTCTTTTGTGAATGTGCACGAGATGGAACTTGCTGGATTATGACAACCTGCCATTTTGTAATTAAGTCTCTTTAGCATTTGTATGATTACAGAGTTAGTAAACAGAGCAAAAAAAGATGGTTTTAAAAAGGAACACGTACATGATGAAGTGTAAAGGTACAGTTGGATACGAGGGTAATGTTAAATTCTTTTCAATCTTGTCCATTCAGAAAAACAAAGACTTAGCTTGAATCATTTTGACAGCCTTTTATTATTGGTGTCTCTGGTTGACCAGACAGATGACCATTGTTCACCGATATCTGCCTCACTCTGTGTATTGTCCCTTGACATATGAGTGGCATGCGGCTCCCGGTTGCCGAGTCCAGCCACATACACAAGCGCACACTCACGAACACAGCATGGGGACAGCTGCCCAGAAAAGGCGTGCTCCACAGGACATGGGAGGGAGGGCACGTTCTCCCTGTGATTATAATACATATCTCTGACATCACATATGTGCGCGGATATGTGCACGTGAGCAAACGGGACCGTCCTTATGAGGACAAACCACCCATGAGCCAGCAGGACCTGTTGATTGTGGCCATTGGGCTAGAAATAATCCGCCATAGTGCTGGTCTGGAAATTGACAGTTTGGATTGTGGGAGAGAAAGCGGGAAACTTTGCCACTTGAATTGTCCTCTTCTGTCTCTCGCAGTGGGTGGCTGGGAGGACTGGACAGCTTGAGGACTGCGATTGCATGTCTGTGTGTTGTAGGTTATATAACAGGATTAAAAACTCATCAAAAGATCAGCAAAAGAAATCGTATTAGTTGTTGGATTGACAATCTGTCAGTGAGTCAGACTAGTGCGTGGACTAGAAATTAGAGATTTCAGAATGCCCTCGAGTGCAGATGCTAGACGGGGGAAAAAAAAGAAAGGAAAAAGAAGAATGCCAGCATTAATTTTATCGTGTCCAGTTGGTGTGTTCATTTTGTTGCCTTTAGTGTAAATGATGGCGCAGTTAATGTTTGTTTTAGAGCCTATGCTCTGTAAACATTAGGGAAATACCAATGCAGATCTTCAATGCAGTAACATTCACTTAATTTCTAGACATTTTTTATTTTTTCAAATAAAAATCAGCATATTGTCAGAGAGGTGTGGGTCTTTTTGGCTTATTAATTAATTAATTTATTTATCTATGGGTGGCATGGTGGAACAGTGGGTAGCGGTGCCGCCTCATAGCTCCAGGGTACCAGCTTTGATCGTGATCTCGGGTCACTGTCTGTGTGAAGTTTTGCATGTTCTCCCAGTGTCCACATGGGTTTCCTCCGAGTTCTCCGTTTTCCTCCCACTTATAAAAACATGCCAGCAGGTTGACTGGCTACTCTAACTTGCCCTGTAGGTGTGAATGAGAATCTGTGCCCTGTGATGATTTGGCATCAATCCAGGTGTATTCCTGCCTCACAGTGTTCCTGGGATAGATGCCAGATCCACTGCGATCCTGACCAAGTACTTACTGAATGAATTAACTCATTGTTTGTTTATTTTTTGATCTATTTATATTTAACTATATAATATATATATATATATATATATATATATATATATATATATATATATATATATATATATATATATATATATATATATATATATATATATATATATATATATTTTTTTTTTTTATTGACCATAATTAAAAAAAAAAAAAAAAAGATTTATTTTTTCATTCAGAACCGGCAGCAGAAACTTTCTTGTGATCTTCAGACACGTATTGACTTAGCTGTTATGTAACATCCTCCCAGTGTGTGGAGCTTCCTCATAGTCCCACATGCATAAAGACTAATCCAAGGCTTATGAATGGAACTGCAGGTGTGCACTCAGGTAAATTCCCCGCCATAAAGGAAGGAAAGTTAACAATATGAATGTCAATATGTCTCTTCCTATCTGCTATTTCATTATCCATAAGCAGTCGCCACCTGTCCCTTTTGGTGTATACTTCGTTTGGGGGAACGTTTCAGAAGACGTTAAGCAAATAAAGGCTTGTGAGGGAATATACCTTTTTAAACAGTCAAAAGAATTGGCAGCGACACAAAGCAATGGATGATGAAAAAAGTAGCATCTAAAGTAGAACATGAATGATATTGTATGTTTTTGTTGTGGAAACCTTTTGAAGTTTTGTGTGTGTATGTATGTATGTATATAAATTGCTTACATGTATATAAATATAAAAATCTAATTTACTAACTATATGGGGTGTAACACAGTGACACTGACTGTATCTTTAACAAATAGCAATTTGCAGTACTTTATTCATCTCCTGAACCAGATGTCCTGTGTAACATCTTTCCCAATTCAAGAAACCGCTGGACAATCATAGCCATCTAACAGTATTTTATCAAATTTACTTCAGTGTTTGAGTTTGTTACAGTCCAGGATCATTTGATAAGTTTGTGGGACACACTTTCAGAAAATTTAGCATGAAGCTCAATAAATAAAAACGTTTCTTTTGTTTGTAGAAACATCGGAGAAGTGGGTTTCATTTCCAGGCTATTTGTTTTTTATTGAATTTTGCGAAACCAGCCTTTGTATTCAGTATGTATGTTTAATGGTCTTCAAAGTGTTGTTCAGACCACAATACCTCAATGGTAATACCATGACCTTCATGATGCTGTCACCTCACTGTTAAGCATATTTAGAGAAAATACAAATGCTAGCCAAATAGTATCGTATGTGCAAAGTGAGGACCGAAAAGTTCAATGACGACCTGCTGAGATTGACGAGTACAATTTGCTATATGATCGAATACTGATTTGTTTCCCTGTAGTAATGCATTTAACTAGCTTGTTATGTATTATTTATATTATATTTTCTTTTAATAAACATAGGAATGGGTACATTGGAAAGTTGTGTGTGTCAGACATCATGCCGTTTTGAAGATCACGTCCATCTGGAATTGACATTGGTTTTTGCACGCTCAGGCCTACTTCACTCTGCCTGCATGCTGTGGGTGAGTTTTGGTCATGACCTCTGACCTCAAGCCTGGCCTACTCTGGGTCACTAGTTCCTGTAATAGTCTTTGTTCAGATGCTGAGAAGTATTTCTTTGATTTGCCAATCCCATTCTCTGTATCTCTGAGATCGATGGCTGGAAATTCACTGAAGCTGTACCTCTGTTTTTCAATTTATTTACAAATCAAAAGAAGACCCTGAGGGAATTAATAAGACAGGCAAGCCAAACTTAAAAAAGGGTAAATCAATAGAAAATAGATTGAAAAGAAACAAAAGTCAGACTTTTTTGACAGATATGTCAAGAAGTGAAGTGTTAATGAGACAACTACAATGGTTCAGAAGCTTATTAAGTAATGAAAGGAGTTAGTTATAAAAGAAAAGTGTAGGTCTGTAAATACTTAGAAAATATGTACAGTAGATCACATTCACAAAAGGAAATAAAAACTGTTAAACTGATATTGTTTTTATTTTTGTACTTGTACTATTTGACAGACCTCATAAAACCACTAAATCGCTTTAAATAAATTTAATTTTCTCTTAAGGGTCCACAAATTTTTGCCCTAGATTCTGCAATAGGCCTGGGCAAGGTGATATAATATTGATATTGTGATAAATTGTCACAATATATTTTTCTGAGATATTGTGGGTATTGTGATTATATTTTTAAATAACAACAAATAAACAGCTTTCTACTTTTTGAATTTTTTAAATTGTAAAATGTAAAAAAAAAAAAAAGTTTCTTTTTACACATTTTTCCCTCCTCAAACTGAATTATCAGCGAATGAATTATTTAGAGGTTGATTTTTAAAATGCAACACTACTGTTTTGCTGACATATTGTTGGGAAACCTATATATCAAGATAAATATTGTTTATCATACAAGTGTCTTAAAATATTATGATATGATATTTTAGTCATACCACCCATGATGGAATACACATTACAATACAATGCAATACACTTATTTTTCAATGTACTTATTTTTCCAAATCCAGCTCCAATGTATACCAAGAGGAGAACCATCTCTACAGTATATTCTGCAGTACATACAGAGTGAAGGGACCTTGGTGTTCCTCCTTCCTTATGACCACATGACTAGTCCGGTCATCAGGGATCCCTGGCCACTAACATATAGCATAGGGCTGCAAGTCTTAATCCCAGCTGTCCTACTAAAATGTCCAACTTAATAACACTAATAATAATAATAATAATAAGAATAATAATAATAATAAGAAGAATAATAAACTTTATTTATAGAGCACCAATGATACATAAATTGATATAGACTACTATAGCAAGTAGTCTTTTATATGCAAGAATAAAATAGAATAAATAAAATAATGAAATAAAAATAAAATCTACAAAAACATAAAGACCAATATAAATAACAACGCTTTGATATCTAAGCCAGTTTCCTGTAGAGTATACGGCGGGGCAGACAAATCCACTCTTATTGGACATACAGTTTAGCATTTTGGACTTGTGGTATATTTAGCATAATGAACACAGCAGAGCGTATTTAAAATAGATGATCTAACCAAAAAAGATAGAAAGCCTCACTATCTTTACAGCTCTGGCTCAATAGCTTCTTGGGTGTTTGTATAGAACCCACAAAGCATGCTGCATGTTGTTGTTGGACCTAATTCAAGGAGATCATACATTTCTGAAGGATGAGGTGGGCAGCTGCGACTCCATTCACCACCGATGATTTCCCTCTTCCCATTTCTGTTCCTCTCAAGACACTCCTCACATCCTCATAACTTCACTCATACCTGCTCAGAGCTGGACAAGTGCTGTTCCTGTTCTTCCATGAAGATGGTGAATTAAAAAAAATAAAAAGTCAAGGTACAATGAAGAGTAGGCTCTTGAGGAAGCGTACCAAGTAGTTTCTAGTGTGACACTTCAAACTCACTGACCTTTTGCCTACTTCTTGTTGGCTGCAGATGTGGTTATAATGATAAGGTTATTATCATAGATGTACAGTATGAGGTATTAGGGTCTCCACCTTCATCCGTGGTCTAAGCCTGAAGGGGTTCATCCCTGATAACTCTCTCCCATAGCACAGTCATGGGCCAAGAAGGAGGAGGCCCTTGATTATCAGGTTCTGTACATGAACAGCTGGCCATCTGGATCTATTTCCTCTTAACATGAGAGGGCAGGGCTATTACCACCCTCTCAATTACTGGCTTTTAATGATTGGTCAATGGGAATCACATAACACAGCGAAATGGGTAGGTATTAAGTAATGCTGAACAAATAACCCAAGTGGATTTTTTTAAATGGTTCCCACAGATGGCTGCCATGTCATACATTCATTACCTTTTAGAAAGCCTGTAGATTTGTACCTGTCTATCAGACTGTATACCAACAAAACTTATTACCCTTGACATAATGTTACAAGTTTTTTGAGGCTTGGTTCTATCAAGTTTAATGCTACAAGGATTCAGTTCAATCGGAATTCAGTATCACTGTGGAACCAATTATCCTGAGGCAATTTCCATGAAGCCTTAAGACTCACTCTCCAAAACAGCGCTTGACTTTGCCCATCCGTCAGTCAGGTGCTTGCCCAGCTATGCGGAGGTTAATTTTCAAGCTCGGAAAATCAGGTAAATCTATAAAATCTGATTAAAGTGGCCGATGTTCATTAACCATTTGAGTGAGGGAGTGCGAAACAATAGGCTCAGAATCCGTGGCGACAGTTCGAATCCATGTGAAGAGCCACGAAAGCCGTGGAACTGCAGTGGCCATCGGCCCTTTCAATCATTCACCCACAAGAATGTCTTTCTTCCTCATGCCCCTCTGAGCTTCGTCTTGCTGGACATTTCTCACCTAACCAGCGAATTCTTGGCTGAACAAACAAGCATTGACTTTTTCTCTTGCTTTGAGCTGCAGAAGCCCTTTGCTCCTTAGTCCTCTGACCTCTGTTTCTCCCTCACTTACTTAAAAAAATAATCATAATCCACTATATTTCTGTCTTGTGACAATCAAAGCAGAAAAAAAATAGATTATACATGTTGGTACTGTAGTAAACTTGGTGCATGGTGTTCTGGAATGTACTGCAAAAATCATAGCGTATGCCAGTGGATGACGAGATTACTTTTTTTTCTGTGTGCCAAGCAACAGTAACCTCTACATATGCTTCATTTGAGGCGTAGTTGCAACTTCAAATTGTAATTCCCCACCTAAAACTGGTAAAAGGCACCACAAATGCCCCTCAACTTCAAATTTCAACTCACCAACTTGGGGTAGTCGTTTTTTCCCTGTTTCCTGTTTACGGACTGATGTCAAATCAACATGGCCGCTCACACTTTGAACAGTCCCCCTTCTCTAATTTTAAATTAGGACAGTATTGGCTTTAGATCAGTTAATATACAGACACAGTACTTGGTTAAACGTTAGCCGGCCAGCTTGGTGCTTATGCTACTCGCTATTGTCAGCTGTTGTTGCTGTGCTGCAGGTTCAGTCCAAAATGTTGCATTAATATTTGAAGTTCACTATAGAGGAACTTCACCAATAGCCAGTCAGGGCTATAACTGTTAAAGTGCGTTTAAAGTAGCTTTTTATAAACTTTGTGCTCTGACAGAGAAAACAGAACACGCTTTCATGGACCCATACATTTTTTTCCCCCACTTTGCACATCGAACGTGCCAAGGTGGGAAATGAGCTTGTTTCAACTTTCAAGCTACCACGTACAATGCACCACAAACATAACATTAATAATCAGCAACTACTCCATTCAGAGTACCAGTCAGAGACCACAGCCCCACCCACTTTTTTGGCTCACAAGAGTGAGGTTCGTGTATTCAAAGGTCACATTTCACCTAAATAATGTTGGCACACTACCAGAAGCAAATGTACATCTTCCAGGCTCTGCATCCTTTCCCTTTCGGCAATTTGGCAATTTTCGGCAATTTTCTGCAGTAAATGGGCTGACCGCTGCTTTGGCTGAGAAAGCAGACAAACATCGTTTTACAGGCGGCTCCTGCATCACCATTGCAAGGGATCAGAAATCATCAAGAAAGAAAATATTCAATATAGACAATCAATGTTGTGACAATGCAGAAAAACCTGCAGTTCAAAATGATGTATGAACTTTCAAGGCTTTCTCCTGCCTAGACATCACATGACCAGGCTTCCCCCATCAGATGAGGTTTGGTCATTGCCCCAAACTAAGACCACGCCTACCCCTTCTTTGTCTTCCATGTTATCAATTTCTAGTCTGTGTTACAGTGACTAATCAAGTGGTCCACTGCCAAACCTGCTGACTCAGGATGCCTCTTCTAAATGCATTTAATCAGAACAGCTTTAGCTTCTCACGGCCTGGCGGTCATTCCCCTTTGATCGACCGCTGCTGACCAGAGAGCCTTGGAAAGCCCTTAGCGCTCACTGCGAGTCTTTGTAGCCCTTCCAGGTGGGATGCAGATAGCTAGAATCACGCAACAGAAGGAAGAATGGAGAGCCCTCCATATTCTCCACTCTTGCCTGAGTGACCCTCAACTATCAAAAATAGTAGGCTGAATCATTTGGCTGAAAAGAGAAGGTTGAAAGGGACTTTCTCATAAGCCAAACCAATGAAAGCTTTTGTACAATATTTTTAGTTAATGTTTCGAGGCATTGTTTTGTGAAAGCTAGATTCCTGTGTGACTCATAAAGGAAAGTGTGAACATGCCAGTATTGCTATTAAGGAATGAAAAGAGTCATACTTTTGGTTCTTCTCAAGAGACCCTCAAGGTTAGTGAGTAATGTTTTGTAACAGTCAATTATTCACAAAGGTCGTATTTAGGGCAGAAAGCTGACTCAGTTGTACTATTTGTAGACTGTTATTTGTAGATTTTGAATGCTGCTTCACTTATATCATTTTTGGGTGTACACCACATAAAAAAAAAAAAAAAAAACTCGTCGTCTGGACTGTATTCATATCTTTGCTATCATCTTTACCAGTCTATGTGTATTTGTTTTTAAGGAATGTGTTCTCCAAAGTCAGGGCCATTGCCTTTACATTGTACTTTTAGTTTCAGTATTTCTCAAACCACACTTTGCACCCAAGACATTGTGAACCTGTGAAAGTGATAAGCAAGCTCCTTTCCCATGGCTCTGCGCACTTATCATTAACTAACCTCTATGAAAGAGTCCGAATGTTTCCAAGCTGTTTAGAAGCAGAGGTCATTCTAGTGTAAGTGACAAACTACATATGTAGCGCAGTGTGAAGAAAGTCATTGATTGACGAGTCATGAGTTTTAGGCTTGTGGCTTCAATTGCTCTCGGTTCAGCAGTTTTCAGAGATGCAATGGATATCTTTAGGATGCAGTAAAATAGGGGAAAGGACAAAATGCATACATACATACAAACATATATAAACCAGGGAAAACAAAGAGGATTCTTAAATGTTTAGTAGCCCATTTAATGGAGATGGGTAACACTGGGTTGATGCCATAACTACCTTCATAAAGGAAAAATGGCATTAAATGTTTATCAATTGGTTGAAGAAACAAATGAAAGTAGGGTCACAGTGCTATAAGTAACCTTGCACTGCAAACTTCATTATTTATAGCTCAATTTTGTGAAAATTGCTGAACGGCTTGGTTGAATGGATATGATTTATTTATTTTTTTTCAGCAAAAATGTCTCTTCATACTTTCACTTACCTTGAGGCATTGACTCCAAATAACACAGTGCTTTCGATTCTATTGATATCATTAATCTTATTCCTGACATCATTGATTAAGCGCCTGACTAATGATGATTTAGTGTCCCTAATTTATCAAAGACGCATTGTTTACCTCAGATATCAGTCACATTGCTTGGCTTTAGGAAACTTGATTAGGGAAACAGCATACATTCAGCTTATTAGGAGGTCTGTCACTTTGAGTAAAACTTTGCATTCTGTGGCAGAAGACCATTCATTTTCCTTTGCAGGTTCGTGCCCTCTGATTGCTTGCACACACCGCGTTGTGTTGCTCCTCTCACATTGTGGCCCATGTTGTTTTCTCAGCTGAGTGCAGCTGCCCTTACCTCGGGCCTGATAGCGACCGGCCTTTCATCCTCCCACGCAGCGATACAGCGGCTTTGGCCTTTGTTCTCTGAGGTCGCTCCCAGTCCGATGCACTAGTGACTCAACAGAAAAAAATACCTCCACCCCCAGATCCCCCAGATCCTTCACCCTAAACGAGAAGATGGACAAGGACAAAAGGACATTTGACCCAGTTACCCATGTCTAATGGAAATGGACACATCAGCTGACAGCCCACAGCTTTTCACAACTGTAAATGGGTACACAAGACCAACCAGGTGTTGTTTTTTTTTTTTTTTACAATGTTATATGCAGTGTTCAAAATCTGTGGTACACTAATATAACTGAGGATTCTCAATGTTCAGATTCCACAGGTGTTTGGATAGCAATTCCTGACACAGGAAGTGAACAGTGTGTGTGTTCAGAAGACCTAACCAGCTACAGGTGTTTCATAGTAATTGAATTAGAGGTAGCATGGCTTGACAGGACTCAAGGTGTTGTGTCTGAGAGTAAGCAGTAGCCCGTCTAAGCAGAATGCTGGGAGAGTTGGTGGTGAAGGGGGGATCGGAGAGGAGATCAAGGGTAACCCGGGACATATTGGAGGTCAGCATTCTAACACCCAACCTCGCCTGGCAACCGGTCCTGGAATGTTCTCACGGGCTGTGCAGGGGAAGTCGGGAGCCCCTAGACAATTGGTTGAGAGTTAATATTGGCCTTCCGGGTCAAAGGTTAAATTTGGGGAGGTCAGGCAGAAGTGCTGGAATGAGCCAGTTTGTAGAAATGCTGCCTTGGTTTTTTATAAACTGTTCCTCAGAAGTATTCACAGAATGAGCCAGAGACAAGAGTAATGTTCCCCCTGCTCTAGAACACCCATTGGGCAACAGCTGGCCTTGGAATTGGGTTACCTCCTTCACACTGTACAAGAGGATAACGCAACACTGTCAGCCATATGCAGACAGATGTTTGTGGCATAAACGGACTTATTCTTCATACTTGGACTGGAGGAACATAAAATACTTATTTATGACCGCACGGAGTGAGGTCAGTGTTTTAAAGGCAATTATACCACAGAGCTATTGAATTCACGAATCAGATTATGTGGATTAATTTCCTATAACATCAGCTCTGACAGTAGTTGGCTGGCTGTAACATAAATTATAGATTTATATTAATGAACTCAGTTATCATACCTTAAGTAAGAACTCAGACATAGGCACTTGTATGGTTGACCCTCCACATAATCTAAAGCTAATAGTTACGGATCAAATAAATGTGCTGTTAGTTAACAAAGAAAAACTTATCATCATTGATATAGTGGAGTTTTCTGTAAGAAGATGTTTATGTAACATTTATGGAAGGAGTGTCCTGTGTCAGAGCTTTGTAATAGTTCTTCAGGACCAAGGCGTTTGTGTAAAATAACAGCTGCATTTTTTTATTTTATTTTTTTTTTATCTTCAGGAGTAACCGAGAAACACAGGCTATCATGCAATGCTCCCAGTCTTTTGAATTGTAAATTGGTATTCGTTCATTCATTCATACTTCTTTCATTCACTTATTTGTCTGGCCTCACTTTGCCCACATAATCTTCAGATTTCCAAGAATGACTGACAGCATCTTTCTTCAGTAGCCGTGCAGCAGGATCTTAAGAGCCCACCCCCTTTGCTTGGGCTCATGTTTCCCAAAAGAGCTGCAATGCATGAATGGTGCCCTCTTCATATCACTAGCTCCCTCCTTCATTCACAATTTCTTTACTCCATTAGTCATCTGACCTACACTGTTCAAACAGGGGTGGATGCCAAAATGGCAGAACACAAAACTTTTAGTGTTAATGCTTTTTATCAATATTTACCTACAGTTCATTTCCTACTGAAGGTGTCAGTAAAGGATATGGAGTAAATGCAAACAGATAGGAATCTCCTCCAACAGCTTAGCCCAGGGAAGCTGGAGAAGAAACATAAGAAAATATCTACAGATACTTTATGCAGGTCACGTCTTACAGTATTTGTTTTTCCAGGTCAACTTTTTCAACGTTTATCCGAGTGTTGCATATAACCAAGACAAAGTCTTGCAGTCGAGCAATAAGTTCGCACTTGTTGGTTCTTATCATTTCATTGCACTGTATACCAGTCATAAACTATTCTTCATGAGAGAAATATCAAAGAGACCTATCCTTTTTTTATTGAGTTGAGCATGCATGGTTATCAAGAACAAAGCTCTATTCTCTGTGCCTATTCAGGAATGTTTTACTATAGGGTGTGTACCCATGGGGCCTCTTAATAATGCATTTAAGCCTGAAACACGTTGGTCTGGAGGAAAAAAAAAGAAAAGAAAACCACTGTCATATTTACACAACTCAATAATGATGGAGGTATCACTCATCACCTCCGTGTCAGTTTTTCTCCTTTCATTATTTCAAGTTTGAGTGATTGTCTGGATCGTTGACCCAGCTACAAGTAAACGGAAAGATAGACCAGCCTAAACAGAATCGGCCGCTTTGTAGGCCTTGAATGCAGGGTTGCCAGGCTTGCAGTTTATACACCAAGTTGGGCTTGTTTTGGAACAAGGTTGCAGGTGGAAAAAGCAATTCCACAGCTCGCATTTAAAAATAACCTGTGGCTGCTAATATTTTATTTGACAGCAAATAATTAGAATGAATCTGAAACAATTTCCCGGAATGTAGTTTATGGCAAAGAAAGGAAAATGTA
Organism: Ameiurus melas; assembly: GCA_012411365.1. NCBI lineage: Eukaryota > Metazoa > Chordata > Actinopteri > Siluriformes > Ictaluridae > Ameiurus > Ameiurus melas. Next base: position 6,325,373 of record CM022762.1, on the reverse strand, counting down.
TGTATGATGTACAGGATTTCTGTTTAAAACATTTTGCAAAGATTTGGAGTGGGAAAGGGGGATTATTGAGTGAGTAATGCTTTGATGATTAAACGGTGTATTGCAAATAATGCAAATCAGAAATGTGTGCGCACCACGGTGAACTTGTTTCCAATGCAAAGTATGAATAAAAGAAGAGAAATGCATCTCCCTTTTCCAACGGCAAACTTTTTGGTTTACGTGCAGTTGTAGCTGGAAATTTTGCTGAGACTTGGCAACCAGGCTTGGATATGCTTCTCTGACAAATGAGTGCACTACATGCTAAAGTGCAAGCAAGGACCTGATCCAAGGACAGCATCCTGGCCTCTGTTTGACTGATAGCACCTGGTCTAATTCTTAAACCTGACTTGACCTGAAACAAGCCAAAACAAGCATGGTGGCCACATCCTCAATGTTAGAGAGACGATTTGAACGTCTCACCTCTGACAGCTGACCCCTGTAGTTGTAGGAGGGCTAACTGATGACACAATGAAGGAGGAAGAAAAGACTACCTTTGGGAATAGTCCTCCCCCAATGGGTACAAGTTCTCCCATGGGTACTAGTAGTGTTAACAAGTAAAGAAAGTTAGCATTATGCTAAATCCTGCTTAATGGTTTGCTTTAATTGCTAGTTGAATATGCCGAACTGCTTCTGTGGTGAACTTAGAGCAAATGTTTAATATTTAAAACTTTTTAAATATGAAAATTGACATAAATGAAATAACTTCCCTTTTTTTATTATGCAACAAAGGAAGAATGTTGTGAATGTTAATGCAAAATTAGCACCTTTTAATTGTAACTCCGAGATAACTAACTAGGTTTACAGACCTTTATCTATATAATCAATGTCTTTCCCTCAGATGTTGTTGGTCCTTGAACTAAAATGTTGTTATACAGTATAGACCCTGGATAGTGGCGTTAAAATAAAGCTAATCTGATCTGTAGCAATTACAGATCATTAGCAATTTTTATATGATTATAACAGTAATAACAGATAACAGTAACCACAGCGAGTACTTGGCTGTTTAGGTATATTATAATTATTGCTGTAATATTGTAATTATGTATTACAGTTATTTTATTTTAAATAGTCTGATTTTTGTACATATCTGCACTGTGATATTTATTTATTTTTCATTTTTGTTTTATTGGATTTTATTTTATTAACAGATCATTGTTAATGGCTGTGTATTTCTTTCTGTAGATTTCTCTGTAAGGCGGTTTTACTATAATTTTAAGCTTAGCAGTTAAAAAATATTGTATTGGTGTGTATGTATATATATATATATATATATATATATATATATATATATATATATATATATATATATATATATATATATATATATATATATAATATATAAAAACTTGTCTTGACATGTCAAATCATCATTAGTGCAGTGTCACTCTGGAGCATTAACACACCCTTGGAGAAAAATAAGGTCAGATATTGTGTACTTATCAGGGACGGACAGAGGAAACCCCCCTGTCACGTTCCACAAGAATAAGCCCAGAAACATCAGTTGAAATAATAGATACCCTTAGCATATCTCAAAACATACACAATACCCATTTACACCCAACTCTACACAGCATATGTGTTCTGCAACAAATTATTTATTTAACGTTGAAATGTTCATTGCATGGTACTAAAGCATATCATGATATAAGAAATATATAGCATGTTTTCATGCTGTTGCTTTCTGTATATGATTTCAGATTTATAATGCACAATTTAGTTTGGGTATTATATATGGTTTATTTTATTGTTGATGTATTTTACTTTGCTTGTTATCTATAGATGAAGGTGTGTTCTGCAAACGAATATGTAATTCTGGCTGTCTTATTTAGGAACAACTGACTTAGAAAGTGCTTTGAGAAGACATATTATGCTATCTGTTGATTGAGAACTTCCTATAAAGTTTGTTAAGTAGCATTGCACTCTATAATTTGGAATAAAAAATTATAGAATTAAAAAAAAACTTAAATATTAAGGCTATGGAAAGAAAGAGGTGAAATAGGTGCAGTTCAGAGCCAGTTCCTCAAGGTGGCGCTTGTAATCCAATTGCACTAGTAAAATACTCCAGAGTGTGGGAGGGCTGGGAAAATAAGATGAATAAACGGGGGATGAGGCTCATAGACTTACTGTTTTAAGACCTGAATGACAGCTTCTCAGGCCTTGGCTCTGATAGTCATTGCCTCCCACTGCTACAATTAGCATTATAAGTGGGTGAGCAGGTAAGCAGGTAAAGCAATGCATAGCAACACACACACACACACACATCAACCCACCCACACACAGGTTTACATTGCTACTGGTTGTTTTCCAAAATTCCTAAGATACTTCTTAGGCACAGTATACAAGCACATTGATAATTATCATGTGTTATATATCAAAGGAGAAGCTTTTATGACTCATAAGGAAACGCAAGACACCACATGGCCTACACAAGGCCAGCCAACGCATGGCATGCTGGAGTGCCAAACGTGATGAGGAGCTTCACACAGGTCAAGAGAGTGGGGAAAAAGCTGTACAGTTTGATGAATGGTATCAGTTATAGTGAGATGAAGAGCAAGACTCGTTCAATGGGAAGATCAGTCACTGCATGGAGTTTTTACGCTGTAACCAAAGCCAGCTTCATAGACTTTTCTTCCCGAATCTACCTTAAGCGTGATCCAAATCTGATGACATTCCAAGCATCAGTCAAGGGTATCTGTCTGGGAACTCGGCTTGTCTTATACACATCCTACAACTGCCTTTTGTTCAGGGACATCCTCTGATGTTGTTCCCTCATCAGTGTTGTTTACTGTATGATCCTCGAGTATTGGGTCTGTGGGTGTTTGTGTGTATATCTGCACATGTTTGGTGTTTGAGTGTGTATCAGGGGCAGCACGCATTCCTGGCTTGATGCACGTCGGTCTTTGTACACCCCTCCCTCATGCAGCCTGCTTTCCCCGCCTGCTTGTTGCTCCGGGTTCTCATGGGACAGTAATCTACAACAAAGACTTTCCAGCCCACACACTAGGCAGGGGTAATGCTCCCACGTAAGCTCTCTCCCCCGAGCCATGTGCTCTCGGCCTAGCGTACAGCATGTGGTCCGGCTAGCTTACCAGTGTAGCCTTGTTAGCAGAGCACAGTTTTCTTTTCTTTTCAGTGGATTCACTTACAAAACCTCTCACAGATAGACTCTGAACTCGTTCAGACTTGCAAAGATTCCAGTGAAGTCCACATCAAATTGGGTAGAAGGGATTCTTTGTTGGGTTGATTGTGTTCTTTTTTTAAACACAGTGTTATGACTGTGTGTACATTAGAAATATTAGGAGAAGGAGGAAGGCCATTCATAATGTACTCTGCGTTGTTTTGGGGGTTTTGTGTCCTCCTTACTCTAGTAACATTTACATGCTTAAATGTTTATCTAGTAAGGTTTACATGCTGATTTGTGGAGATATATTATTCCTAAGCTTTCCACTACACTGCACAACAGCAATGCTTTAAGATCATCAGTTTTCACTTACTAGGATGATTATCATCAAATCTGTCTGCGTTCAGGTGTATGCCTGCACAGAGCACCTCCAGAGTTGCTGAGTGCATGGCTTTGAAATCATTCCCCACCAAGAGCATTCAGCTTTCTCAAGCCTCCACCCACATCAGCCCAATAGAATCCACCTTCTCATGACTGCCATACTGGTCAGTTGGCTCATCCCCCCCCCGCCTTAAATATTGACTGTAATTGCATAAAAGTGCTTGATAGTACAGATGAAGAAGGTTCCCACTTCAGTTGTAGCCAAGCAGAGAGATCTGATATTGTAAAGACTTTGTGAACCCCCATGCTGCTGTGAGAAGGCCAAGCAGACACTGTTTTCCCCCATGTGCTCCACTAGCGCAGTTAATTTCAGGGAAAATAGCTAACAATTAATGTTTTTTTTTCCCCTGGAAACATAGGGAATTTAAACTGAGAGATGCTCTAGATAAAGAAGGATTTGTTTGCAATTAAGCACTATGTGCATGAAGCTATTCAAACACTGTAGTAATTGCATAAACACAGTAAGTGATCACAAAGCTTATATTGACCAGTGAAAACTTTTGGACAACTGTGCACTGAAAAGAAGAATACATTTGTTCTGCAGGTATTTTCCAAAGGATTTAATGAGTTAAAAGGACATTCTTGGGTGTATGCACTTTTAGCTTTTTTCAGTTCCTGATTCTGTTAAAAGAATTGCACAATAGTTTCACTGAAGAACAATTGAGACATGAGAAAGGTGCCTTGAGCTTTTTGTGAATGGTGAAAGCTTGGGGGGGTGAGACTCTGCAGGGATTGGTGGACCAGTCAGAAGAGCTGTAATGTGACTGGTCGTCCTCTCAGGAACACACGCTTCGTGATTGGATCAATGAGAGAAGAGCCTGCCTCTAACAGGAGAGGACTTGCAGTGTTGCCGTGTGTGCGTACATGTGGCTGTCTGCTGAAAGAGAAAGATTATGTTTCCGCATCTGTTATTGGACCAGCCGCTCGTGGAAAACCACAAAGCGAAGACATTCACATGTCAGTAAACCATGGGGACTCGATGGTTATTTTCCACTTCCACAAGTTTTGAGTTTTTGAAAAAAGAGCAGAAAAAGGAAGTAAGTGTAGCTGTGGTGGCGGCCATGCTTCCTTCCTCTGTCCGGTGTGCTTTATGAATCAGTCCCTCTCATGCACCAGAACTTGAGCCACAACCAGAATATTCAGTTCTTCACTCACCGGTAATACAGTGTGACAGCCTTCATAACAGCCACTAGGCAAGAGTTCACCAATGTAACCTTCCTAGTGGGTTATAAAGAAAAACAGGTTTCTGATTGATACTACAAAAATCTACTTAAACTAGTATCTTATAACCAGTGTATCACCAAATAACCACCTAAGACAACTATTGCTTGTCATTGGCTTGTACCCTTTAGTTAATCTCTGAGCAAATACCATTCCCATGCAAGGCAGTTGCTTTTCAATGTGATAAGACCTACCTAACAAGTCTACCTTGAATGTGTTTGTTCTGACTTGTATTTGTACATCTTGTATGTCTTCAGATATAGGCCAATTACTTAGGGTTTAGCAAATATGTCACATAACAGCATGGGGTGCTTGGCTGATCTTATCTGGTTCTAACCCCTATCCATTCCCCCAACCCTCTTTGAGAAGCATGGCTCTTGAAGAGCTGCAGCTACCATGACCTTTCAACTCTGCTCCGTCAGATGCAATTGAAGTGGCCGGAAGTTATTCAACTTGTGTGACGAAGGGCTTCACTCCAGTTGTCCCTCTGGGAGGCGTCTTCGGACTTGTGGCTGAAACAGTCCAGTGACTCTGAATTAGTGGCACAGTGTTGCTGGAGGAAGCGGTTTTGTGGGTGAGGTGAGGGGTCAGCAATATTATATACTTTATGCCCACAGGCAGCCAGAATTGGCTTCACAGTGAAAGGTTTGTTGTGAGTTATATAAGCTGGCCTATTTGCACCATTTATCAAAATGATTATGATAGATTGTAAAACCTGCCCTAGTTTCTCCACACCCAAGAAAATCTCCACTTTGCAGAAGCCACCTGTAGTCCTTAATTGGTCAAGTAAACGAGTGGGAAAATGCTTATTATAGATGATTAAATGAATGGTCTTGTGTCAAGTGACTATTAAATAATTAATTCTTCTGCTTTGAAAGATGTAGAGGTCACCTTTGCTAATTCAGAGCAAGCTATCGGTAACCTGCAACTTGTGCCTCTTGCCAAGGTAACTCACATGACCTAAAGGAAGCTCTGCACAGTCTGGATGTCTAGGGCTGCATATGATGTAATGCATCCTTCAGCACAGGACTGCTTGAACTTCAGGTTGTCCTCATCACTGGGTGTGGGTGAAGATGCAGAGGCAGTTTTCCCTGAGAAGGCCTTGCTAATCAGGGACACATGGAGAAAGAAGGCAAGAGTTGGAATGCAGGGATATGTATAACTATCTGGCGCAATCAGTGCATTCAGTGATCCAGATCAGCTGCACATCCAACATCTGATGACAGCGGTTGGCACTTTTAATTAGCTTTTGCTCAACAGCAATAATGAAACATCATGTTTCTGTAGCTGCACAAAACCTCTGAACAATCTTGGTTAACCTGATTTGTTAATCCTGTTGTATACCGATTTCACCATTTTGCTTTGTCCTATCTTTTTGGATTCAGCCCCTCAGCTGGAAGTTCTCACATTTTGGCCATGGAAGAGTTTGGTTACCACATTAGAAATGCTTTTTTCCCATTCATGGAAAATCTAAAATCTAAACTACACTGGGCTAAGGGCCTTTATTTATATATACTGAGTGTGTGTGTGTGTGTCTGTGTGTGTGTGTGTATATATATATATATATATATATATATATATATATATATATATATATATATATATATATATATATATATATATATATATATATATATATATATATATATATATATAAAATTATTATAAACTATGACAATGAATGCACTGTATTGAATTTAGTATCCAAGTAAATATCCACTGAATTTAATATCCAATACAAAGAAAGATCATCTTATGTACAAAAATGATAGTGCTTACTTGGACAGCTCGATAATAAGCCTAGCCAAGAAGAGTTTAACTTGTTGTTGATAGTCAGCTGACCTATATAATGGGAAAGACCTTTCCGTTTTCCATCCTGCTCTAACAGCCAAAGCTGTGAATAACGCCTTTGGCATGTAATCTTTTTCAACCAGATATTTAATCTATGAGACATCGCACTTCTGCAAGCCAGGGACATGCTCCACCAGGTACCTGTGGGTGTAGCACTTTGGAAATGGATGATATGACTACTGTGAATACAATGAAGAACGTTTTCTCAAGACATGTGCCTGGCCCACACATTAATGCAGTTGTATGCAGTGACATTTGGCTAAGTGCACTGATAAAAAAGAAGAGAGAAACAGGCATGAGAAAGAGAGAGGACAAGAGAAAGGGGGAGGAGGAGAGAGAGAGCAAAAAAGGCCCTTGTCCAGACGGCAAGCACATGCTCATGTAACAGGAGTACTGAATTCCACAAGGCTTACTGACTTTTACTTCCCATTAAGCAGGGGGAAAAGAGAGTGGCTGAGCTGTGGTGGGGGTTAGAGAGCCTGGCAAATCTGATCAAATATCAAATAGGGGGACTTCTACCGGCCCTCTCAAAGCCTTGGGAACATCTGATTGGATCTGATTTCCAGCAGAGGCCCTTCTGATGCGGCGCGTCCCTGTGAAAGACGATGACCTGGGGAAATGAGCTGCTTGAGTCGACCTCCTGGTCTTACCTTAAGGAATGTGACTGCAGCCTGCAACCACACTGGGCTCCTTTTGTCATTGTTTGTTTAATCTATTCTTATCATTTCTTTTGTTAATTGTTAATGCTTGCCACTGACTGCTTCCACTTGTCCTTTTTGTCACCAGAGCAGCTGATGATGTATGTATTCCAGCACAACAAAAATGTAGTCGACCCAATCAAGACAGTGACCAGCATGAACATTTTAGTGAGGTCCACATTGTAGAAATGTCTCATAGTTAATATACTATCACAACTGATTATACTACATCAGTTGCTAATTTTTAATCTCTGTTATATTACCCTTGCATTCTTCACAAAACTGCTCTTTAATTTTTATTGAGTTGATTTTACACTCTGAAAATGGGAAATTTGCAACATCATTTATTTTGTCTGCTTATTGAAAGTGCTTTTTATCAGCCTCAAAACAGACGACATATTACTATTTCATACAGAGGATTATCTTAATATTTTCAAAATGTCACAGTGAGCGTTACACTTTACACTTTACACTCACTGAGAACTTTATAAGGAACACTGTACTAATACTGGGTAGGGCCTCCTTTTGTTTTCAAAACAGCCTCAAGTCTTCGTGGCATGGATTCCAAAAGATGTTGGAAACATTCCTTTGAGATTCTGGTCCATGTTCACGCAATACCTACATATTTTTCAGGTGCACTTTCACGCAGTGAATCTCCCGTTCTACCACAAACCAAAGGTGTTTGATTGATTGAATTCAGATCCAGTGAACATTGAACTCATTGTCACATTCACTAAACTAGTTTGAGACGATTTTTGCTTAGTGTCATGGTGCATTATCATTCTGGAAGTAGTCATTAGAATATTGTGGCCATGGGATGCACATGGTCAGCAACAATACTCAAATAGACTATGGCATTCAAGCAATGATTGAACAGGCCCAAACCTCTACCAGCCTGGACTGTTGACACAAGGCAGGTCGGGTGCATGGATTCATGCTTTTGGTACCAAATTCTGAACCTACCATCTTCCCTGTCATCCGATTTCAAGAGTTTTTTGTCCTGTTTTTTTTTTTTTTTTTTTTTAAAATAATTATTTTTTTTTTTTTTATATTTTTTTTTTTTTTTTTATTTTTTTTTTTTCCTCATCAACAGGGCGTTTTCATCTACAAAACTGCTGCTCACAGGATGTTTTTTTTATTGCACCATTCTGAGTAAACTCTAGAAACTGTTTCACATGAAAATCCCATGATATCAGCAGTTACAGAAATACTCAAACCAAAATACTCAAAGCCCGTTTGGCAGAAACAAACATGGTCAAAATCACTTAGATTATATTTGTTCCCCGTTGTGATGGTTGATGTAAACATTACTCGAAGTTGCTGGCCCATATCTGCATAATTTTACGTGTTGCACTGCTGCCACACCATTGGCTGTTCAGATAATTTATGAATAAGTATACAGGTGTTCCTAATAAAGTGCTCAGTGAGTGTATCCTAAAGAACAGTAAAGTAGACATCTTACCATTAATCGATTTTATCTAGTTATTATCATTTTCATTGAACAAACTTCTGAAACCATGCTATATCCAGTATTTAATAAGAAAGTGTGCATGTAAACTTTTGTTGACTGAAAGAGGTGAGCATCAGCCTTTTCCTCAAGTGCCTCATGGTTAACATTAATCCCGGTGTGTGTGTGTGTGTGTGTGTATGTATATATATATATATATAAATAATATAATATATAATGTGTGTATGTATGTATATATATATATGTATAAATATGTACATGTGTGCAAAAAAACCCCCACCAAATCTTCCAGGACTACTGAGGTCCAGCCCTCGGTGTCTGCAGAGTTAGTTGTGGATCATTTCATTCATTCATGTCTTTCTGAAGTGGTTCATGATGTCTGTTTGTTATAATTTACTTTGGTAAAGTGGTTTCCAACATATTTGCTGACTTTATTCTCATGTATTAATTTTTCTAGACTGCAAAATTGCAGTACATGATATGTATGACTATTAACTTTCACAAAGATCCACCCAATTGCTTCATTTCCTACTGGGTTTGAGACATAAATGTGGCCTGTTGCTTTTTGTATTTGTCTCTTTCTTTTATTTATTTATTTTTTTATTGTGGCATAAACATGTATTATTGCTAATAAAATCACATTCTATTTTCTAAATCAATGGATTTCAATATAGTCTCCTCAGGCATCTATTATTTTATCTTATTTTTTATTTTTATTTTATTTTATTTTATTACATTGGTTGAAATCACAACCCACCTTTATCAAAGCAGTTATATGTATGATGAAATGATGAGGTTTAATCTAAACCTCACTTAAAAACAAGTAGGCTTATAAATAATGTCGGCTTGGACCACCACGTGTATCCTGTCAATGGAAAGTGTAGGAATAAAATGCTCTATGGCTCCTAATATATTGTAGAAATTTAATGAATGAGAATAACATTTGAATAGTTGTTTTTATTTTTATAAAATCAGGCTGCAACATGTTTTGCTTGAAATGTTTAAGTTTGTAGCAATTGTTTATTGTGTGTGTGTATATAGGAAAATGTATTGCAGTTTCATTTTTAATGTATTTCATGTGTTTATTAAAATGGGCTTTCTATGACAGTTTTTGAGAAATAAATAGCTCACTTCATGGACTGTAACAACACAGGTCTTAAAAGCAAGTAATATAAGCCTTGATTCAGCTTTAATACATTTATAGTTCCCATTGTAATAACTTACTGGTTGCACCCAAAGGTAGCGAACTGTGTGAAAAGGCGTTTAGATCCAATTACACTGAGAATTGCAAGTAAATTCCAGAGGCTCTGAAACCACCTAGGCATGACTCAAACAGCAAACAGAAATATCATTCAGTTTAGTGCCCTTTTTCAAAGCACAAGATCATGTCTCTGGGATTTATTCATAGCGAGCAGTTTACATTGGTGCGATACACTTAACCCAAGTCGGTAGAGTTGCAAGTTGAAACACAGTTGTTTTGCCATAAGGCAGGCCACTCCCGGGAAAGGTTTAGAAAACATTTACTTTGATTCCAAATTGCTTCTTGTTGCTTCTGTGTCAAATTCGAATAAAAGATAAAAAGTAGATGCTATTTGTGACTTCAGTTGGTCATGAGATGTTTGGTGTAATTGCATCCTGTGTGATTCAAGAACAAGGCAATGCACTGTTGCAACAACAACAAAAAAGTTATTTCCACCTGATACCATTTGTTGTATTATTTGTTATTCACTTCTGCATCATTTTTAATTCATCAGATTGTGTGCAACAGTCGAGTTCTGTTTTTTTTTTCTCCCTTTGTCTCTTTGTTTCTCCTGCTAATATTAACGCTAATTCTTGATCGCCCAACACCACAGACAGGCCGAGAGTCAGCTGACCGGTTTTACTTCTGCAAGCTCAGTATAAACTACTGAACTGCATTCAGTTCTGCAATGGAGACAGGAGGCTTGAGGTTAGAAGGGACAATAGGCGGGCAGCCATTGATAAAAATAGCTTAATGTCGTTAGGACTTGATAGGAAATCACATGAAACCATAAGTGGGAACCAACGACAGACATGCTGACAGAATCAACCTGCAGGGAGGGTGGGGGGGAGTCATGCTCAGAGAGACAGAAAGAGAGACGGAGAGAGAGGGAGGGGAAAAAATCTGAAGGCCCCACAAATGGTTTCTACCCATCCGGTTTCTGAATGAATGAAAGGTTTAGGTCATTTAGGGTTTTTCTGTCTTATCTTAAATCCTGTTTTACTGTTTGGAGGATGCCTCCCTATCCTGTGGCCTGAACTTTTTCTCAAGGAAACACTGTGGCCTTTGTAATTTTATGCGCTGACTAAATACTTCATTTACAACAGAACGTGGTACGTAATGCAGGGTACAATAATAGTCATTAGGATTTGGTGTTTTTTTGTTGTTTTTTTTAAACTACAATAGACTGTATAGGGAATGCTAATTGTCTACTTGAGCATGGATAGTATAAGAGGCAGACTGTTTGTGTTGAGGAAATCGAATAGCTTTAGTAGATGTGAGAGGAAGAAAACAGTACACGGCCTTAAGCATTGGGCTGAATAAAGAAGGCATTGTCAATTAGGCATCTGGAGAGAGTCAGCATGCTTTATAGCTTCAATAAATGTATGACGGCTTGCAATGTGATTTATATGTGACACAGTTCACAGTTGAGCTCACGGTAAATGTTCGAATGAGTGTGAGAACGAATGACAACAGTTAGAGACGTTACTGAACACACTACATCTGCAGAGAAGCTCATGAAAGAGGTTAGATAGAGAGAGGAAAAAAAAGATGATGGACGGCAGACCGGATATCCCAGGTAATTTAAAACAAAAGACCTTGGGCAGACATTTCTGAGAGTAAATCTCTCCTCCTCTGAGGATGACAGCCCGACTCAGCTTTACGCACAAGCCTATAATTTAAGAAAACTGGTATCTAAGTTCTAAGGCTCTACCATCTCCGGATTGTATGAAATCACAGGAGAGTCATGAAGGTGCAACAGACTTTCTCCTTGAGCATGTTGTTCACTAACAGGGGTGGACAAATCAGAAATTTATTTTCTTTGCTAGTAGACCAGGCAAGTGGACGCTCCAATCTGGTGCCCAATCTCATGCTTTGTTTGCTAACATCATATAATAATGAGTCTTTATTTATCACAAGTACATTAAAGCACAGCAAAATTATTTTCTTTGCATACCCAGGAAGCTTTGATCAGAGCACAGGCTCAGCTATGATACAGCACCCTGTTTTAGAAAGGGTTAAGGGCCTTGCTCGAGGGCCCAGCAGTTGGCAGTATTGGGGCTTGAACCCCTGACCTTCTGATCAGTAACCCAGAGCCAAAACCATTAAGCCACCACAGCCCCATAATACCATATGGTGAGCAAGTCAGCTAGTTAAGTACATTGTGACCAAAAGTACAAGTACAAGTGACTTAAGTACAATAATGACCAAAACAATGTTCACACTAGCAAGCAACAAAGAAATACACAACACAGAGTCTTAAATTCATCCATCCATCCATCTTCTATACCATATTATACACAGGGTCGCAGAGGAGCCTGGAGCCTATCCCATGGAACTTGGGGCACCCTGGACGGGGTGCCAACCCATTACAGGACACATTCATTATGAACAATTTGCCATTCAGCCTACAATGGCTTTGAAATGGGGGAGGAAACCAGAGTACCCAGAGAATACCCCCAAAGCACAGCCAGAACGTGCGTGCAGACTCCGCGCACTTAGGGCAGATACAGGATTCGAAAATGGTAAGAAAACGTATAATCATGTTTTTATTTTATCCTGTCATATACAACCTCTTGTTAAATGCATGTAGAGATATTATGAAGAAAAATAAAGCTTGTTGATGTCTCTGGTGAATATACGTAGCTAGTACATAGCTAGCTTGCTTTGCTCATCTGCCAACACCGGTTGTCCTTCCTTGGATCACTTTTGGTAGGTACTAACCACTGCATACCAGGAACACCACACCACATGTTTTGGAGATCCATTCATCTAGCCATCACAATTTGACCCTAAGTTTGACATTAAGTTTGAGAATTGACTGTTCACTTGCTGCCTGATATATCCCACCTCTTGACGAGTGCCATTGTACCAAAGATTATTCCCTACATCTATCAGTGGTTTTAATGTTATGGCTGATCAGTGTAGTTAATGGTAAGATAACTAAGTTGAGCAGCAGGAGAGTTCATGACAGCTTTTTTTTTTTTTTTGGCTTGGTTTTGTGAGTAATTTCACGTACCTGCGTGTTACTGATCCTAAAAAAAAACATGCATCCATGTATACAAGTTAGCTGCCGAGTAAGAATTCTACCCATAAACCAGAATGTGAGCTGTAGTATATCATGGTGAAGTGTATTATGTTTATATATACATAACAAATGAACAATATTGTGTTGTACCTTGTTTTTTTTTTTCTTGGTTGTTGAACCTGTTGTCTATCAGCCCAAATCTTGCTTGTCCCAGGTACTCATGCCAGTGGTTTGTCTACCCCTGACTAACTACACTTCATCTAAAGTCTTGGTCTAATGCATCTCTTTCTTCATCCATTTGCACTAAGGCAGTCGAGGCATGCAGGTCAATGCCCAGGCCACATTCCTTTAGCACGTTTACTTACGTGTGTAGTAACACTGTTCCTGAGTCAGCTTCTCAGTCACAAGTCACCTCGTGTCTATTGTAGCAGAAGCCGCTGTGGTGCTAACCTGAGTGGGATGTGCAGTAAAGCAGAGCTCATTTCCTCCATTTGTGCAGGGAGGTAGCCATCCCTAAAGACAAATGAAAGCCAACACGAACCTTACTGGGAAATATGTAACTGACAGTGTGAAGACCAGGGACTAATATTGACAAAACAAGTGTCCAAGCGACGTGCACCAGTTCTTCTCACGCCCACTCACGTAAAAAAATTCCACGTTCCCATCACAGAGGTAACTCATGTGTAACTTATCACTGAGAAGCGTGGGATTGGGGTGTGTGTGTGTGTGCGTGCGCGCGATTGTGAGCGAGTGAGAGCACATCCCATACTTTCTTACCTCCATTTGAGAGTGAGCATACCAATTAATTTGTCAGTATTCACTCAGCCGAATTCTGTCTGGTAGTTTTTCTTTAGCAATCTTGGTTTGGTGTTAGAACTTCAAGAACAAATAATCAATTAAAATCTGAAAAGTCCAATTACATTAAATTCCTCGTGGTTCATTCTTTCTCAAGTGGTCCAATAATTGCAATGTTGGTTGCTTGACTGTTGTCATATCACAGCAAATCAGTAACTACATTTCCCAACCTGCACTGCAGCCTACAAACATGGCCACCATGGACTCACTTTCATTCTAATCACGCAAACCTGCATCCAATCTCACACACAATCACACCACACATAAAAGAGTATGTTTGAACGCTAAGTCTTTGTGACGTATACACGAAGTTACATGTTGTTTCTTTCGTTATCAAGCGTTGATACCTTGTTTGTCGTTTCTGGTTTTGACTTTGTTCTTGTTTTGCCTTGCCATGTTTGGACGGTTTGCCTGATCGCTTGACCTCTGCTTGTCTTTAATTATTGATTTCTGCTTGATCATTTGGTCTTGTAATTCTTGGATCAAACTATTGACCTGCACTTGCTTCCATCCTAACCTCCATTATGTGACGGAATACTTCGCCTCAACATGGAAGCAGCAGGAGAGCAAGGATATTGTCACGCCAGCGTATAATGGGATGTCTGGCCACCATTTATGTTGGTCAAATTTCCCTAGTGGGCTGACCTAGACATTCCAGATCCGAATTATGGATTGTGCAAATACCCGAGGCAGTTCCTGTTCCACTGCCAAATGTACTTTTCAAGCCTGGCAAACCCCAAGCCGGAGAGTCAGTGGCTCGGGTTCATTGCGTCATGGCTTTATGGACCGGCCTACCAATGGGTGAAGCATTAGGGCAGTACATGGTCCAGTGCCCTCACCAATGTAACTCAGTTTGTGGAATTATTTCTAAAGGAGTTTGGGAATCCAAGGCAGAACTTCAACCTGGATGAACTGCTGTGTGATCTGCTGTTCCACACATTTTATCAGTGGATCAACAGGGCGGCCTCCACTTCTCAGCTCCCACACCAGGCTGACAGGGCAGCAGTAAGAGTGATGCAGGCATGCAAGACCGACGGCTGCCGTAAAGAAGCCACCCTACAGTGTCCAACGTGCAGTAAACTTGGGATACATGAATCATATTTCTGCTTCCAGTAATGTTTCAAAGGCAGCTGGCGCACCCATAAATAGTTCCATAAGGGAGTAAGGGCCGAGCTCAAGCTTGAGACCCACGAGGTGGTCCTACCTGCCGAGCTCCAACTGGACATCAACATGGTGACCTCATCTCCAGAGCTCCAGTCGTTGGTGAATATGGTGACCTCCTCCCCAGACCTCCAGCTCGAGACCCACAAGGTAGTCTCAAGTCCAGAACCTGAAATTTTGACATAAATAAGACCTCTATAGTAGCATACTGCTGTACAATTTGTGAGTTTGAGATTGGAGCTAAACTCTGCAGAACAGTAGACCTTGAGGGCCAGATTTGAAGAACCAGCCTGATCTATCATTTTGGTAAAGGTGTACAGTTGGTGTGTGTGAATAGATTTTATCCAAATATGGAATTACAGAGTTTGGTTGGGTGTCTTACAAATGACAGTGTCCTAAACAGAGCTATGGTATTATTTCTCCTGTGATAAAAGCAGTAAGTGAAGCCCACACAGAAGCTAGCCTTGTAGCTAGTATCTAGTCTGATGAGCTACATTCAGCTACCTAATTTACATAAATGCATTGGATAGACGCAAAACAGTGTATCTGCTGCACAATTCGAGCTGCTTAGAAAACTGGTCACTGAAATGTTTCGTGTTTGTTTGTTTTTTTCCAGATTTGCTACATAATTTTTCGATTGCTCGGTTTGAGCCAGTGCTTTGCTGGGTCTGCCAGTTGACGTCCACAATTCTAGATAATGACTTTCTCACACACTCTCCGGTTTCCTCGAGTCATGGCATCCTATGACTAACTTATGCACCGGATTTTTTATTTACAATGTTTCTTTAATAAGGCTATGAAAAGTTAGTCTTTCATCTTTCTGAACACTGCTGTGACGAGGTGGCAAGAACTGTGCTATTTGAGGTCAGAGGAAAAACGTCTAAAGAGCAATGCCAGTGAAACTGTGCAACATTCCAGGAATATTTACATGCTGCTAAAATGTGTCACCTCTTTATTCCGTTCGGGCAGATCAGATTGGGTGCTGACCAGAAAAGGATTTTCTCTCACAACACTCACTTTTTGTTTTTTTTTTTGTTGTTTTTTCCAGTGGCAGGGTTGCCAACAACTACAGTTTAGCTGTTTATGATGATACAGAGATATGGGAGACATCAGAAAATTTTTAGTTTTAGCTAAAACTGGTTAGATCAAAGAAAAATTTGCCTGACAGAATAGGCAATTCACTGAAGGGGAAAGGATCTGAGACGTGAACAATGTGCATTTGTTTTTTGTAAAAGTTACTTTTGCTTTGCACAGATTTTATCTAGCTGAACTTTGGCCGTTAAATTCATGAGCATCTTTCTTGAGAGCCAAGAGAACATGGCAAGACTTTGCTCAGCCACACCAGACTTTTACCTCATAGTTTCTTTTCTGTTGCTTGACTCCAACATATGCTAGAGTTTTGTCATGATAAAATAGTTTTTTTTTTCTTTCTGTTTGCTAGTAATTTATTGTTAGGGACTCAAATCCTGACAGCCATCAGTAGCTAGGAGGCCAGGCCTTGCTCTCTGGATGGGAGGGATAGCATACTCTCTTGCCTATCAGTCACACTGACACTAGCTAATCATGGTTGTCTGCAAGCTTTGGTATGCAGAATAGCACTTTGCTCTGAGTGTTTTATGTCGCCTGTGATGTATCATGAGCAGCAATTAGAAAAGATGCAATTGGCTGGCTTTATGGGTCTTAAATGAAGCACAAGATCACCTTCACACTTCTTGTATTGTAGCTGTCGTAAGATAGGGCAAACCCAAATGGTGGGTAGGAGTTGGCCAAGATTAAATTAGGGAGAAAATCAGGGAAAAATCTAAAATCCCAATAAAAAGGGATTTTTTCTTAGCAGTACCTTCATCCAAAGCTTCAGTTCATGTGTTTTCAGTAGCCGCTTTCTCTCGGTCAGGAGTATAATGGGCCTGGTGCCTATCAGGAATACACCCTGGACAGGATGACACTCCATCACATGGCACATCACACTCACTTATTGGCATTTCATCTATCAGCATGTTTTTGGGAGGTGGAAGGAAACTGGAGAACCTGGAGGAACCCCACATGGAAGAGGGGAAACCATGTCAAATCCAGACAGTAACCAGAGCTGAGGATTGAACATGGAGCTGACACAAACAGACACTCCAACACTACCTGCTGCACTATGACTGTGCCACCATTTTAAATAGTTGATTTGTTCATTTAGCCAGTCATAAGTTAAAAGTTTATGCTGTTTGTTTGGGTAATTAGAGGGAGTTGTCTGTGTAGTAATTAAATTAAGACCATTAAGTTGAATGAATGAATTTTGTTCATATAATTCTCATACAAAATGTAATATTTGGTAGGACATCGTGCATCATTTACAATAAGTCATTTAAATTTACAGCACTTGGCAGATACCCTTATCTAGAGTAACCTACAAAAGCCTTTGTATTCCATCAAATACATATCCTCATGCTAGGTACAGCAACAAAACAGGATAGTCCAGCTTTTTTTTTTTTTTTTTTTAATTGCATGTAAGTTTGTAGTGAAGATCATATATAGTGGTGCATGAGTTTACGTTTCTCTACATTTGTGCATAAATATGACCTAAAACATCATAGATTTTTACAAAAGTCCTAAAAGTAGAAAAAGAGAACCCAATCAAACAAATGAGACAAAAATATTTTACTTGGTCATTTATTTATTGATGAAATTATCCAATATTACACATCTGTGAGTGGCAAAATATGTGATTCCCAAGTTGATGTTGTTCTGGACTGAGGAATGGGCTAAAATTCCTCCAAGCTGATGTGCAAGACTGATCAACAGTTACCAGAAATGTTTAGTTGCGATTATTGCTGCACAAGGGGGTCACAGCAGATACTAAAAGCAAAAGTTCACATACATTTGACACTTACTATCTACTTTGAGGATTTGTGTGAAAATCTGATGATATTTTAGATCATATTTATTCAGTTATATATATACAGAAAATTTTGAAGGGTTCACAAACTTTTAATCTCTACTGTAGATGATGATGACTCAGTTTGTCATTTACGTGATTAGCGCCCTGGTCACTTTCTGTTTAAAGCCATTCTGTTGAACCAATATGATCACAAGCTAGTGACAGTGTGAACACCTGCTTCTTCCAAATGGGAAACAACATTTTCATGTAAATTATAGAACTGGGCTGCTCACTGTTTGGTATATTATATTTACATAAAAAATCGTTCCTCTTATGCAAAACGAAGGTTCTATTCCAAGTAATATATGTTACTAGTGTCTACATTTGAACTAAAACAGATGAAACACAAGGTGGTTACTGTAAAACCCCTTACATTCACACTCTCCAGTTTGGGCTGGTAATCCAGTTGTTTTTGCTAGGCTAACTGGATTGCAGATTAAAATGTGTGATTCTTTTGTCTTGTCATAGTCATAAGCCATGTCTAATCATCAGTGAGCATGAGATGTTCAGTAAGGACTTACCCTTTCCATACACCCTTTTGAACATCACATTTTTGGTTTTGTTGTCGTGTTTCTGAATGTGCTGTTATGTTTTTGTCGTGGTTGTGGTTTTTCTGTTGCTTTTTCTGATTTGCTGTTTGTGGTTTTTCTGTTGCTCTTTCTGATTTGCTGTCCTGTTTCCAAATTTGTTGTTGGGTTTTTGGTTGTCCTGAGTTCTGATTTGCTGTTGTGTTTCCAAATTTGCCGTCATGCTTCTGAACGTGTTGCAGTGTTTATGGTTTTTCTTTTGCGTTTTCTGATTTGCTGTCCGGTTTCTGAATCTGCTGTCATGTTTTTGGGATTGTTGTCATGTTGCAAAATTTGCTCTCGTGTTTTTGTCTTTACTGTTGTGTTTATGGTTTCGTTGACAAGTTTTGATTCTGTTTCTGAATTTGTTTTATACTTACAAGCTGCCGTAGTTCTATGGCACCTGAAAGTTCAAGAGTACAGCTATGTACCGGGTGGGTTTTGTGTTTCACATGGTTCTTTTTCTTTACGTACCTTTCACTATTTCCCCTAACCTCCTTTTGATTCACTGATTGCTAAATATTTACCTGCACGTTAAATAACGACGCCGATCTATCTCTCTCTAGCCATTTCTCAAAGCAGTGTCCGACTTTGATACCAAAGAGGCTTGATGGAATGTGGAGATATTGGGAGGATACTGTTTACTTTAAAATCTACCTCCAGGATTTTCGAAGAGCTGGTCTCCATCACTGAATGACACTTTACAAGGATAAATACTTTCATGTATATACTGCACTCGTTTGCTGCAGCTGTCGAATCATCGCATGCAGTCAGGGGTATGCCAGTGTGCCCTTTAAACTATTCAAACCCTCATGATGTCTTAAAAGCATCTTGTTAATGTGTGAAAAGTTGCTTTGTTTATAAATGCCCACAGAATTTTGTAGGGGTTGAGTCATTTGAAAATGGGCCTGGATAGGATGTGATGGATGCTCTGTTTGCTTCAGCGCCTTTTCAGAGGGGAGATGTCCTTTCTCTTTTCCTACAGCTCTGAGTTGATTTGTTCAAGCAAGAGAGAACTGCATACAGTTCCAGTCTAAACGTAATGAATAGATCAAAGAGAAGCTGTCTACCCTGAAGTCTGGATAAATTGCCCAAGCCAGTCGTCTAATCTGGAGGTCTGTTTGACTTTCTTTTGTAGACAGTTGAATCAGGTGCTTAGAGAGCTGTCTGATTGAATGTCTTTTTCCCCCCCTTGTCAATGCAGTTATACAATAACAAGGAAAGTGCAGGTCACCATTCAAATTTTATGCAAAAACATGCAAATCTATGAAAAACACATTCCACAAGACAGGTGAGAACATGTTTCCCAGGCAGTGTGCTGGATATTCTGGATGTTTCTTATTTCCTTGAAGTATTTATTTAGTTTTTTGGGGTTTTTTTGCAAATGGATCTGTAGAGATGATCCATCTATCAGTGTCGCTTGCTACCTAACTGACTGAACATACTGCTGCTTAACTGCTATCCTGATGGAATCCATAACAAACATTTAAATTCATTATATCATGCCTTATGACCTGGTTCTATCAGACTATTGTCTGGCCTAATATTGTCCAGTTATAACCACAAATATGCATGAATTATACACATTATTACAGATTTGTCTACTGGAGAATTGATTAAAAAAAAAGTCAACGGTTGTCCTTCCATTATATGTCAAATTTGAGTGAACAGGTTTTCTAATCAAAATTGGAGTAGAGATTACCTACATGCATTACCATTTATGAGTTGATTTAAAAGTATGTTTGGCTTATCGTCGTCAAAACCTCCTGGCAGAGGTAACCAGGTTTTTGGCTGATGTGACTAAACAAAGCATTAGTGAACTATCCCCATATTTTAGAGTGGGGTATGAGCTGCTTTTCATTGTATGCAGTTCCCCTTTTTCACCAAATATGTTGATGGTGAGCATGACCAAAAGATTTTGATTTTGAAAGAAGTCTCACTCACTCACTTTCAGGAACTGCTTGGTCTGGGTCACCGTGAATCAGGACAGACAGTAATCAGAGCCCATCTGGAGTTAATCATGGAAACACTGGGGATGAGATGGGAAAAGATTCCTGATGAGATGCCTGGGCATCATGCGGACGCACACACATTCACACCTAGGGCAATTTATCTTAGCCGATCCACCTATTGCTTTGTTTTTAGGAGTTAGATTCGGAGCGTTGCTGGGCTGTTAATCATCTGGGGCTGAGCCCAGATTCTTCTCCATTAAATTGTTATTTATTTTTTTAATGTTTCCACACAATTTTTTTCTTGCATGTGACTGCTAATTTCTTAAAAATGTGAAAATTGGACAAAAAGTTGAATTTATCATAAAACCTGCCTCCGGTGAGGTCACTGTTTGCAGGACTAAAAGTCTGTTACAGTATAAAAGTTTCTAGCTATCTAACACGAGCCTGGGCTAGTTTGGTGTCACTAGCCAAGGGGAGGAACAACTAAGCTATCATTGTATGGGTTTAGCTGCTACAGTACCATACAAAGTACCTTATCTGTCCTTATGCTCTGCTCAAATCGTGTTCATGTAACTTGGAACTCATATAGACATTTACACACCTGATTCACACTGACTGACTGTGTGAGCTGGAGACCTGTCAGCCAATAAGACACGAGTATTTCCACGTGTTTTAGTGTAACCCCTGTTTCAGTGATTTTGCCTCCTTTCACTGAATATAAAATACAACACTGCCATCTTCTTTTACTGACGTTCAGTTACGTAGTGACAAACTGCTCCAAGTGGAGAATTATTCAGGGCTAAAGAAATAATCTTCAGAACAGCCCCAAAAAGACTTACAGCCCCAAATACCCGGGCCATATTTCATACCTCCACCATATCTCACAGATGAGCATGTATTGTATTGGATCATGAGCAGATCCTTTCTTTCTCCACACTTTGGCCTTTCCATCACTTTGGTAGAGGTCTTCAGTCTACAGCAAAATCCCAGTTACACTAGATGACAATATGCATAAGCAAATAGATGACTTTGAACATTAGTAAACAATGTCAAAGAGAGATAAACAAAGTGAGGGAGATTTCTGATTCAGTTTTATAGATAGCACAAACCTGTCATTTTGTGGTTGGCAGTGTAAGCCCTGGTTCCTATTTTTATTTCTGTTTAAGGCATCGCATCTGATGCTATCATCAAACAATAATCATTATCAAGCAGTCACTTATAACTGACAGGTGATAATTATAATAGTCAATCAAATTGTAAATCAAGAGTGTTGTAGTTACTACATAAACAAAGCAATAAAAAAAAAAAACATGACAGAACAGCATTATAAGGAAGGGCCGTGCTTGTTTCCCCTCTCAGTTAGCCAGCACATTTCAAAAAGGAAGCAAGACAGATGCAGACCTTATTTTAGAGACAAGGACATGTCCAGAGCCACTGCAGAATAAACAATAGTCATGAAGGCCTTCTCATGACAGCTCTCTCTCTTATCTTATACTGCATTTGATCTGCCTTGGGGGATAGATGTCCACAGTTGATTGTTAAAAAAAAAAAAAAAAAAAGAAAAGAAAAAGAGAGAACTACTTTCGCTGAAGGAAGGGAGGAGAAGGAGCTATGCTGTTTAGGCTTTTGCTGCATCCTGCGTTGCATGTGGCTGATGATTGAGAGCTTAAAGTTATCACAGAGGTGGAAATGCACTGATGCCGGAGTCTAAGCAAAGACAGTGTTTTTTCTTAGGTTTGTTTTTGAGATCTTAAAGATAATGTAAAGTTCAGAAGAAAAATCCATAGAGAGGGAGATATCAGCCATTTGTAAACGGGCTAATTAGCTTTTACATTGTATATATAGAGCTGTGGTAAAGACTTTTTTTGGCACGGTTTTCCAATTTATCTGATTTTGTCTTTCTGACCACACTGTTTCCTCATCCCACTCTGAATCACTAATCATTGAAACATCAGCTTTGCCTGCCACCCCCATCGACGTGCACACTGATACAAACACATGCTGTGGTGTAGGAGGCTTCTTTCTAATTGCTTTTTAATTTGCTATTCCCTTGTCCCCCTTCTCGGCTGGTCCAATTATAGAGGCCATTGTCTAAATATTTAGGGACAATATATGCAAGCTTCTGAACCCGTCTGTAGACCACTACCTCTTGCTTTGAACCTCATGGTCAATGAGGCCCACACTGAATCAGCTGTTCTGAGCTGCTCTTACCTCCTGCTGCTCCACGTGTTTGGGACAGGAGTGGTTGAGCGTGGGATTGAAGAACATGAAGCGACATGAAGAGGCTTTAAGGCAAAAAGGTGTTTACATTCCACTCAGCACACAGGTACATATCCATCCACGATTATATATTAAGCCTTTATTTATATCCAGACAAATTTGAGAGCACTGAATGTAATAAATCATAGAGGGCTCATTTAAGACAATTTACTGGGGGGTGGTGGGGTTGGTAGGGCCTCTGAAAGCTTCAAAGTGCCTTCCTGGCAGGCGTTCTTGTCTGTTTACTGTGTGTCATTTGTGCAACACATATTACCGCTTGTTATTTGTGTAATGTGATTCCACTTACCTGTGTTATGACTGATTGCATTGTTTTGTCTCTCAGTAATTTTGTTGTGATCAAATAGCCACTAATTCATGTCTCAAATTTCCACTAATTTGGCTCTCCGCAAATGACACAGGCGGTGGGGGAGAAGGTTTTGGTTACACTTTACCTGCCACAAACACGAGAGTCCACGAGCCATTTTTCCTCCCTGACTTCCAAAACATCTGCTTCACGCAGTCTGACTGGCCCACAGGCTCCCCATGGAACCCATATGCCAGCCGGCAAGCCTTGCCACCCAGATAGCTGCCCCCGGCATTGCTACTCAACACAGACACAGGGATGCCAGCGAGTCTGACTGTGCTGAGAAGCAGCTGGGTTTATACACACACACACACACACACACACACACACACACACATAGAAATCCACATCCACACTGAGAAGCAGCTGGATCCACCCTCAGCCTCCAGCATCTGATAACATCCCCTTTTTCTGTACGATCGTCGCACCAGGGGGAGTAGGGAAACGAGAGGAGGGTGGAGAAGAATTTGCCTGTAGAAAGATAGATAAGGTAGTTGAGTTTTTGTTTTTTTCCTCCAAACTGCAAGATATCTTACCTCTTATCTTCAGACTATTATAACAGCTAGACATTATAATCATGTTTTTTAAACCACAAGAACAGACGGATGACCATGGTCATATATGTACTGTCTACATAAGACCAATGATTGCTACATCAATGAACCAGCAAGTCTCTTTGATTTTGTGCGGCCCGACTCCCAATTACACCTAATGTTGGCTAATAGCCCCTGGAGAGGATGGGGTTGAGCTGTCTCGGCCACACATACGTGATCATCTATTATGATGGCGCTATGCCTAGGCACATGTCCTGGGACTGACGAGGAACCGATGGTCACTTTCTCTGAATTTCTTAGCAGTTTCACTACAGGGTAACATCGCTCAGTCTTTTTCTTTCTCTCAGTCATTCTGCGTGCCTGTTGTCCCAGTACCCCTCTCGTCCACTCTCTGCCACCCATGCCGACAGCTGCCTGCTTGGCAAATGCCTTGGCATGCGGTAATTAGTGTAAGGGTGGTAGGGGGCACTGTGAGGGGGGTACAGTTTTGTTTTGGAGAGCGAATAGTGGGTGTGCTGTGTCCAGCTGGCTGTTCCGAGCTTAACAGGCTGGGCTTTGTGAAGTCGGACAGCTGCATGGAGACCGCGTGTGTCTTTATGTGTGTGTGACTGTGAGGTGTGTGCACATGTATCTGTCCATGGTTAAGCAGAGAATAAAGAAAAGTTGTAGACACTCTTTGTCAGTTTTCTTTGTCCGTAGGAGTGTGTACACATTTGTATTGCAAATTTCCCAACATGGTTTCTTTGTAAAAGTGGTGACATGATTACGAAAGAGACTTCTACAGATGTTTAAGTACGGAATGAAACACAATGCGGTGTGCTGTGCTGTTTTAGAAAAATCATCAACAGGTGCTGTGATGCAGCCCAATGAAGCTGAGTTATTGTTACCATCGCAAGTTATTACTGGAGACTCCTTTCATATCAATGATTTGTTTGTTTTTAAACCAGTTTGTATGATCGTGTCCAACATGTCATACAGTACATTAGTACCATAGAAATTTTATTAGAATGAATGCATTAATGTAAACCTTGCAGCTGCAACTATTGTCTGAACTGCTGTTATAGAAAACTAATAAAAGTTTCTGACCGATCAGAATGAAGAATGTCAGCATTTTTTTTAAAGACACTGAAGGAAGAGACAATGAAGAACAGCACATTATTTTCCTGTTCCACTCAATAAATAAAAACACAATTCAAGTTCTTTAGACTGAGTGGACTTTTCTGACCACAATCCCTTTGGTCCAGCTTGCATGCTACTTTAATCGGACCCTGTTAAACTGATCCGAACTTGACCCGCTGATCCATCTCTCTGTGCTACTTCCTTTCCCATCGTTAAACTCAAAGCAATCCAGCCGGCTGACTTTTGATACAGACCGATCGGAAGTACCCTGCCTATCATAACTAAATGAGGGGTATAATGAAGTAGATCATGAATGGGGGTGGTTCTCACAGCTTTGATGTGTGAATCATTCATCTGAAAGACCGCTATCTCTCCTCACGGCAATGAGTGACTTGTGGTTATGATGGTAGTGAGCACATTTGTCATAAAGTGGTAGCAGTAAAACTCTAAAGCGCCCTTCCCTTTTGCAGAGTACGATCATAAATTCCATGATCCTCCTCATGTATTCTGATGAGAGAAGAAGATGAATGGATCGAATGCTGCCTTCAAGTCTTCCTCGGAAGTTCGTGCATACGAGTTCGGAGGTGGTGATTACGATGTGGTGTGTATTCAAGTGGTTTTGGTCGGAAAAATGGACGTGTGCAAAACATGTCTTTTGCTTTTTATTTGTTTTTGGGTTTTTTTGTATCATCAATGACAAGAAGTTTATTTTGCCTTACTTAAAGAAAATGAAGAACTAAACAGAATCTGCTGTAGGCATCACAGCCATATTGGTGGCCGCCATGACTTTTTGTTATTGACACGCCCCCTAATCAGAACGTTGGGGCTCATAGAAAAATGAGTTCCCAAGTTGTAATTATGACATTGTGGTGGCGTTCAAGCGTGCTCACCTTATAATTACAATATTTCTGATAGGACCTGAAGGCAGCACAAGAATCACTCATGGAACCATCTGATTGGTTGCCTGAAATGGCTGGTTAGGGCCATTTGTTACTTAGATCATTTGTTACTTTTTTTGTTGCAAATAGTTTAGTACATTCAGTGCATAATTGTATGATTTAATTACATTCAAATCTAGAAACTAAGGGGTCCATAAGTCCCTTTTGTGCTTTCTGGGTTTGTAGACTCTCTATGCCTGGAGGAGCTTGCAACTTCTAGGTTGTTCAGATTGTTCTCTGCACACACCGGCATCATGCTGAAGCTGAAAATACAAAGCGAACAAAGTTTGCTAACCTGTGCCTGTTTCCCCTTTTCCCTTTTAAAATATGACCCCTGGCCATGTGCTCTGTGCTAAACTGGAGTGGGGGACTGATTGGGGTGGGCTGACTGTCAATCCAGTTAGCTTTTTCTTCGATGGACTTCCATCAAACTTGCTTTGAACCCTTCCTCCATGGCAGTGGTGCTAGCTGATTACCTTCCTTTAGCTATGTAAATCACTACCACAAGCTCCACACCATCACAATGGGCCTTTTTAGCTGGGCAGCTTCTGAGCCTGCAAAAGGGATTATGACTGTTTAAAAAAGCCAGTCATCTCAAATCAGCCCCATTATATTGCACTTTAAGTTGCGCGGCCTCATGTTTGTTCCTGTCTGGAGGCCATTTTAGGCCCCCTTTGTAGGCCTCAGTAAAAACATCTGTTTGTCATCCATAAACACAGTTACCAGAATTATAACATCATGATAAAAACGATGGTCCGTTCACACTGTCCTCCCCCACCCAGGCCCGTATGTGTCAGGAAGGCAGTAAAGGAGGATCGGAGAAGATCTGCCAGGAGCTTTCGGGGTTGCTGCTGTGTGTTGTTTTTTTGTTTTGTTTTTTTCTCTCATTTCTGGGGAAGCCCGGAGAACACTTTGTTTAAATACTTGGATTACTTGGTGTGGCGTTCCAATAAGTTATCGTTTGTGTTTCTTGCTAGAACAGGCCATAGTAAATACCATGCTTGCAGAGACAGGCAGATGATAAAAATGCACAGAAGACAGCTGAAACGGGTCAAGGAAAATTTGGTAAACAGAGAAAAGGGCTCACCTGTCTATGGTTCCACCCATCCAAACGATTTCAAAGCCATCCGTGGACCTGCCTTCTGTGTGAGAAACATGGACTTCATCTCTTCCCTATAAATCAGGATAACACTAGCCAGTCGTACATTACATCTGCTTAACTTCTTCAAGTCCCCATGAAAAGGCTTCTTATCTGTTATTTGATTCCATATGTTGATGCGTTCATTCTGAAACAGTATGTTAGAGTGACTTAAATAACAGTCAATAGAGTTTGAGATATGCAACATCCCAGCTGAATCTAAACAAACCTAGCTAAATCGAACTAGCTAAATATGCTAAAAGCGAACTAGCTAAATATGCAGAACAGCGAAGAGATAAATGAGAATATTTTTACTTTCTCTTAATGATGGAGAAGTTGCTCAGTCTGATGAAGTGATTTATTAAGGGTAAAAGAGCCTCAAGTTGGTAAAACACCTAACCACAATCGTATATATATACAAATTTTAAACCCAAACCATTTTATTTTATAACCTTTACTTAATAAATTTTAAATTGTTTTAAATGTTTAAAATTATTTTTAGTCATTTAAATAGGAATACAGAAATTACAAGTTATAAGATTTTTAGCTTCCAGATCAAACATCTTGGGCCTTTTTTCTCGACCAACCCTACGACCAGAAGTAGCAGCTACAAAATATGTTAGGCTTTATGTGTTTTGGAAGAAGAATGGGTTAGTCTTCACCTTTCCAGATTGGTAGCTGATGACTTAATTAACCGGATGGATGTCGGAAGGAAAAAAAAAAAGCTCAGATAAAACAGTGTTTTGGATGCTTGTAAGCACAATTTACAATGTTTTGAAAGTTTACAAATCACCCTAAAAGGATTTATTAGATACATGACTGAGATACAGAGAAGCAGGAATCACTTTTCATTGCTATCCTGTTTTTTGGCCTGAACTACAGAGGCGAGTGCAGCAATGTTCTGCACTTACACAGTATTGGAAAGGCACAGCTTTCGTCAGCCAAAAAACATCTTAACTTGTGATCAGTAAAAGCAACCTTCCAGCTTCCAGCACACACTCCCACACAAAGCAGCCAGCCCTATAAAAAGGAGTGGGATCCTTAAGCAGCAAACGAGCTTGATCCTTGACTACACAATGCCCAATTCAAAGCAACACGGGCACAACACCGCCAGCCAACACTGGTTTCTAAATAATCAGGCGATTGGGCCCCACACTTTGGCGCGCTCCAGGACAAAGGAGGAAAGGGTGCGAGGGCCCATGTGAGCTCGGCACACAGAGGCAGTCAGGCAGCAGCGGCAGCGTGGCTTGCCTTTAACGAGCGCTCGCTGATTGAAAGCTCCAATTGTGGCCCGCGCCTCGGCACGCCGCTCCGGCCGCGCATTCATCCTTACTTCCTGTGGCTTTTGTGCGTTAGCAAGGCTTTGGGGGGACAGGGGAGGGTGGAAAGGGGGCACCCGACCCGGAACATTGGCACGACATGGTGGGCCCCCACAGGAGCGCCTCTACCATCTGCCGCAGTAATTCAGCCGCCCGCATGCCAGAGCAGCCACGCGGCCTGCTTACGCAATGCTGCTTGCCCCGGGCCTCAGTACAACAAAGCCCAGAAACAAACACCATGGGCCAGCTTGGAATTTCTCCTCTACTGGGGCCCACTTTCTTTTCAGGAGCCCTCCAAGAAGCAACCAGCCCCTTTTTGCCATCCACTCCCATCAGCTCAGCTCAGCTCCTCAGGCCATGGTGGCTTCCCAGTAGTGCCACCCCATAATCCTACTCTGGGATCTAGCCATTCAGGAAACGCAAAAGGATTTTTTTTTCTGTGTAGCAAGCAATGATTCTGAGATACTGTACAGTGCCACCATAAATCATACTTTCCCATAACACACGATATTCAGAGACTGTCTCCATATATATCCGATAGTGCCAGAAGTACGCCCTCTAAGGGGAAACTGAGTCAGGGTTTTTAAATTTGGGTGACATTCTTTCAGACTGACTGTTTCAAGGTCCCATTTTAAGCATTCAGTTGTAGACAGTTGCAGGACCACAGGCATGTTGCCCTTTACTTTTATGCTTCTGTTCTCTTTGTCACTGTTGTTTTATATGTGCTTCTTAAAGGCTTCTATAAAATCCTCATGTGGTATTCTTTGCCTGGGTGGCATGCTTCAACATGGACACAGACCATGTCACTGAGGTCACAATGGCTATCTGTGTAATTGGCACCCTCTGTACAAATTTAGGAATCTGTTATGAAACGGCAGAGATCTTTCCTGCAGTAACTTTAAATTCCTTGGCACTCCTAGCATTTCTTCTTCACTGGGAACATCATGTGGGTAAGAGTGACCTCCACACTTGATCTTGATTACATTTGCCTTGGCTTTTGAAGGTTCTCGACTATGAGCTTGATTATGTGACAGGACAATAAAGAGAACCACATGCCCCGCAGTGCCGCTGCCAAATGCCCTGTGTGGGGTCACGAGGCAGTCATCCCAACTAGCTCTGCAGGGTCAGTTTGACTTCCTGTGCCTTCCCAATCTGATGCAATAAACTTGATGCTTGAGCATATATGATGACAGACAGATTAGGCCCTATACATACATATACTGATATTTTTACCCCTCTTTTTTTTTAAAAAAAAGAAAAGAATAATCACTCCAAACAAACATCATTGTCAAAAAATACCCAATCAAAATGAAAATGCTACATCTTTTTGAAACTGCTCACATGAGCATGCGAGCCAATTAGCCAATTATTATTTCTGTAGCTGTGACTATGTCTGAGTTATGTGTAGTCTTGAGGAACAACATGCAAGTAAGATATTCTAGTGCACAAAACAAAATGATTTGACTCAATCTTTTATGTCAAGTGACTCAAGAATAACATTAAGTGCATGTGTATTTAACAGTGGAAAAGATGAAATGGTAAAAAAAAAAGAAGAAAAAAAAAAACTTGCTCATTCATATATCATGAGTAACTGCTTTATCTTGCTCAGGGTCTTTGTTGGCCAAATAAATACACAGATTCATATGTGTGGCCTAACGACGAGAGGGAGCTACTGCTAATGTTACACTTGGGTCAAATCCAAAAATCTCCATTTGCAGTGTGGTTTGTACCCCCAGACCACAGAGTAACAAACCGATCATCTGCATGATCATCCACATTCATAACACTCACGAAACCGCAAATGGTATGCTCTGGTTGGGACTACGATGCCAGTGTGAATATGGAGTTTTAAAATTAAACCGGGAAAATTGAGTTTTAAAATTTCTCCATCTTGGAACTTTGTTTTCAGACCAAAAACATGCCCAGCAGACCAAAATGCAGAAGGAATTTTTTTTTTTCTGTATATAAGTGTGGATGGGGTCTGAGTCTTGCCAAAGAATGCATGGGATTGTTAAGAGGGACAGTGACAGAAATCCATTCATGAAGTCTACCAGTCTTCCTGGATGTGGATGAGATTACATTGGCACAAAGCATCTATTTTGTGTCTTCACAATGATTCATCTTTTGTTGACCTATCTTAGACTAGGCTACAAGGAAAGGCTGCTTTGGTGTGGCAGTTTGGAATGTAGGTATAATAATATGGAAACAATGGTATCATATCAACATATTTCACCCACACACTTTTGCCAGCCTCATAGGCAATATGTAACTGATTTATCTCATGTGTATTGTTGGCACTTTTTTATCATATGCTCTGGCTTATAAAGCTGTACCCAGTAAAAGTGAAAGTTAAAGTCGGAAGATGGTCGGCTTCCTAGAAATCACCCACCCATTGTATCAGAGGCTTAAAGTGGGAGTCTTAAGAACCAGGGAACTAGATTAATTAAAGACGGGCCTGGGCTATTACTCATCAACTAACCACTGTGAAAACCAGCTCCTCCCTAAGCTTGCCTACTGTAGCTTCAGTATGCATGTCTGGCCCGACAAAGCACCAGACCATGTTTGATCAAAATACATATTTGGTTTTGTTGATTTTTTTTTAACCGTTGCCATCGCGAGAGAAGGAAAGGAAGCACATATTTTTAAAAGGTGTGTCACAGGTCATTTTCAATCTGTTGATCAGATAATGAAATGCCTGTCTTTAGGATATGGAAGACTGATGGTATTTTAAATAATCCTTCTGTTAAGAACTAAACACAGCAGTCGATGCTAAGACTAATCTATTTCCTATGGTGACTCATTTGCACTGTGTACTTTACCCTACAGTGTGACAGATTTGGTTGTATGACTGTGTGTAATTAGGAAAGTTACAATGTCTATAATGTTAAACTGCAGAATGTCAACTTTAATTTGATTCCATTTCTAGGGACTGTAAGTAATTTTCAAACTTCTTGGTTGTTTCTTGGCCAGCTGTTTGTCTTTGAATCATTAGAGCACTAAGGCACAGTTGTAAGCTTAATCCAAATATGGCATTTACATTTAGAGTGTGTTTCTGATGTCTGCTAATGTGAGAACCAAAGACGTGTCGGTGAGAGTCAAGCAGTCTAGACTGAAAAATCAGAATGAATGAGTATCCCCTTTCGCACATGCACTTTAATGCAGGATTTTTATGATTAATAATAGGGAAGGGGTTAGGTATGAATGCAAGCCACAGTTGAAATAGTTTGATGTTATAGGCAAGACCTAGTTTAAATCCCGGGAAAATGTATGGCTGATGTATGAACAGAAGTCAATGCATTTGCTAAAAAAAATGCAGGAACAGGAAAAAATACACTGGAATCTAAGCAATTCGGAATTGAAGGAGTTGTTGGCTATTCACATCGTGGACAAAATTCTTAATCACATGAGTGCTACAATCTGGGATGTGTAATTTATAATCCAATCAGGAGCAAATTGGCATATGTACAGATAATAAACAATCACAAATGTTTGAAATAGAAACGCCAACGAACTCGCTGATTAGTACCATCTTGTGTAACGAGATCTTAATGTGAAATGCTGCAAGTGTGAATAATGCAAAACCTGAATGTTACTAGGAACGTAGTCTCACAAGCTTTGCTAGAGAGGTTGCTACGTTTTGTCAATAAACATCGCCAAGAAACGCCCACTTTCATAGAAAGAAGCAGTTGACATGGAAAAGTGCAACCACAGACCTTTTCCTTTAGTTCTTGTAGTAGGCAAACATGAAAGCCTACTAACTGCTTCATATAAAACTCTAACAGCCTTAACACTTTAAAGACAGGATTGCGAGTCAGATTATTGCGAGTCAGATTTTGTTCTTAAATTAGTTTTCCCTGGAAATTGGCACACACAAGTGCATATACAGTACACAGAAGTGCAGACAGCCAATCAGATTGCAGTTTTTAAGATCCTGAAGCTTGTGGACAGAAAAGTGCACAAATAATACCAGACGCTCTATCCAGCTGGCAGGGAATCATAGATTAATATATGTTCACAATTTCTTCTAGTCAATTGCAACCACGACCTAAACATTTTATTAGTAGCTTTTCTCTGAAAAGTTGTTGTGCACTGAAAAAAGGACTGGGATCAGTGAATGTTTATGGTTCATCTAGTAACTTTTTTTCTTTTTTCTTTTCAGGACTCCAGTCAACTTTGCGGCCTGTGTGCCTGTACAGCTAACATTTTATTTTTTATTAAGTTTGATTGTACTAGTATAATCCGGATTTTAGGAAGTATTTGATGCGTTTATAATGCATTTCCACTATGCATTATGGATGAACACAATTCCGTTAATCCCTATACTGTATTAGCGGATAATCAAAACATAGTCATGAGGTTAATCCAAAAATGACAAACTGTCTTAGAATGTTATGTGCAATGTGCGTCACTGACAGGAAGCTGGCAGAAAGTGTTACTGTTTTGGCAAATGTCTGCGCTCGGAGGAGTTACAACTCATTTTTGCTTTTACTTGTTTGACCTTTTTGCGGATCCTCAGGTACATTATTCAGTTCAGTGATGGCTAGTTGAAGAGTCACACCCTCCTCTCTGTGTGGTTACCTGATCCTTCCCAGGAAACACAGTGTGTTCACATGGGACTGCTCATACCAAAGTACACCTACGCAATCAACTCCCTTTTCATTTTGCATTGTGTGTAAGTAATAACGACATACAGCAGCACTTTGACAATGATAATGACGCTAAGTCACTTTCCATAATAATGATGATGATAATAATAATGGATTTGCAAGGACATGCAATGACAATGGTGTTGTCAAAGGCAAAATGACAAATATTATTATAATTAAGATTATACATTCACATTTATAAGCTAGCCTGTATATGTGAGGATCTATTCTAAAAGCTGTGTAATTAATAATCATGTTTCACATGTATTTCCGATGCCAATGGCCTTGAACCTGTTAACTTGGCTTGGCGTTGTCAATCAGTAAGGTATAGCTTAAGTAGATCTTTCACCCTGGTCAGGAATGCAGGTGTGTCTGTCTCTGCTCTGGACTCCAGTGCGCCTTTTTTGTAGTAATCTACTGCACTACATACCTACCAGAATGCACCCTTCCCTCACTACTGAAACCCCACTCATCATTATTTATACCACGGGGTGTTTGTATAGTCTGCATTTCAGACTCTGTTTGGCATTTAACACTCACTTTTGTTATGATCTCTTTTCAGATCTTAGCACCGGAAGGATGGGCTCTCGTATAGCAGCACGTATATGAGGGCCATACAAAGGTGAAGAATTTAGCAGAACTCCTGGTGCTGGGGAGGTGGGGTGAGGAGACGTGCGCCATACATGGGTACGGGCCCTCACATAGGCAGTGGGGCAGCACTGGGTTTGGCTTTTATGAGCCCCTGCTGAGGTACCTAGAAACCGAAAGCCGGGTTTCTGCGATCCAGATCACACAGCATGGATAACAGTAACTGGAGCTGGGCGATGAAACACAGGACATGGGAACTCTGACTAGGTGTAAGACGCAGCTAAGGCAGAGATCCCATACATTCCTGCCCCTATGCCTGGGTGCTTACACTGCAGATAGCATGCTACGCTTGAACTAATGTTTATGAAGGTAATGTATTAGTCACTCACTAGCTTCCCACTAGGCATGGAGCAAGTTTGCTCTCTTGTATGCATTCACATAATCGATTGGAATGTCCTGGGGGTATGAAAGACTGCTTTAATGGACCCGAAAAAGCCGTCCACTACATACTCACGCCTGTAAATGGTTAAGAAGATTTGTCTAGTTGCAGATTTAGCCTGAAATAATAGATGAAATAAACATTTAAAAAATATGCAAAACGATACACTTTGCTCCACTGACGTGCAGCTGGCCATGTTTTTAAGTAAAACATTGCATTACACATTCAACTAAATGTATAGAAAAAGTCCATGCTTCTACCTTACACCACCTATTCTATAGGTACTTACAATATCAGTTTGTAATTTGAACAGATTTGTTTGAAACAAAATAGCATTTTAATTTCTTTTTCATTATCTTAACATAACGTAACATTAATAAGCCATTAACTACAGCATTAATGAACCAAGACAAAATTTCATTTAGGAGTAAGAATATGACATAAATGATCATAAAGTAAATTCCAGCCTAAATGTTGATAATGAACATAAGTCAAGATTTTGGGTGTAAATACTAGAAAAATAAGAATCAGTCAGCCTCATGGATGAAGTTTTCCAGTTAACCGCTACAAACATACAAAGATACATAGCTTACTGTGGTCTTATTTTTACTCATCTAGAATAAACATTATCATACCACAGCGCTGCTGAATTCTTAATTCTGATTGGTCAGAATTAATGTGATGATGTATCTTCTGTTACATTTTCATGTTGCCTTATTTTGGCTGTACGGTTCTGCACTGCGTTAGCCGCATGAAACTATTCTTTCGTGACAGTGTGCGACCTTCTGTTTTTGTTCATGTGACACTCTAACCCACAGAAGTGCATGCCGTGGTTTTTGCAGCAAGTAAAAGGTTACATTTGACACAGAAAGTACGGAAGCACATTGTACACATGCTCACGCCTACATCTTTTGTACATATATATGGGAGGAAACATACCTCCTGAGCAGCACAATTACTTCTTTGACCCCTTTCTCCAGTTTTGCACAGATAAAGCACAGATAAACAATGAAGAAGGAAAACAATGTTTTAGTTTTTTTGTTTTTTTTTAATCTGATTAGTACCTGATTACTACCAAAATGAAGTTCTCAAATGCACATTTTTTTAACATACTGCATGGAACATTGCCTTTTTTAGTCACCTCAGCATGCTTGGTAGAGCCTGTAACCATTACAACACTCTTACCAGTCCTAGCTACTAGCCTAGTTTGATATCTAGATTAGCTTTTTAATAACAAAGATGAAATAAATGTATTTTTAGCTTTATAGTTATATTACAATGTTGGAATATTGGCAATAAAAAATATTTTTCGATCTCACATCTCTCCTTTTATTCAACAGTAACAAAACAAAATGGTCAAAATGTGGCGCAGTTGGTAGAGACTCCCGGGTGTCCTTGAGCAAAACACTGCCAAGTTGCTCCAGATGGCTAGCTGCCTTGCATGGCAGCTCTGCTACCATTGGTGTGAGAATGGGTGAATGAGACAGTTTAAAGTGCTTTGGATAAAATGGTAAGTGCACATTTACCATTTTACATTTACATGGAAGTTAGGCAGTGCAGATAAGTGTAGAGACAGGTAGACAAATACAAAATGTGAGACAATAGCATAAAATAGGGAATAGGTCAGGTGATCTGCAAACAGGCATAAAAGAGGCAAAACTAGAATTGAATAATGAGGACTAGAACAGTATCAAATCTATGCCACAGAAACAAGGAACAAAGGCTTGGTATAATGAAACACTCATGTAATACTTCGCACTGAACACAGGGTTTAAATATCAATGTGATCAATGTGAACACAAAACAGCTGAGACCAATGATGACACATAAGTGAAACAATCACAATACAGGAGCAGAGACAGGACATAAATTATAACAAAACACGTGTCAAAAGTAAAAGTCAATGTCACTAAAAAACCTGCAAGTGTGAGCTTGTGCTGCAAGCTTGTGTTTTGGGTTTCAGAGCATGCTGCGAGCTCTAGTGCTTTGCTTCGAGAGGAAATAGTAAAAGAACCCCCCCCAAAAGTGCTACTCCGGGAACACCAGAAAACAGTCCCTCCCCCAGAAGTCCTGCCCCTCTGATCAAAATGTCTTCACAGCCATTGTCCAACAGATAGCAGGCTCCTCGAAGAGCCAAGGAGCAGGCATGAGGACAGGACAGGTTTGCCAGGACTTCTGTCAGCAGACCCAGGCATGAGCAGAACTTGGTTGGCTATGTAATCAGTATCAGGCATGAGCATAATGTTGTTGGTCGTATCAGCAGACTCCGGTGTAAGCAGAATTTGGTAGCCTTTGTTAGCAGACTCTGGCATAAGCAGAACTTGGTTGGCCATGTCAACAAACTCAGGCGTGAGTAGAACGTTGTTGGTCGTGACATCGACCTCAGACTGGTACCTGGCGTGGGTGGTTGTTTCATCGACCTCAGACAGGAACTTGGCTTGGGAGGCTGTCTCTTTGACCTCAGGCTGGAACTGGGCATAGGAGATCACCTTGTCCTCTAGCTTGACTTGGGAGGCCTTCTCATCAACCTTGAACAGGAACTTGGCTTGAGAGGCTGTCTTGTTCACCTTCAGGAGTTCAGATTCAAGAGCGGGGCAGTCTCTTCTGCACCGCAAAGAGATGATATGATATCCCCGGTCTGGTTTGAATGCAAAGCGGGAGGAACGAAAGATAAAGGTGGAGCCTGAGGGGGAAGCGACGTTCCCCTTGAAGCTAGAGGGGGGAGCGACTCTCTCCACGAGGTCCGAGGGGGGAGCAAAGTTCGTCATCATGTCGAGCCACTCCTGGTTGTCTCGAATTAAGGAAAATTTCCCCTACTTCTCCCACCTCGGCTTTTCCCTTCCATACAGGGTCTTTTGAACTCTAAAAAATTCTGCTGCATCCATGTTACAGCGAAGTATTCTGTCAGGTTATGAAGGTTAAGATGGATGCAAGTGCTGATAAGAGCTTTATTAGAGTAGAGACAGATAGACAAATCTATAAAGTAATAAAATAGCATGGTCAAAAACAGGCAATAAGTCAAACGATCTGCAAACGGGCTTAAACGAGGCGAAAATAGAATCAAATAACAAGGACGATAACAGGATCAAATCTATGGCACAGAAACGAGGAACAAAGGCTTAGTATGAGGAAACACTCACGTAATACTTCACACTGAACATAAACACACGAGTTGTTTAAATACCAACGTAATCAAGGGTGAACACAAAACAGCTGAGACTAATGATGACACATTAGGGAAACAACCCATGACAATACAGGGGCAGAGACAAGACAAACTATAACAAAACACATGTGTCAAACATAAACAAAGTCAACGTCACTAAAAAAAACAAAAGCGCACACCCGCGCTGTGAGCTCATGCTTCGGGTTTCAGAATGCTCTGCGAGCTCCAGCGCTTTGCATGAGGGGAAATCGTGACAACCATCGCTTTATCCTCCATGTTTATTTTTCTCATTTGCCCCTTGACTCATGACCTGATTTTAGAAGCGCTCCACTGTGATAACATTTTTTTTTTAAAAACACCAGTGGCTGTGTTTTTTTTAAAGCAGTCACATCTTACAGCCGCTTCCCACAGGAATAGGATTGTGTGAAAGTAGCCATTACAGGCATTTGTCTCTATTTTTTCCTTGTTGATCAGTGTGACACTAGCCAATCACAGGCATTTGTTAATAGATGCATAAGGAAGATCATAGTGAGTTCTCTCCTCCAAGCATGTTAAGTTGCCCTGTGACATTGCATAAGCAGATTAGATAGCTGACTTTAGAGGAAGCTCAATAGCTCAAATCAACATACATTTACATTTTTTAAAAGCATTTTTCATTTAGCACATGCTTTTATCCAAAGTGACTTGTAAATGAGGAAATACAAGCAAAGTGATATGTCAAGCAGAGAACAATACGTGCTACCATACAAGATTTTTAATTTAGCACTAGAGAAGCAGAGTGTATAGAGTAGACGTGTAAGAAAGTGCAGAAATTATTTTATTTATTTATTTTTAATGGGGGCAAGTTAGGGGTGAGTTAAGTGTTCACGGAAGAGATGGTACTTTAGCCATTTTTTGAAAGATTCTGCTGTCCCGACTGAGGTTGGAAGTTCATTTCACCATTGACAGTCAGTTTGAAGGTTCTGGAAAGAGACCTTGTGCCTTGCTGAGTTGGCACTACCAGGTTTCGGTCGTTAACTGATTGCAG
This sequence comes from Ameiurus melas, assembly GCA_012411365.1. Classification (NCBI taxonomy): domain Eukaryota; kingdom Metazoa; phylum Chordata; class Actinopteri; order Siluriformes; family Ictaluridae; genus Ameiurus; species Ameiurus melas. The sequence goes on along the minus strand of CM022762.1, from coordinate 6,287,249 downwards.
GTTGCACGAAGGAACATAAACCTCAAGGAGAGTTTTGCTGTAGGGGGGTGCCGTACCAGACAAGGTCTTGTGCGTGAGCATCAAGGCCTTGAATTTGATGCGGGGGGCTACAGGAATCCAGTGGAGGGAGATGAAGAGGGGTGTGACATGGGACCTTTTGTTAGCTGTTACGTGAGAATATAAGTGGGTGGGATTTGGTGATAGTGATCACTAAATTAAGATTGGGGTAAAACATCCATCCATCCATCCATCCATTTTCTGTCCTGTTTATCCTACACAGGGTCACATCCCAGGGGACTCGGAGCACAAAGTGGCGGGCATCCTTGATGGTGCTGCCAACCTATCGCAGGGCACAATCATGCACATGCTTGGTGGAAAAAAAAATTAAGAGCTTGACAACATGCAGTGCAATGTATTATTGCATTATGAATTGACTTGAAAAAAAAATTGCCATGTTGTTACTGTAATTTTAACGCCGATATCAGCATTTGTCGTGTATCTATTATCACCTATAGTCTATATGTTCCTTACTTCATGTTTATAGTTCATGTTCATGATTCGAAGCTGTGTATTGTTTGTATTACTCGTGTTTGTTTAATATTTAATTTCCTGCACAAGCATCCACCTCTGGCTCCAACCCCCAATATCTGACAATTACCATCATAAGACTGGAGTGCACATCTAAAGTTTAACTGTCTTTTTCATGTCACTCAGTATTGCATAATCTGAAGTACATTAATATAAAGACTTAAGGGGTTTTGGTCATGTTCAGTTTTATGTTCTAATCCCCACACAAACCCAACATGCTGTTGGGTAATTCTAACTTGTTGGCATACAGTAACTAATCAGTTAGCAAAGTGAATGAAAAATGGATCGCAATCATTGTGTTTCAGCTCAATTAACTCCTATCTTTGAAGTATGCAGAGTGTAACTTACTGAGTCACATATCTCCTCATACTCAGAGGAAAATCATTAGGCTGACTCCATGCCTGCCCTGTAATGACTTGAGCATGGGCCAAGATGTGAATGGCTGCCATTGTCAGGGCTTTGATGGAGCGACTGATATTTGGGTCCAGATGAAGCCATGTTCTGTGTGAAACAGGAAACAGAATCCTAACCTCCTGACCTCTGACCTCAGGTTTGATGAACCTCTAACACATGTGACACAGTGCTGGAGGTTTTAGGGATCATTTTGTCCAGGATTTTCAAGACTTTGTTGTCATATGCTCAGGGAAAACACAGATAGACTGTACAGAGAAATTCTTACTTTGCACTTCCTACCAGCCATCAATAAAAACTGGCCTATTAGGGCAAAGTCCTCCCTCTCTTTTAAGGAAAAAAACATTAAAACGTGTATTTACAGTTATCAAATGGCATAAAATGGATTATTTATCACTTTTGTGGAACCAAGAACAACAGTGCCTTCCCTCATGAAGAAGGTAGCTTTTTCAATCACAGATTTTTCAAAATGGCTTAAATGTGAATAGATAAACCAAACAAAGTGTCCAATCAGAATACAAATTGCACAAATGTATAAACCTCAGACCTGTAAATTTTGTGTGGTTTGAATGAAAGAGCTGACCAACAAGAAGCAAAGCTTATCAGTTTGCTATTCAGAAGAGACAAGGCATAATTAAGGACTTTAAAAAATAGTCTTACATATCAGTCTTAAAATTAACATGTTCCTAATAGGTCTATGCCTATGATGACACCCCATGCTCAACCAACACAGAGTTACTGATACCTAGTCACAATTTTTTAGGTCTCCAATTTAATAATGTGACCAGTTTATTTGCACTTTGGTTATGCATATAACTTCTGCACTTCCCACTCAGATTCTGCCCATTTATCATATTTGGGTTGTTTTTAATACACTATTTTGAATTCATCAAATAACTTTAACAATTTCTCCTGTAAAGGGAATATGCCAAAGGTTGGAAGGATAAACTGACCAAGCACATATGCTACACTTATGGTTTGCTTTAAGTTAATTAAAAAAATTATCCATGAAAAATTCAGTCTTAGAAATAAGCATTGTGTCTAGGATGATGTCTCCTCTGATGTGCTCCATGAGGGGAAAACATTTTTTGTGTGAAATTTAACGGAGCGATACTATTATTTAATTAGAATATGGGACTGTCAGGCAATAGCACTAGACTGCTGCTCCTTGTTGGAACCAATATTGCGCAAGAAAAAAAATGTGCTTAAGTTCAATTTCAGAATCTTGCATAACTTTGCAACTTATGTATTGTGAAAAAGTAAATGCAAGAAGTGTTCAGCTCATACACTGATAATTCCCTTGACTGCTCTCAAAATTTCACCCTGGGCCTGCTCTTTATCTCAGAACACCAATTTGTGTTTATTAGATTAGTGAGGGAGACGGGGTGAGTATACACCACACTTAAACTGCTAATAAACTGCTACTTAATTGAGAATTGAGAAAGCAAAATTGGGTCTGTATATTGCAAGGTGCGACTGAAGCCTTTTTTACTGTCTGCAAACGAGTTTTCAGGCATTCTTTGAAATTCTGTTTCTCACGCTATGACTTCTTTGCAAGCCTCTCGCCTTGAGGTGACATTTGCCCACTGTTGAGCCTTGTTGTGTTTTCTGTAGTGTCAATGTTTAAAATGTAGTCAAAATGCTGTGAAATTTCACTCCTATTTATTTGCATTTACACTGCAAATCATTCATTATGTACTAATTAAGGTACGCCTGCTAATCTCTAATGCAGGCGTTGTGAAACAGTTTTTCAGCTAGAAAATTGTTACAAATTGTCTGAAAGGATTTATTTTATGACGATAATTGAACTATTCAATTTCTAAACTTTACATTCACAGATTTTTTAAATTAATTTTTTTAAATATTAAAATTACAATTTGCACAAAATTGAAGCTGTATTGTGTATCTGTATTGAACAGTATTGTAACATCACATATTACATTATCACAAAGTAAATTAAAAAATAAATGATGAAATTAGATAGTTTTGACTTTTAGGAACCTGTTTTACAGTGTAATCTATAAGGTCGGTGTCTTCTTTTCTACTATTCCAGTATGAATTCAGTGTTGTTAAGTTTTATACTATTGCTTGAGAGTGGGAAAAGTGCAAAAACAAAGACTGACATTTTTGATAACCGTCAAACATTCTAGTAGTTCTTAAAAGTATAAAGATTCCAACAAACCTGTTTTAAGTAAACATAGGTGCATGTAGCATTTAGGTTGGGGTTTTCTCACTTTACATATCTTTTCAAATTCAGTAGATGATGTGTCTGGTTGTGTTGATGCACTAAATAGAGACTTTTTTTCTATAGTCTCAACGACGTGTGGGAGTGGACCTCATAGGGTGCGGGTGTCAGATTTGACACCTTCAGCTTCTCAGAGCTCCAGAACAATAGTGTGTGCTAGGAGGCTTTTACTCTGTGGCCTTTACCGAGGAGCTGTGAACACCATTGAGTCCCCTCATTCCAAACTATAGATCCTACATCCTCTATAAACCTATTCAGAACCGTGCCTCTCTCACTGCATTACACTGTAAAAGTTCCTCTTCCTTTTGTGCATGTGTGTGTGGTGTTGGGGTGGGGTGGTCTGTCTCGTGTGGTCGTGTGTGGGGAAGGATAAAGGTGGAGTTATGTTTAGCCTCTCTATTGTCTACGAGACAGGAAGGAAGAGTGTCCTGAACAACAAATGGAAGCAGGTTTGACTGTCTTCGCCACTGCTCTGATCCTGGCGTAGGACATTAGTGTGCAGACTGGCCGGAGAGGAGCCGAGGGTGGGTAGGTCAAGAGTGTAAGCCCCCACTGCTCTATTAAGGATATGGAGACCCCCCTCTGTGTCCTCACTCTGTCTACTCCCACTGTCAATGCTACTGGGACAACAACTAGTTCTATTGTATGTAAATAGGATTATGGCTTCCTATCCATTGACACTGAGACTGCATCGGTACATTACTCCATAAATAGCACACTCAGTGAAAACGGGAAGACATTCTGTATGATTTATTTTCCGAGTGTAACACGTTAACGAGTTACTGTAATCTAATGACTTTTTCTGATAAATTGATATCATTTGATTAGTTAATGATATTGATAAAATTATGTTACATGCATTACAAAGTTATTGTTAAGAAAACAATAAGTAAAATGCATTTTTAAATGAATCATGTTTTGCCCCAAAAAATTTTTCTTTAGCCCTGAATAATTCTCCACTTGGAGAGCTTCTTCACTACGTAACTGAACGTCAATAAAAAAAAAGACTGTCTGTAATATTATATCTTCAGTGAACGGAGGCGAGACCAATCAGACAGGGTTTACAGGAAAATACATGGAAACACTCGTGTCGTCTTGGCTGACAGTCTCTCAATTCTACCAAACGCTAGCTCACACAATCAGTGTGAGGAAAAATGGATATACGTGAACATGATATGAGCAGAGTATAAGGATAGATAATGTACTTTGCATGGCATTGTAGCAGCTAATAGTAGCATGATAGCTTACTTGTGCCTCCCCTTGGCTAGTGACGCTAAAATAGCCTAGTTAGAAAAGTATTCTATTTTATATCGGTTGTAGTCCTACAAACAGTGACCCGAGGCAAGTTTTTATTATAAATCCAACTTTTTCTGATCATGTCACATAGACGTGCTAAAATAACTGAAATAACCGAGTTTCACTTTGTAGTGTATTTTTGTAGGTTTGATAGGTTTTAAACATAATTAGTGCTTACTTTTTTACTTTTACTTTACATGCAGTAATCAGTAAAGTAATCAAATTACAATGATTTACAATTTTACAGTAGGAATTAGTAATCTGTAGAGGATTTCTTTTTTTTTACTTACCCAACAATGTTCATTCTGTAATATATCGCAGCATTACTGAATTCTCAAATCTGATTGGTCAGAAGGTGTGTATTATAATTTTTACATATATATATATATATATAAACAACACCGCTCGGAGAGAAGTTCTGGCTGTAACAGTAACAATAATTTTATATTGATCCACTTGTTCTAATATATTACTTTTTCTATAGAAAAAGCTCATATACAGAGACGTTGACAGCAGATTTTCCACTAAATCTAATCATAAAAAGATTTCTTTTATGTTGTTAATATTTAACAAAGAAAAATGTAGAATTATTGAGTTTTGAGACATTTATTTAATATTTAACATTTCTGGAAGTAGTCTCAGGTGTAAGTGCTCTGTAACAGTCATGGTGCTTTGCCAGCTCAGGAAAAGTCTTCATGACGGAGTTTACACTTTCTGGGGGTTTTTTCCCAGTAAAATGACAAGCTGCATTTTCCTGAGAATGAGAAAAAACGAGATGATGGTGAAGGAAAGACTGTTTACCATTGCTATAATGTTAGTGATAACAGGAACTAACCTGTCTCACAAACGTTCTGCAACATTAAATCTAAATATAAACTGTTACAACTCATGATGTGTTGCACATTGATGAATGAAACTTTGCAAACATTGGCAAATCACTGTAGTAAAAATGGCATAACATACTCCAGACCTTGTTTTCAGTAAGGAGATGTTTATTTAACATTTAAGGAAGGAGTCTCCAATGTTTTCTCAAAGTTTTCTGAGACTGTAAAGTTTACACGACTGTCTAGTTCATCTGTTTATTGACAAGATGCATTGTTTTGTCTTATTAACTTCAAGAGAAGTAAAAATAAATAAATAAATAAAAAAGGACGTTGAAGAGAACTAAACGGTCTGCCTAAACTAGCTGAACTAGTAAATGACTATTTATAGTTGTTACAGCATGGGTGTAAACAGGAACTTGTTTTATGGCCATTCCACAATGTTAAGTGTAACAATAAATGGATACAAATGTTGACACGTCGCTCTTTTACAAATTAAAATAGCATAGCAAATTGCTGTGGTGTGAGGAATTAAACACTTTAGGATGTGCTGTTATGGAAAAATGATCAACTTTGCTTTGTATACCCAGACTGGCATACCTAGTCACGGTTTATTCCTTACTTATTGGATTACTCTGTGCAGTATGACTGCTTGTAATATTCCATGATTAATAGTTTAAATGATGCTGGTGCTTCTCAAATATTTTGCAGCTATGCATTTTACAAGCCACACTTCAGCGCAAAATAAATGGACTATCTCCTATAATGAATATATATTGGAACCTGATGTGATCTGCTATTGCAATACCTATAACAGGTATTGCTTTCTGATATGATTTTCTGTTCACCATGGTTGTAAAGAGTGCTTATTTGAGTTACCGTTGCCTTCCTGTCAGCTTGAATTAGTCTAGTCACTCTCCTCTGACCCCTCTCATGAACAAAATGTTTTCACCTGCAGAACTGGATGTTTTTTGTTTTGTTTTTTGCGTAATAAAATACTCCAAGTGAGAGGTTTAACCAATTAACTCAAGTGTGTTCAATTCATGTAGACTGTGTCTTAATTACACTGATGATAAATTTCAAAATCTTAATTACAATGGATTAAATAATTTACAGTTTAAGCACCAAGAACCCAGTCTATCAGAACCTTTAATAAATGTTTATATGACACATATGAATTAAATGTATGTGAAATAAAGAAACTGGGAATTGCCATCTTGTGATGCAGAGTTATTTATCATTGTTAAATAATGATTAACTATAAAGAACTTTCACTGTTTCGACTGCTCTTCACGACAAGAAAGAAAATGTGCCATTATAGCTTTGTTTTGCGTGTTATTTATAGCAGGTCAAGCTTCATATGCAAATGACGGATGTTAATCAAGTTGTATTGTTTGTTACATAATGAGAAACGAATGCAAACATTCGCTGATCAGTCTTAATTTGACCTGGGTCACCTCTTTGAGTTTTATAACAATGCAATTGTATGATTTATTTCATGATACCCATAAATCTTATCTTCATTTTAATTATTAACAAACAATATTGAATAAAGACACACAAACACCCTTTACCTGCTTGGAGCCGGGGTAGGTGGGCCGGACGTCAGTGATTAACCCTTTAACCCTCCGAAGGCCTTTTCAATCACTTGGTAAAGCAACTTTAAATGCTATCTGATAGAAAAGGTGTTATAGAATCTTAACCACATATTTTATTTACTACAAAAATTAACATATTTGCTGCTACAAAGACATTGTACAGAAGTTATATTATATATTATATATATATATATATATATATATATATATATATATAATATTAGTATGACCTAAAACATCATCAGATTTTCAAACAAGTCCTAAAAGTAGACCCAGTTGAACAAATGAGACAAAAATATTACACTTGGTAATTTATTAATTGAGAAAAATTATCCAATATTACATATCTGTGAGTGGGAAAAGTATTTCAACCTCTAGGATTAGCAGTTAATTTGAATGTGACATTAGAGTTAGGTGTTTTCAATCAATGGGGTGCCAGGTGTGTGTGAGCACCCTGTTTTATATAAAGAACAGGGTTTTATCAAAGTCAGATCTTCACAACACATACTTGTGGAAGTGTATCATGGCATAAACAAAGGAGACTTCTGAGCTCAGGAAAAGATGATTTGTTGATGACCTTCAGGGTGGAAAAGGTTACAAAACCATCTCTATAGAGTTTGGACTCCACCAATCCACAGTCAGACAGATTGTATACAAATTGAGGAAATTCAAGACCACAGTTACCCTTCCCAGGAGAGTGGACCAACAAATATCACTCAAAGAACAAGACGTGTAATAGTCCACAACGTCACATTGGAACCCAGGGTAACTTCTAAACAACTAAAGGCCTCTCTCACATTGGCTAATGTTCATGAGTCCATCATGAGAACACTGAACAACAATGGTGTGCATGGCAGGGTGGCAAGAAGAAAAGGCCACTGCTCTCCAAAGAGAACATTGCTGCCAGTCTGCATTTGATAACGATCACGTGGACAAGTCAGAAGGCTACCGGAAAAAGGTTTTGTGGACGGATGAGATCAAAAAAAAATCTTTTTGGTTTAAATGATAAGCGTTATTTTTTGGTGAAAGGAAAACACTGCATTCCATCATAAGTACCTTATTCCATCTGTGAAACATGTTGCGGAAAATCTATGGTAATTTGGAGAAATTGTAAGCTCCTCTAAATGTTGTGGAGTTCGTTTGATTTTGTGTTCATTTCTGCAATCGCAACATCCTGGAGGGACTGTGTAAACATGACTTTTATGAATTGATTAGAGAAATTAAGGTTAATACAAAGTTTGGAAATAACATTAATTAATAACGCATGAATAATGTTCATTTACACAGTCTGCCTGTGGTGCAGCAAGGCTCTGTGTCTTGCGTGAGGCAGTAGGTGTGAGGATTGAGATTCTTTTCTTGCTCGTACTTGAACTCTGCTGGACCCTGCAGGGATGAGCTCCTCATTTCATCTGTCTCTTACCCAGGAGGCCGAGCAGGGCCTCAGGTCCCTACACCCCTCTGCACTGTCTGACATTGTCGCCTAATCCTTTCTTTTTCTCTCCCACAATTGCTTCCACCCATCACAGGATTTGACTTTTCTCTTTCCCCAGGCCTTCTTTATTCGTTCTCTTTCGCCTCCTCAGCTCCTTAAGTCGTGTCCGTTGCTTTTTCTCTCTATCACTCCTTTCACCCACCCCTACTCTCATCTTTCCGGGGGCAGGGGCTTGAGTGAGTGGCTCTGCTTTTGGGGTATTATGTGCTTAACATGTGATTGTTTCATGGGTGGACTGAGGAATGAAGTCAGCTAAGACAGGGACAAGGGACCCTTCTGAAAAAACAATAGAAACCATACCTGAAATTCTAATGTTTTCACTACAAATCCCATTACAAACCATTAGCTAACCATTAAAACTATTAAAGGTACCATTATTGGTCCATTATGGTATCCACTAGACATAACATGCCACCAATAGAAGGCAACAAATTACCAGTAGAGACCTACAGGGACCATTACAGTTTAGATTTAAACCAATACCATTATAACCATTAAAACCATTACAAATTCTACGAGGGTTTCTATTGTTTGTTTATTTTCAGTAGGGGTGGCCTGAGGCTTTCAGTTTATTTGTTTTTTTTTTTTTAAACTCACATAACCACACCCTCCTGACCATTCCCAGGTAAGAGTAAATAAATAAATAAACAAACACATTAATAAAAAAACAATAATAATAATAAATTTGCGTACATACATACATGTATAAATTGAAATTATTAACAGAAATAAATTTACTGTACATTTACTGTATTAATTATCCATCCATCCGTCCATCTTCTACCGCTTACTCCTTGTTGTATTAATTATTTCCTACAAAAAAACATAAATATGTCACTTAAATCGCCTAAATATATGATCCACTAAATTACTTTAAAAAACATATATACAGAGAAAATCTAATAAATGCACACACACACACACACACACACACACACATATATATATATATATATATATATATATATATATATATATATATATATATATGTGTGTGTTTTTTTATAATAACACTGCATATATCTAATATCACATTCCTATATCAAGGTCAAATCCTTGTATTGGCATACATGTTTAATTTTTTTTTAATGCCAGTTATATGGTGCACTATATTCTTCTATCCATCTGATGAAGTATTGCACGTAATATTGTCTTCATTTTCCTTCTTGCAAATGCTCTATTATCCTTACTTTCATGTCAGTTTCATTTTAAATCACATAGATTTTATAACCCTCTAACCTCCCACACCCAAGAATGTGCATTTGTTATTATAACACATGCTCATTCTTAATCATTACATGATTTTAATGGATGCCATGGGAAATATGCTCTTCTAAACTGCAGCACTGGAAGTAACTCATATCCTCATGTTTGTAATTAACTGCAGGATTAATGGAGAGAACTGGAATACCTGCACAGTCTTCTCACTCACCACATTTACTGATCTCAACTCCTGACCTAGAGAAGCTTTGCGTTATGAGCGAGTGAGTGTTGGAGTCTGTGCTTTCCACCAGTTCTCAGGTCCACACATCATTGCCAAATGCTGACTTACTGTCTGCGACTCTAATGGCTCTGCTGACACATACTGTGTAAGCAGCTGACAAGCCTTAAAACTTCAGGAAGGCTTTATGTGAATAACCAAGAGATTACTGGTTCACATATTCCAACTGGTAATAAAAGCTCTTGCCGATGTTGAAAGTAATGCTGCATTCAGTTAACTCTGAATTTTTACTCTGACTAGGAAAAACTTTCTGACTGGGAAAAACAAAGAGATCACATGCTTAACATGATGTCAAATCAACATGGCTGCTCATAGCATCCCCAGTAAACAAAGGAGCACTTCTTTACTTTCAAATGAGTTATAGTAGGTATGTTAGACATCGTAACTTTTTAAAGCATATACACTGATAGTGCAGTTCCCTGTTTGAGGAGGTAGATATACATCACTCATCATAGTTAGGAAGTGTTCATGTTTTTTCCCACTTTGTAGCTCAAATGCACAAAGATCGAAAATGACATCATTCCAAATTTCCACTTCCAAAGTAATGCTGCCACAGTTTGTGGTGCCTTGCATGTGGTAATTTTAAGTTGTAAGAACATTACTTCCAACCTCAGGACATTTGTCATTCGACTAACAATAACTTTCCACAAAAGCATGTCTTTTATTTGGCCTGTCAGAGCACATAAAGCTCATCAAATGCTACTTAACTGCACTTTTACAGTTATAGGCCTGAGTGGCTACTGGTTCTGTTCTACTATAGTGAACTTCAAACATTCATGCAGCATTTTGGACTGAAATGAGATCACAGCAACAACAGCAGTGCACAATAGTGAGTAGCTTAGCAAAAAGCTAGCTGGCTAACATTTGTAATAACTCTGTTGATGATTACCTTCTCAAAACAGTGATTAATATGGTCAGTGTTATAGATTTAACCAAGTAATGTGTCTGTATATTAACTGATCTAAAGGCAATACTGCTTTAAACTAATTTAAAAAGGGTTCTTTACAATATTGACAGTGTGAGCAGCCATGTTGATATGACATCACTCTGTAAACAGGGAAGGAACTGTTAGTTGGGGATGCTACATCAAGTTAGCAAGTTGAAATTTCAAGTTGACGGGGTTTTCTGTGATTTTTACTGGTTGTAGGTGGGAAATTCTACTAGTCCAGGCTCTTATCTCAAAACTGGGCTATTGCAACACACTTATCCTGGGCCTCCCAGCCAGCTCCATCAAACCCCTTCAGATGATTCAGAATGCAGCAACACACCTTGTTTTCAACCAGCCCAAAAGCACCCATGTAACACCCCTCTTCTTCATCCTCCATGGGCTTCTTGTAGCCACCCGCCTCAAATTCAAGGCCTTGATGCTCACATACAAGACCTTGTCTGGAACAGCACTCCCCCACACTCTCCTTGAAGTTTATGTTCCCTCTCGCAACCTGCGATCAGTTAATGACCGACGCATTACTCATAAGTCATGTTGGTTTGAAGTCACTCCACCATCAGGGAACGAACTGGTAGTTGAGAAGACTACTAAGTTGACTGGTTAAAATTTTATGTTTTCAGTGGCGTTTACCAGCTGTAGGCAGGAGATAAAATTTTTAATTTGGCAGATGCAGTATATGTCAAATCCAAATACATTATATTTAGTCAATAAACAGATTAAAATATAAATAGTGGCATTGCGTTGTACCCCTAATAAGAGGACAGTTATTTTGCTTGTTCGCATTTGCAGTCATAAGGTTTTTTTTCTTTTTTCTTTCTTTTTTTTTTTTAAATATAATGTTACACAACACTTACTATGTAATACTTGTTGTATCATAAAATAAGGAAATAAGACTTTTTTTTTAAATACTTCGAGTACATTGTGTGCTATTGTTGTGCCACAGGTGGTGCTTACTGACTCGGGCACTCACTCAGTGGCTCGAGCCAAGCCTGCATCAACTGGGTGGCATGGTCCTCTTTTCTCTCTTCTCTTATGGGCTTTTTCTCATGTATATCTCTATCATTTCAGCCCCTTAATGAGGATTGGATGAGCCCATTGATGTTTTTTTGGGCCTTGGGGCCCACCATCCGCATGCCTCTTAATGGAGTCTCCTAGCAGCAGTCATCGGCCTCTTTCTTCCACTGGCATTGTCCGGCCCTGAAAGTGACTTACTTCAGGCCTAGTGTGCCTTTCTCTCTCTCTGTCTTTGTCTGCCTCTCCACATCTCTTTCTTTGTCTTTCTTCCACCACTAGCCGTTATTGCTTGAATAGCTAATAGTGGCCTCCTGCCAGTGGACCTCATCCGTTCTTGACCCCCACTCAGTGCGCACACACAAAGTCATATCGAGGCGTGCACACATGTGTGCATGCCGACAAATACTCACAAATCCCCAATATCAATATCCCTGTGAGGTTGTAGGGCATTGATGTTCTTCCAGGCTTTTTGTTCTGACATTTGATTTTGGTGAATGATGTTCCACTGGAGCAGGATTTTGGGTTGTGAATGGTGGTTTAGTGGTTAGCAATTTTGCTTCGCACCTCCAGGGTTGAGCGTTCAAATTCTGCCTCTGTATGTGTGTGGAGTTTGCACATTCTCCCCATGCTTCAAGGGTTTCCACAGGGTGCTCCGGTTTCCTCCTCCAGTTCAATGACTTGCACTGGAGAATGATTAGCATCTCTAAATTGTCCGTAGTATGTTAATGGATGTGCTACTGTGCCCTGCGATGGCTTGACACCCTGTCCAGGGTGTCCCCAACCTAGTGCCCCGAGTTCCCTGGGATATGCTCTGTGACCATGTGAAGGATAACAGTATGGAAAATGGCTTGACGGATGGATGTACTGAAGTCTTTTATTCCTCTGCAGATGATGAATTTTTTTTTTGTATTAATTTAAATAAATGACACATTATACTTTTTATGCATTTACAGTTACATTTACATTTATTCACTTAGCAGAAAGTAGCTTTTATCCAAAGCGACTTACAAATGAGAAAAATACAAGTAAAGCGATATATCAAGCAGAGAACAATACAAGTAGTGCTACCATACAAGATCCATTAATTGTGTTCCAGAAGAAGCAAAGTGTTTAAGTGCAATATTTATTATTTTTTTAATGAGTTGGTTAGGTGTTCGTGGAAGAGGTGGGTCTTTAGCTGTTTTTTGAAGATGGTGAGAGATTCTGCAGTCCGGATTGAGTTTGGAAGTTCATTTCACCACTGAGGAACAATTAGTGTGAAGGTTCTGGAAAGAGACCTTGTGCCACGCTGAGTGGGAACTACTAAACGTTGGTTGCTAATCGATCGCAGATTGCGTGAGGGAACGTAAGGCTTCAGTAGACAGTTGAGGCAGGAGGGTGCTGTACCAGACAAGGTCTTGTACGTGAGCATCAAGGACTTGAATTTGATGCAGGCAGCTACAGGAAGCCAGTGGACGGAGATGAAGAGGGGTGTGACATGGGTTCTCTTGGGCTGGTTGAAGACTAGGCACGCTGCAGCATTCTGAATCATCTGAAGGGGTTTGATGGAGCTGGCTGGGAGGCCCGAAAGTAGTGAGTTGCAGTAATAATAATAGTTTTGAGATAACAAGTGGACTAGTATTTGTGTAGCTTGTTAGTATCATGTGGTATGTAAAGGTCAAGCTGTCATCAAGATTCACCCCAAGGTTCCTGGCCGTCCTGGTTGGCTCGAGTGTGGTTGAGCCGAGCTGAACAGTGAGGTTGTGGTTGATTGAGGGACAGGCCGGGATTTTGGCAGGTTAAGCTTAAGATGGTGTTCCCTCATCCAGACTGAGATGTCTGACAGGCAAGCAGATATGCATGCAGAGACGGATGGATCATCAGGCTGGAAGGACCAGTTACATTTAACATTGTGAAACATCCATGAAACAAGTTGGTTCCTGTTATAACTTATGTTGTAGCTACCAAATGCAAAGCAAATGCAGCTTGTCATGATACCAAAACACCACAAAGCCCAAGGTCCTCCATCCTGTGTGAGAAAACGTGCAGCTCTAGCACTGACTATTACAAAGTGTCGACACTGACACTCAAGACGCCCTCCAAAAATGCTAAATAAACATCTCCTCTCAGAAATCTTCACCATTTCAACCACTACACACTTTTTTAAAAAACTGTTTATGTGGAGCATCTGCCATAAAATCATTGTGTAAACTGTTGCCATAGAAACGATCATGTAGACAGATCTTTGTTTATGTTCTAGCCAAAGGTTTAGCAGCTAGAAAATTTGTTGAAAAGCGTTACTATACAGTTGCATTTTCAGTGACCTTAGCCCATCTGTTACTATGCAGTCTATCAATGACAAGGGATCACAATTTAGCAGATATTATTTGGGTGGTGGTTACACTGACATAGTAGTATTTTTAGTTTTAGTACAAGTGTATCAGCTACAGCAGTATTGTTCTCCACTTATTAGTCACCCTTACCTCGTTGATGCACCTTGCAGGTGTATATTTAGAGACGAAAACTCCCACTGTAGCGCCACAGTATCACTGTTAGATGGAGATTTTTGTAATTACAGAGGTGTTTAATAACTCCAGAATCCTTGCTCATTGGTGTTCATGAGCTACAGTCTGCAATTTATACTACAGGTGTATAACTTTTAAACTGGCAACTGCTTGTACATGCACACTCTGAACCTCTAATATCAATTTCAAGCTTGGTGCACTGAGATCATCCGCCCTTCACATTAGACTCACTTCTTCTCCTCATTGCAGCTGCCTCATTTGCGGCTGTTCGATGTGGCCTGCCATTTCAAGGAACTGAGCATTGCTGTCCTTCCACTTTCTGTTTTAATGAACGAATGCTCGCACTGCAGAAGAAACAACACACTACTTTTCTGTCAGGTTTTATTGCCTTTTTAACCTCTAAACATTTTATCTGTGAAAGAAAAAGGTCTTATTATGCAAAGCAGGGGTTATGGATTTGCTTTATAGTTTAACGGAGCAGTGATGGATCAAAGTTTATAGCCATCTACATGCGGTTTTATTGTGAGGTAAATACTTTTCGATTTCGGTTACACCAGCGTCGACACACATGTAGCCTTTCTGTCATCACAGCAAACCCAGCGTCGCCCCTGATGAAGCAGCTCTCCTTATGTAACGGGCGTCCCTCTGAACTCGCACATGTGTTCAGACTCATTAATTTATCTGGATGAGTAAACATTTCTCTGGAGTCCTGCTTATATGACCCCTCTCACCAGCTCAGGGTTGGGGATAATTAGCGTGAGAGGTTGGCCAGTGAGGCACTAAAGCCGCAGGCGCCTCTGAAGGAAACCGCCATCACTGCTTTTAATGTGATTCCAGTGGTTTGGAATGCATGTTACATTAGCGGCCATGTGCGCCTCCATGACCAAGCCAGCTGTCATCCACGTATCTCCGAGGCTGCACTGAGTGTCATCTCGTCACTGCAACTCGATCTTGACACCATATTCTAAACCTGCCCGACTCTACGTCCGTTGCACAACACGAGCCCAGCGAGCCATTTTCCCCTTGACCCCCTCCTCCGGTTCTCTCAGGAGCAGACAGCATGCGGAAATCGCTCCTGATTTACACGCAACAGCTGCGGAGAAGAGAGGCCCTTTTGATCGGGGTTGCTGCGGCAGCTCTTGCTAATTTCACCTGTCATGGAAATCTGGGTGTAAAGATCATGTCCCACAAGTTAGCAAGAGCTGGTCGAGAGAATGGAAAATCTGAGAGAAAGGAACTGACCTGTTGGTCAGAGGCGCTGATTGAACTGGACCACTCTTTTTATTTTATTTTTTTTAAAAGAGGAAATCCAGTACTGTATATCATGATGAGCATTGTGTTGTGAGGAAGTTTTCTTACTTGAATGTTTCTTTAAGATGGCATCACCGTCAGAGGAAGTGTGGCTTTTCAAAATGTCAGTTCTTTCACCACCAAGGCTTCCCTTATTACATTATGAGTTCTTTAGTGAAGGTACAGGCAACTGCTCTTTTGGCAAAGCTTGAAGCCTTTACTGGAAATAGTGGCGGTGTTGGAAAAAGTGGTGACAAAGATAGAACGTCATGCACTAGCTAGTAAATGGATTTTGCATAAAATTATCCAGGCAAAAAACTAAAGCAGCTGACATAAGTAAGGATTTTGTTCAAACAATATCTTGCTAACATGGGCCTGGTTGTCTCATATGCAAATCTATAATCCTTTTCACATACTTCCTCAACAGTCAGTCAGATTTTGGTTTAAAAAAAACCCCATATCTCTGTTCTGTATATTGCTGTCCATTTTACTTTCTGTCCTACTTATGCGACCACTTTGTTGTCCATTTATCAGTTTCTCTCTACAACCTGCGTTTAGAAATGTCAGATTTTACAGAAGTCGACCTCCGGTTCAAGGAACAAAAAATTCTAAAATGAACAACTGAAAATATACTCAATCGTACTTGTTCCTGAACAGCTAATGGCTAATAAGCTCTTAACAGCATTACTTCTGTGTAGCCTACTAGCTTATTATTTAAGTCTTACCTCCAAGCGTTCAAATATTTTTAGATCAACAAGACATCTCGTGATTTTATCCAGCATTACATGTCTGTAATGTTACATGGCAAGGTAAAGTAAATGTACTGTAAATGTTTTCTCAACATGAAACTATCATATTAAAGCAGAGGTGTCTACATTGCTAAAAACAACATCAGAAGATCTAACAGGAAGAAAGAAAAAACAGAAGTCTACCACAAATACTTTTGCACATGGTTTGTTGTTGTTTTCCTTGTGTGAATTTCTGCAGACCTGTTTTATTTGTGGCTTTAGCTGAAAAAAAAATCATAAATGCAACAGCTTAACATGCATGGGTCAAAAAAGCAGCTGAGGACACAAGTGCAGGTACTCAAAGAAGTTTAATGATCAAAGACGTAAAAAAAAATGTGGTCAGTGTACGAGCAAGGGTCAGGCGATGTGCAAACATAGTGAACAAGGGCATGCAAGATTAAATATGTAAACAACAAAATGACGTTGGTACCAGAGAAACAAACAATGGCACAATGTCTTGGTATAGACTGGTACAGTCAAGAGCCACAGCACATACTTCGAATGAGTGAGAGAACTGAATGCCTTATATACTGTGAGGTTGCTGTGAAGGTAATTGAGACCAGGTGTGTGTAATCAGCAATCAGGTGAGTTTGAACGTGAGAAAGTCTGGTTGTTGTAGTTCTCGGCAGCCATGTTAGTTTTCTGCGAAGTGTAGTTATATGCTGAGTCCGGTGTTGCCATGACAACATGCTGATATCTATGTTACAATATGAATGAGCTAGATAACCAAGTCTGTTTGATGTTGTACTGCAGTCGTGTGAGACAATCAGAAATACAAACTCAGCTTAGCTTGCTAACTCAGACTAGAAACGGGCACTTAGCCAGCTAGTATGTCTTTGAATTTTGAAGCAGGGAAATTGCGAAGTCTTTTGACAGCATAACATTGCATTTAGACTTCCGAAAAAAATTATGATGATCTTCTTCATAGTGATGACGGAGCACAAATGGTCAAATTTCACAGCTGCCATGTATGAGCTTTCTAAACCTACTAAAAAAAATAAATTATATTGGGTTTAAACACAGTTATGCTGTTGTTGGTGCATAAGAAAAGAAAAATGTTGTTTCTACATTACATGGAGTGAACCGAACCAGGTTTCAGCACTAAGATGGTTAAATGCTAGAGGGAACATCACATGAACATGAACACTCCCTCTACCAGCTAAAATGAGAAACTGGGACCCGATTGATTTTTATATTTCATTTCCTAAACCTGGCAGAACGCACTCGACAACTTGGGTGGACTTTTTGACTTCCAGATAGTCAACAGACAGGCAATGAGGTCATGTGAAATTGCAGGATGGAGGTAGGAGATATGAGATACACATGGGCCGTCTAGCCATCAGGGGTTAGGGGAAGAGTGGGGGATGATGTGAGGGGTGAAAGATCTTCCTCTAGGGGGCCACGCTGTGTCAAGCAGCTCAGGTAGCAACAGTCTGTATGACCTCCGTATTCCCAAGATTGATCGAATCCATGTAGAATATGTCATGTTAATCATGATTTGTGTGTATAAATGTAAAATGTTGATATTGGCCATGAAATTGGATGAGAATATCTCTCTTTTGAGCAGGCAGGGAGGTCATCAAAGGGAGCTGGAATGAGTGAGCAAATCCTCAATACATCTCTGTTGGAGGTAAAAGAAATAAAATGAAACCAGTGTGAAAAACCCACTCATGCATCATGAAGGAAAATGGAAAATGGCGCTTTGCCTGATTTCTTTTTTTTTTTTAATAGTCGTAGGCTTCATTTACAAATTTGTTGTCGTATTTTGGTTTTGCTGTTGTGTATTCTCAGATTTGCTGTTATGTTTTCTGCTTGGCTGTTGCGTTTTTGGTTGGTTATTGTGTTTAATGGACCACTGCATCATACACCCAAAACATGCAGAATTACTTTTAGTTACAGTAGTATGAAAATCCACTAAAGATCCAATTCACAGCACAAAAGGTTTCTATTAAATGAGCTTTTTCTTTTTTCACCCTTTATCTATTTGTTTTACAAAACTAGAGAGAAAGGGAATCCCGTGCAGTAACCTACCTGTCAGGCTACGAATGATGAGACTCCAAAAGTGGACAAAAGGCTGCTTGGACAGGGCATGTAGTGACCATTTGTCTTGGTGCAGCCATTAAAGCTTGGGGTCGCAGTCTTGGGGAACGGGGTCAGGTAGAATGCACTTTTGATATGGTGATACATTTTGTGAAATCCTGGCAGTGAGAGACATGTCGGGGTTGTGGGAAGATTTGGCCTCTTTTGTGGCAGGGCTCTCCAGGCCCTCACATTGTGTCCCCTGAGCCTTGCAACGGGAAATGGGCACTTTAATCATGGGGTTAACCCGACAGGGGCTCAACCAGGGCCAAGTGGGGGTACTGCAGCGTCCTTCTGTTAGGGTTTGAACTCTACAAGGGAACCTTGTATAAGGGAATCTAGGACTAAATAAGCAACTATGTACATTTGTAGTCTTCAGTTGAAAGATGCTCTTTTTACTCTAGAGTTAAATTGCTGCCAGGGAACTGAGCTATTTAGTGTGCTGTAACACTTTTATTCCTAGCCTGCTCTGTTCAGCCTGAAAGACTTCCCGTTACTATTTCAAAATGAGAGCACCTTTCTCCCATCTCTTTTGTGTGAAAGGAATTTACAAGGTTGCTTTTTTTTTTCTTTTCTCTTTCACACATTGGGTCTGTTGGGCTTGTGGGCTGATTTGAAGGCCTAGAGGAAATGGCAGAATGGGGAAATTATTTCTGCCTTTGCTCCTAGGGGTCCTTGGTGATCGGAGCCAAACTCAAAGCTATGATCATCACATTGAGGCCTGTTCATGTTTTTATAGACTGGAACTGGACAGGTTGGTCTTTGTCGCCATGTTTTGCCACCCCTCGGCTGCAGGGTTAAAACAACAAGCCCTATCCCAAACCCCTCCAGCTCCTCAGCCCCTACTGGCAAGACAAGGATAGGAAAGCCTGCTGGACTTCATTCAGCTCATGTTTCAGAAACATTCACAACCTATGGATATGCCAAGATGCACCATCTATTGTATTGGAATATTGCAGTAAGGTGATGGTGGAGGTCTTTCTGACAGCAAAGGGGGAGCCCTTATAAAATGTTGCATACATGCCTGCTTAGTGTCAGTGACACACTGCATTTCATGACCTCTGCACTCCAATTGCTGCCATTACGGCTGGAGACAAAAGGTCCTCTCAGAAACATACATATTTTCCCACATGCATGGCTGAAATTGGAAACTTCCTCTCACAATCTGCAAAGCTTTGAGTCGGGCCAGTCATGAAAGGCCTGAGTGGCAAACCAGGGGGAGTGGCTGAGGTGCGGGAGGAGGGGAGGTCATGTATGCACTTTGGCCTAAGGACTGAAAGCAGAGACCCCTGTCTTTTAGGAGCAAGAGGAATGTCTTTTGATGCAGACCTAAGCTCCTACCATCTTTCACCAGGAGTGATCTACTGATGAGGTGCAATAGATGAAGGGGAACAGGCAGCCTGGACAAGGCAGTCCTGCTCTGTTTGATCCCACAGTCTATTCAGAAGGATTTTAGCTGATTGCTGAAGCATTTATCATTATTAAAGGATCATATTAAATGAATGAAGCTATTAGTGATAGGCATGCAGTGAAATTAGAGTTGACTGCAACGATGGCACAAGATCCTAGTCTTTTTTAGACTTCACCTACATGTCCACTGATTAAGAAGCATGAATTCACTTTTCTGCGAAAACTCACAGAAAGCTATGGAAACTCTTAGATGAAGTAATCTTCAGCCATCCATCCAGAACTGGTGATGTGTGAATGAGCAAGCTAGAGGATCCTCCCCATCCAACCCAAATCCCCCCTCCCTCCTCAATACCAGAATACAGACTTTAACTCTTGCAGCACATGAATTAAAACTTGGCAAACTGGATTTGCCATCAATGAAATCCAGACTTGTGGAAGAATGTATGTTATGGCTGTGAGGGAGGAGCTGTGGAGTGTTGGTCAAAGGGGGAGTTCTGGGTGCCCCTCCAGTACTCATTACCAATCTGTAAATATTTACTCTTCCACATCATTACTCTCTAATCATCACACAATCAATCATGTACGAATTGAAGTAAAGAAGAGGAAATGAGAAGCACAACGGCGTCAGTGCAGCAAAACGATTAATACACTTTCTCTGCCACCAGCCTCCCACAAAACATAACACAAGCCACATATATATATCAAACAGTCCACACGTGGAAGGTACGGTAGACAGTCACTTACCACCCGGCAGTTAAGACTTGCCCTGTCCAGTGCTATGTTCTGGATGATGTATGGTTTAGTTCCCATTTCCAAACTTCCAATGAGAAGAATGGCACATAAATGCTTTAATCAGCCATTGGCATGGCCAGGAATTAACCTCAGCATAGGATGTATAATTATGCTAAATAAAAAAGCTATAATTAAAATGATAGCCCAGACTGTGGATTCATGAAGACTATGAGTGACAGAATGATACTTTACATGTTTGTAATCAATGGCACTGTATGTTATGACAACAACACACAAAAAAGGACAGTCATCAAAAATTTAAGCCCCTGCTATGCCTCTGCAAACAGATAGACACAAAAGTGACCATGGGAAAGACAAGCTTCTGAAGATATCACGCATTTTGGGCCTACTTTATTGCAAAACTCTCCTTACACTCATCCAGGAAGTCAGATGCTGATTAGCTCATTTCATCATAGGGTTCTTTTTATGACCGTCCGCTATCTGAGTGACCACTGCATGGTTCGCAGCCTGTCGGAGCTGATAGTACGTGCACAGACAAGCAGTCAGTTTGTCGCTGATGTTATTTAATATGAGACTAGATGGAGGTCAGTGATAACCTGGCTCCCACATGTACAAGGCACTTACTCAGCTACATGCAACATTGCTTTAGATGAAGAATAGATAAAGAAAAGGTACTTCCCAGGAAACTGCAATGTCCAGAGTCAACTGAGCATAGTAAAATATTTGCTGCAGCGAAACATTAAAGTGACACCCAAGGTGTCTTCTCTAACAATGAGCACAATAAGGTTAGGTAGAGGACATATGAGTGTGGGCTTTTTTAAAGATGTTTTCAGGCAGCTCAGATTTCAATGTGGCTAAATCATTGCCTCCTTCAAAGTAAAAGTCTAAAGTTTCGGTCAAATACCAGCATCTCCTTTCATTGCTCTTCTTTTGGCTATAGAAGGCCTCTGTTAAATAGCCCATAAGACTGTAAAAAGGCAGATGGAATCTGTCAAGAGCGGCAGAGACCACCAGTAAAAGTGAACACTTTGACACTGTTTAGATAAGCAGAGGCAATGAATCCGGTGTTGTGGTTTGAGGCTCACAATGTCACTCCTAGTCATCACATTCTGAAAACATTTTGGAAAGCACTAGATCGTTCCTGGCAGCCATCGTTTCTTGTATTGACGGTTTCTCAGTTTTTAACACAGCAGTTTTGAGATGAGGTGTCAGAAACAGGTTTAAGCATCACTTCCCTGTTTAAACTGCAACACAGCACATCCAACATGGAATAGGATCATGCATTTGTTCTCAAACTAATAGAACAGGTATTTGGTTTCTCCACATATGAAGAGTCCTGGGATGCAATATTACAAAATGCTAGTGTGAATTTGATATATACAGTGTTTAGACCATTATTGTGGGCAAATACATTTTTTTGTAGCTACTCACAAGACAAATTGAGCTGTAGTGTTGCAGAAATGTGAGGTGTTCTGCATATCTGGACCGACAAACTCTGAATGCGATAGAAATAACTCGTTTATAGTATTTTGCGTATCATTATCTAATCATTTATTCTCATTGTAAAAAAGAAGAATGCAGTTAGACAAGTATGTTTTCAACCCCACACACACTTCAGCCATTTTTAAAAAAACTTTCCGATTAGATTAATTATGATGTTGAAACTCAACTAAATAGCAAAGGAACCAAAAGTATTGATTTTGCTCTTATTCAGACTCTTATAAATGGATTAATAGCTGCAAAAAATCGAAGGGTTATAATCCAGTAACAATTTTTTTGAACAATACCAACATAGGGATTTTATAACCCATTTATAAGCACTGCATTAATCTTTTATTAAGTAATGGTGGGGCAATTATGAAAGAATTATGGCAGAACTGATGAAGAGAGACGCAAGAACAGCCAGAATTATCGTGATGGATGAACTGATCAAGATTGTTATTGTCATTTTTTAAAATCCTTATAAAGCAAAGTTTTAATTTGTTTGTGTTAACGGTTATTAAAATGTATAGGAAGTATATGTAGAAATCAAATGTCTCCTAAAAGTTTTGTTACTTGTATTTTACACAAATTGCTTAGTTTATTTATTATTTTCTATAGTCATTTCTGTGGTGGTAGTCAGTCAGTTTCACTTTTCTGTATGATATTGTAATAAATGTTCAGATGGAAATGCTTACACTGAACTATTTGAGTTCATGAATATTTGATTTCTAGCCTCTGTGTGGTGAAACCATTAAAAAAAAGTTACATTTTTCAAAATATTTTATGAATAAAAATGTATTTCCTTTTTTACTGTGTCCAAAAAAAATCATGAAAATGAATAAACGCACGTAATTTAAAGTCGTTGATTTAATATATGAATAATCCGTGCAGCTGTTTATGTAGGAATATATAAATAGTGACCAAAACAAAAATAAATAAATAAATAAATTTTTATCTCATAAGTGCAAAAATATCATTTGCTAATAATTTATTCAATCTGTTACATGCTCCAGAATGAAGTAATTTGATCATGAGAAACTTGACTCTAAATGTGCAGGAATTAAGTACATGAAGTAATATCCTGTACAGTTGAATTGCAACATTCACTGATGGGGAACATGATGCGGACATGATGTTCAACTCAAACTTCCTGACACTTAAAAAAAAAAAAAAATTTTACTGTATGGCTGAAAATGGCACCTAATGCTGTCCTTCTTACTGGTTATGTTTGTGCATATCTACTGATCCGGGGTGGGGCGGGGTGGGGTAATGTACACAAATGGTATACATGACTGTCTAATCTGATTATTGGGCTGAAGTGTCTTTTTAGATTCCTTGAAGGCTGACAGCTGTTTTAATCTGATATCTCATAATATGCTCTTTACATTCCTGCTTGTATAATCTAGTAACCGCTGAAATCAGATAATGATAGAGTACATGGGTAACAAGAACCCTCTGATGTAGAAATGCCAGCACTGTCAGCATGGTGTGTGAATTCTGACTCTGACACTTCCTCATCATCAGCTACTTCAATCTTGTTCATAACTGTGTGTGGGTTTTTTAAAGTTGTACTCATTGTTTGTTTGTTTGTACCTGGCTATGATAATTTCTAATCAATTTAGCTGGTTCTGTTTCCCAAAATATACGTAGTAGTACTAAAAAAAGTGGTAGGCTAGGAATGACCAGGGTTGCCAGATCTCAGCAAAATTTTTCTTTTTTAAAAAATTATAATAAAAAAAAAAAAAATAAATTATTTTTTTTTTTTTTTTTTTTTTTTTTTTTTTTTTTTTTTTTTTAAAAAAAAATAAAAATAAAAAAAATATATATATAATAAATTAAAATAAAAAATATATATTTTTTTTTTTTATAATTTTTTTTTTTTTTTTTTATTTTTTTATATAAAAAAAAATATTTTTATTGTTGTTTAGAGGTTAGAAAAAAAAAAACACCCTCCCGGGTGGGGGTTTGTTTTTTTTTTTTTTTCTGTGTGCAGAGAGCTTGCATGTTCTCCCATGCTTCTGGGGTTTCCTCCAGGTACTCGGGTTTCATCCCTCAGTCCAAAGACATGCATTGTAGGATGACTGGCATCTCTAAATTGTCCATAGCGTGTGAATGGGAGTGTGAGCGTGTGAATGGGTGTGTGAGCGTGTGTGCAATCGAGCCCTGCGATGGGTTGGCACCCTGTCCAGGGTATCCCCCAACTCGTGCCCTGAGTTCCCTGGGATAGGTTCCATGCTTTCGGCAACCCTTTGCAGGATAAGCAGTAAAATGGATGAATGGATGGTTCCATAAATTGCCATAAATTGTAGATACACTTACATTTTCCCTTCGTTTGCGGATACCAATTATATATATATATATATATATATATATATATATATATATATATATATATATATATATATATATATATATATATATATATATATATAAATAGGAAGTGCATTAACATTTTAGATATATATATATATATAAAATGTTAATGCACTTCCTATTTGTTCCTGTCTTTGTATTTGGAATAATGTATTGTATAATAATGTATTCAGTTACATTGTTTATAAGTTGGGAACTTTTGTATACAGCTTCTTTAAAAGGTTAAA
This sequence comes from Ameiurus melas, assembly GCA_012411365.1. Classification (NCBI taxonomy): domain Eukaryota; kingdom Metazoa; phylum Chordata; class Actinopteri; order Siluriformes; family Ictaluridae; genus Ameiurus; species Ameiurus melas. The sequence goes on along the minus strand of CM022762.1, from coordinate 6,262,431 downwards.
AGGTAAAAAACCTTAAAAGGTTATTTTTTTCTGAATTCTCTATATGTATACTTATTTTTTCAATGTGGTTTTAAGATTTCAATGAAAGAACATGCAGACGGATAAAGCCTGAATATTGGTATTGGCGATGAGGTGGGGTTTTTTTGCACTGGTGTAATTATGTTTGCCACTTTGCTTTGTCATGGCTCACGAAGTGCAGAAAAGAATTAAAATCCTGCTCTTATTAGAAATAAAAACATTTTGCCAAGTCTTTGATAAACCCATTCTTAGTGTTGGGACAGAGAGGCGTTAAATGCAAACTGAAGATGGACTCAATAGAGTTCAGTCATCCTGCTACATCTGAATGCTGAATGAATGAAAATAATAATGATAGAAAAAATATGTTAAAGAGGTTCCCTTCTTTTGTTCTGGCTACTTCAGCTTCTCCTGCAGAGAGGTTTTGGAAAGTTCTAGGGTTAGAGGAGTTGGGAGGGGAGGGGAGTGTAAGGGGGGTCTCCATGTGAGGCGTACCCGAGCCTCAGAGCTGTTGAACGGTGCATCAGGGACACACAGGCTAAAATAAATGCACGAGTGTGGTGGTGCTTGTGTTCTGCTCTGCACAATCAAAGCATTCTCTTTCCCGTCGCATGTGTGTGTGATTTGGGCCTGACTCGCTCCAAACCAACTGCTAAGCCGTCCTGTGTGAGAGGCGGGGGGCACCAGAAGGGGTTCAGTAGTTGAACACTGGGGCAGCTGCAGCCCTGGGGCATCTGTTGGTGCAGCTCATTACATCTCGAATCCTGAGTCGCACCACATCTGAGAAGATAACCACCCTGAACCATCACATGCACTCTTTTGTCTCTTATTTCTTTATTCTGAATGTCACTTTTTCTGTTCTCTCTTTTTCCTTTATTTGCTTCGCAAGCAGATTTGTACTGTGGTGACTCAGTCGCATGCGCTGAATGGTCATCTGGCTTTGGTCGTCCTCTCTGTCTGACCCCTTTAACCAGCAACAAGACAGCCAAGACACTGTTTTAAAGACTCTCTGACATGATCTCCTGTAAATTTCTCACCCTGACTGTACACATGGTCACTCTCTGTGTCAGCTTTTGGTGTCTAAAGTGTGAAAGGCAGCATGAGGGTCCATACATGTACGTTATACCACAGCGCTGTTGAATTCTCAAATCTGATTTGTCAGAAGTGTTGATTAATTTTCTGTAACAGCAGATCTGACAGTATAGTTGCTGCTCTAAGACAAAGATAGATAGATAGAGAGAGACAGAGAGAGAGAGAAAGAGAGAGAGAGAGAGAATATATATATGTGTGTGTGTGTGTGTGTGTGTGTGTGTGTGTGTGTGTGTGTGTGTGTGTGTGTGTGTGTGTGTGTGTGTGTGTGTGTGTGTGTGTGTGTGTGTGTGTGTGTGTGTGTGTGTGTGTATATATATATATAATTCCTTGATGTTTTCCATGGTCTCTCCATGTGAAGATTTCTTGGTAATGAGACAAGCCACATTTTTATTAACTTAAAGAGAAAGAAAGAATTGGATAGGGAATGCCTGTTTATAGCTTATATGATGTAAATGACTGTGGTACTATAAATGGATAAAAAGTCACATGCATAATTCTTTGAAAGATAAAAAATAATCTATAAAAATATTTCATTATTAAATATTATAAAACAATGTACAAAAAACAATAACTCTGCTTCATTTCAGCTTGAGTCACACCACATTGATCCCCCCCAATAATAGCATGTTTCAAAGTGTTTTATTCCTTAGTGAATAAATTACTTTTCAGACATTTTTTCTACAACAGGTTTTCCTATATACATCCTTAAAATTTAACCGCTGCAGTGTCATACCTCACAGGATGTATGTGACATAAACCTCTAACTGTATGTGGGATAAACATGGATAAACATCTATCTTATGTGGAATGGGAAATTAGCAAGACACAGAGACCATGTTTGCGAAGCAAGATAAAGAAAGCTTTGCGTTTTGCATTACAATGAATGGTAATTTGTTTGTTGTTGGCACAAGATTTAATGTAATGTCATTGCTATATGTTAAGAATGATAAATATGGGGTATGTTGCATCTTTCTTTTAAAAAATTGTTTTAAACAGTGTTTGACTTTAAAAGAATAAATATTACAAACAATCTCATGTATGTGCAGTTGTACTGCTGCTAACAGCATCATGCTTCCCATTTTCATTTTGAAACAAACAATTTCTGCACTGTTTTATACATTTGTCTATGTATCATAAACAGCTAAGAGGGGGAGGATAGTATTTTGTGGACATGGAACATTAGTTGTAGTGTCCTACTTAGAATATTGGCTTATTTACATTGACAAATACCCCCTGATTGCTTTCACAAGAAACCAAATCACATTTGAAAGCAAGAAAGTCTAAGAGAAGTGTGGTGGCAGATTGCATTAAAGCTTGAAACCAATCTTTGTGTTTATTTAAAGTGTCCTTCACGATGGTGTTAATTGTCATAAGTAAGCGTAAGGCAAGCTCGTCTCACGTTGCAAATGAATATGGAGTGGACTTGCTGCTCTTCAATGAGAGAGCACTCGATTAAAAGTCTTTAATTATACCAGCACTTGGCCCCATCACAATTGGTAAATAGAAAGGATGCGTCATCCTGCATTGTCTCAGGCGCTAGGAAGGTCAACAATTAACATTGAAGTTTGCCGGCCTGGCCTTCTGTTTACAAATAAGAGAAAACATCCCAGCTTATACAAACACTCACAGATTCCCCTATTACTGCTCCAGATGGTGCACCTCTCCAGCATGGCCTTTTCCTCTTCACCAACCCCCTCTCTGTATCCACAAACAGCAGTCCGTTCCACCGTCTTAACCCTAATGAGTGCATTCTGTCCGTGCTTTAAAAGGAGACCCGCCCGGGTCATATCAAGGAGCCAATTTAAATGAACTGTTTGTGTTTCAATAGGTGGACATTGGAATGTGAGTCCTCACTTTTGCAGAGGCCCCGCAGGGTGGTCCCCTTGCTCCTCAAAGTTCACTTTAGGGGTCCTGCTTGTGCACGGGGTGAGGGGGCTGGGAGGTTTTCATAAAACTCTGAACTAACTCCTTGCGTGTATCCATGAGTATGAAGTAGAATAAGTGAACAAAAAAATTTAAGAGCAAAAACACAATACCTGGCCGGGGATCTCCCACCACGTGGTTTAAGTAATAAGGGGGTTATACGAAATTCACTAAGATTGCTAATTGCCAAATGGAGCCTGGGAAAGCTAGGATGAAAGCATAGACTGGAGGTAGGCTTTGTAGCTACCTGCCTTTGTAACGTCAATGGATTAATGGTGTCTATATGTGTACACCTGCATGCCTTTTCATTACTGACTGCTTCAAAACAGGAAGTGTTAGTTATTGGAAGTGAATTATTCATTAATCAAGAGAGGACATGATCTGTAAGCTTTTACAAACCCTACACACACACACACACAAGTGCACACTTGGACATTGTGTCTGGTGCCATCTGTTAAAACATTTGAATAACTGATACGGAAATGTGGGAGTAAAATAATAAAACTTCAAATCTATTCCCCAGGAAGTGAAAGTAACAGATAAAGCATTTACATTACTGATTTGAAACTCCACTACTGTATTTCATGTATTGTATTTTCTATCTATCTATCTATCTATCTATCTATCTATCTATCTATCTATCTATCTATCTATCTATCTATCTATCTATATATATATATATATATATATATATATATATAGATAGATAGATAGATAGATAGATAGATAGATATGTGTATATATATATCTCCAAACACACGTGCTCTGTGAGAAATTTTCTTCATGTCGTAATTAATTCGCCAATTCCCATGTCCTCAATAACAGTAGAATTGTCAGCTTTATTCCAGTTCATTCTACGACTCGTCTTATGTAATTTCAGTAACTATGATGTGCCTATGAAACTCTGTTCACTTGCAACATTCTAGCCAAGGAAAAGAAAAGCACATCTCCAGTTGATCAGTGTTCTATAGATTATGTATAGAAAAATTTACCAGCATCCGTCATCATTTCTAATGTCATGTTGCACCGTACCACTGACATCATAATGTTAAATAATTCCCAGTTAAGCCATGATAATTGCTGTAGATAGGGCCACATTAATCACTCTGTTATTATTTCATATGTACAATACTCCTGTTTTTGTTTTGTTTTTTAAAGATTTTTTTTTACATTTATTTGTTTGTTTGTTTGTTTAAATAATAATAAGCAGCAAAAAAATGCAACACATTTGTTGCATTTTATACACATCTGAAATTTAGGGAAGTAGTTTTTCGACTTTTCACATCTGGACCTTTTTATTTTCACATTCATTCATTTATTTTCATTGATTATGTGTATAGACATGAGTCGTTTATTTTATGTAATTCATCCACAATTTATTTGTATTGTACACGATTCATTATTTTCATATGCGATTTTTACAGTTGATTATTCACCTAATCACATTGTGATTGCAGCATATGAGAATGCACACTCATTGCTACACTTTCTTTTAGCCTTAATTGGATCCTGCAGTCTGACCCCACCCCTCTGTAATGATGCCAACTCCATCCCCTTTTCATGCCTGAGACTAGACATGCGCGGATTCCACGTGAGACACTAACATGGAACTAAAACTAACGCTTCCCGCTGCCCTCCAGCTCTGCTTTGGGTTTTGTGCACTGCATCGATGTTCCCACTTTGAGGGGCCTCGGCAGGAGGAGCCATTCAACATTAATGAACTCCTGAAATGGGGCGGTGTACCTCGTTAGTGGTGCTTGTTTAGAAATACAGTGCATGTCCCTTTCTCTCTCAAGCAGCTGTTGTTGGGCCCACCTCTGAATAGGATTGTGGAGGTGGAGTTCACAAAAGTTGACATTCCAGACTAATACTTGTCATAATTAGGAACGATAATTGCTTTGGCTGCTAGCAAAAAAGGTTTAGCAGGGCTGTAACTGATTATTAACACTTTTTTGCTCACAAGGAAATCCTTGAGGCTGCATCTGTCTCTGAGTGTGATTTTGTATAGAATAAATGGAGCATAATATTTCTATTCCTAAAATAAGCAGGCCTGAACCCTGTTTTAGTCTATTGGGAAAGAAAAAAGAACCTGACACCAGTATGCTGTTGCTGTAAAAGTGAAGTACGATCTTCTCCGTCTGCACACTGTGTGTAATTCATCAGGAAATGACATGCAGGTGTCTCATAAAACAAACAACTACTACAACAGGAAGGTCTGAAACATGGCTAATTAGACTTCATAAAAGTGAAAAGTCGGTGATGCTGCAGTTGACATGCTGTTATATACAGTTCTCATTTGTCTGGGAAACATCACCAGCGTCTTTCCCTGAAGTCTGCGTGTGCGTGCAGCGCTAATCAGGTTTCCTGCTCCTGGAAAACCCCCAAATGTGCAAATTCTCTGTTCAGCTTCTATTGAGCGTTCTTTCTTCCTCCTACCTGTGCAGCCACTGCCTTTAAACACATAAGTAAATGGTCTGCACTTATATAGCGCTTTTTTAACCTTAGTGGTTCTACAAAGTGCTTTACACTGGTTCTCATTCACACACCAATGGTAGAAGAGCTGCAATGCAAGGCGCTAACTTGCCCTCGGGAGCAACTTGGAGTTCAGTGTCTTGCCAAAGGACACTTCGGCATGTGGAGTCATGTGGGCCGGGAATTGAACCACAAACCCTTCGATTAGTGGACACCCTGCTCTACCACCTGAGCCACAGCCACCCAAAGTTCATTAAGTAGTTAATGAAACTTGATGGTAGAGTAATTTTTTTTAATGGCTGATTATACTGTATATGAGGAATGAGCTGTGTGAATTTTCATGCATTTTACACAACCAACACCGGCAGTTGTTTTATCAGCTAGCACGTTGCTACTGTTGTCTCTCATCGACTCTTGATAAAGCGGATCTGATCAACTTAGGTGCCAAATCATGGGTTTATACTAATGCGCTTATTGCACTAATACGCAACAACTTACACAGGCACATGTACGGCACATAAATTGATTTTTTTTTACTTGTATAATCATTGATACAGCTAGGTTTTCTTTTAGGAGGTAAGGGTTACTTAACATTTTTAGAAGGAGTCTCCAAACAGTCAGACGTTAAACTGTACCCTGATGTTTTACAACATTTGGAAGTCTTTGGGAAGGGCTTCTCGGAAATACGACAAGTTCCATTTCTTTCCTATGAACTTCACAAGCGAGAAACGAGACACTTGTGAGGGAACAACTGTTTATACCTGCTATAACGTTAGCGATAAGAGGAACTTGTTTCATGGACAACAACCTCAAACGTAACTATAAACAGATAAAATGTGCCATTGTGTAATAAATAAACAGTTGTAAGTGTTGGCAAATTGCTCTCATGTATGAGGAATTAAACATTTCAGTATGTGCTGTTGTCGGAAAAATAATATGGTAACAGTAACTTCATCACACCATCCTGCCATTGGTTATTTTTCTAGAACAGCACGACTGTTGTGTTTTATTCTTTACATATCAGACAAGCTACTGTTGCTCTTTGCAACAACACCTAAATAGTTAATGAGACTGGTTTGCAGAGTCGTTTTTCTAGTAAATGGCTGATCATGTGTGATAAACATGCCGTCAATTTGCATGTATTCTACACCCACCCACACACACACACACACACACACACACACACACACACACACTGGCAGCTGTTTTATCTGGAAGCTCATGGCTGCTGTTGTCTCTCACCAACTGTTGCCTGATAAAACCTGCTCTTGATAAAGCAGTTCTGATGAACTTAGGTGGGTCTTTCAACTGTAAGTAAAAATGATAATCCGCCACTGGTGACGTATTTGACTTTGCACAGTTGGTTCAAAGTTCCGAAGAAGCGTGTAAACCAAGGTTTGTTTGTTTTGGGTTTTTTTCAGTGTATTGCCATGCAAAATGTATATGTGATGTGCCTGTGGGCTTACACATACTTCGAAGGAGCAAGGGACGTTTTGAAAGCTCGTTGCAAAACTCAGAGTGCAGAACACATGCAAAAAAGCTGAAATTTATAGCCATTTAACAGCTCTTTCCTGTGAGGGCTGATTCACAACACCACTCTGAAGAAAAGGAAGAGGCCTTGTTCCTCCTTACTGCACATTTTCTCAAGAATGTAAGGCCACAAAGCAGACTACTGTACTGAGAGCAGCTGAAGACAGGGACAGATTTGTGTGTGTGTGTGTGTGTGTGTGTGTGTGAGGAGGAGGGGGGGGTAGTCTGTTTGGGTGCGGATGAGGAGAGGAAGCCGGTGCGGTTGCTCTTTAGTTAGAAGCTGCAGGCGGTAATGTTCCGAGGCAGTTGCTGCACGTGCACCCTGTGTGGTCATCAGACATCTTTCTGATAGGACACTGGTTGGCCAATGGGAGCGCGCCTCTGCTGAGCCATTCATGAAAAACGGAGTGAGTGAGCAAACAGGATGTGCAGTGAATGTGAAGGCTATCGCTTCCCAGCACGCCTTCCTCCACAGGCATTTCATTCAGCTCCTCAAGGTTAGGCTTCCTAGTGTCCACTGCATCACTTTTTTTTTTTTTTTTTTTCTTTTTTTCTTCTCTCTTCTCTCTCTTCTCTCTCTCTCCCTCTTACACTTTACAAGATGACACATTTTTTTTGTCCACTTTTTGCTCTCAGTTGTTTTACCTACTCACTACCATAGATGAATAGATTAAAAGTGAATGCGTGTTGTGCCTGAATGCATTTGCGTTTGCCTCTTGGGGTTTGTGGCTTTTTTTTCTCATGTGTTTAAGACAGACACCACCCACACAGAAGTAAGGAATGTCGGCTTTCTAGTCAATCTTTTTCTCCAGGCTGTGTGGGATTCTTTACAGAAAAGTGTTTTATTATATTACAGCATATTATTCTGCTCAGACGTCATGAAATCGTTACAGTACCGTAGCTTTTTAAGTCTGCCGTTTACTGAGATGAAAATTAGGATGTCCTTTTATGTATATGCCAGTCTCAAGTATTATTTGCATGTCATTTCTGTCATGTTTAATCACAACTTGAAGGTGTTGATTCAGTCATGTGAAAAAACAGGTACACCCTATGTAAACTGCTCCCTTTTTTGTGACATATTTGGACAAGCAAACATTTGATCCTCTTTGAAACTGTTCCTATTAATAAAGTTGTTCAACTCTATCAAATGGCACATAAAATTGACATTTTGAAGTAGTTTTCACAATTTAAATGACCAAAAAACAGATCAGTCACATGGGAAAAGTAAGTACACCCCTACATTTATCACACTTTTAAGTCCACAGATTTAGAATCAGGTGTTCAAGATTGGGTGTCACTGATTAGGACCTGTTAGACAAAATAATCAAAGATAGAGTTGTTTGGCCAGAGTAACAGCAGACATGTTCTTTCACAGACCAAAGACAGCTTTTCAGGAGAAGCACCTCATACCAACTGTGAAGCATGGTGTTGGAAATGTTATGGTTTGGGTTTGCTTCACTGCCTCAAGGACTGGACATTGATTCAGCTATGTATTCTCCATCATATCAGAGAGTGCTTGAAGATAATATGAGGCCAACTGTCCAAAGTTGAAGTTGAAATGAAAGTGAACCTTTTAACAGGATAATGATCCTAAGCACACTAGCAAATCCGCCAAGTAATGGTTCAAAAAGAAGAGATGGAGGGTTATGGAATGGCCTAGTCAAAGCCTGTATTTGAATCCCATTGAAATGTTATGGGGATTTGAAACATTCGGTACATGGAGGAAAACCCTCAAAGATCTTGCAACTAAAAGAATATTACATGGAAGAGTGGTCAAAAATTCCAGCAAGTTTGGTGGACAATTATGCAAAATGCCTACAAGTTATTTCTGCTAAAGGGGGCAATACTAGCTTCTGAAGCCAAGGGTATACATACTTTTTCCAGAGAAGAATATCACATCTATTGATATTTCTGTTGAATAAATGATTGAAAAAGCCCATTTTCTTTGTGTCTTTGTCCAAGTATATCAAATTTATTAATAGGCACTGTTTCAAAGATGATCAAATGTTTGCTTCTCCAAATATGAAAAAAATAAATAAATAAATAAATTTTTAAAAAGCCTACAATATCCATGGCATGTACTTTTTTTCCCATGAGTGTATAGTAATGAAAGATAGAAATTTACTCTTTTTTGTATGTTTAGACAACATTTTGCAAAGCTTTGGGTTGTTTTGAAGTACAATATATTCAAATGCACATCAGTGCAAATATAACATACTTATAGTACAGCACTATGAATGAATTTTTTTTCCGAACAATAACTGTATGGTTTATATTAATGCTCTCGTTCTCATAGTGTACATTATCGTTTATATACTGTATAGTAGCAACAGGGATTTGTATTTTTTATTTATTTTTTTTAAATATGGTCATGTTTTCTGTGAGGAGACATTGACCATGTTTACATGGACAGCAGTAATCTTATTATTGACCTTACTCTGAATTAAGATAATAATGTGATTAAGGTGTTTACATGAGTCGCTTTTAGAATACTCCTTTCATGTTCCCGTTTTACATGTTTTAGAACATAATTAGATTAACAGCCAACGTCAATACGTCACCGCGCCACACTGTCTGACGTTCCTCCTAATATCACGTATCAACATAGAGTTCGTCTTCGTTATGGAACCATATACAGTTTTGGGTGTTTATGTAAAAAATTTTACTGAACGCTTTAAGCGCAGTTTATTATTTTTCATGCTATACGTGCTAATAGACACCTGCTTGAAGCCACGGGCGTCTCAAACCGGGTACCTACCATCTATATAGTAGCCGAGATACATGTATTTTTCCCCACACTACAGGCCTGTAGTAGGCAAGTGTGTGGATTGGGACGCAGCCGAATCTCTTGTTCGCCGTAAAATGTTGAGAACTGCCATGTGTGATCGTGTCCTGTGCGGTGAAAACTCTCACACGACGTTTATAATGTGATTAAGGTGTTTACATGTCTGTAATATACATATATAATGCGTCTAAAACAGGAGTACTCCACCTGTCTTAAATCGATTAGAGCTTAATTCGAGTATGACCTTAATTAGATCAAGGTAAGAAAAAATGGCTGTTTACATGGTAGTTTCTTAATCAAAGTATGGTCTTAATTGGGTTAAGAGTGGATTATTGTTGTCCATATAAACGCAGCTATTTATGGGGCATTTTTGGAAGGAGTCTCCAGTTTCAATGCTTTGTAACAAGTCAGAGGTAAAACTGTAACTTTAATGTTTACTGACATTTGAAAGTCATATGTCTGCACAAGGATAGGAATATCTGACAATTTTGAGCTCGTCAGAACATTTGGCTCGAAAAGGTCACATGGTTGTATTGTTTTGCTTTTTTTTTGCTGCTAAGGTTTAGCGTTAATCACTTGCATTAATCATTATGTTAATAGAAGGTCCTCACTAGAGTAAAGACAAAGATATGTGTGTGTGTGTGTGTGTGTGTGCGCATGCTTTTGTGTGTTTCTTTCTAACAAGCATCTAGTGTTTTGTAAGTCTGAGATGAATACCGCAATTGTCATGCTTACAAAAATAGATGCTGCACTTAGTATACAGTTTCCTGAAGATAAGATGAACAGCATGAAGGGAAGCATATTCCTGTACAGCTACTGGAAAAATTATGACATATCCACATGAATAGTTCAGTATACAGCTATGCACTTTGAAGCACATCATGTTAATTGTATGTTAACTGTAGCAACAAAAAAATCCCCGGTTTCGTCTAGTTCTGTAAAGTATTCTTTAGTTTGTGCCTTTGTTGATCTCTTAAAGCTTTTATGTAGGATCCTTATCTTTGTAGAAATACTTTTGCAGGCTAGAACCATCAACCAACCATCGAGCAACTTGTGTAGTAACTTGTAATAATTCATCAAATACATAAGGTTTTTAGAGTTACAGTGAGGGAAAGAAGTATTTGACCCCCTGCTGATTTTGTACGTTTGCCCACTGACAAAGAAATGATCAGTCTATAATTTTAATGGTAGGTTTATTTGAACAGTGAGAGACAGAATAACAACAAGAAAATCCAGAAAAACGCATGTCAAAAATGCATTTTATTTGACCCCTCTGCAAAACATGACTTAGTACTTGGTGGCAAAACCCTTGTTGGCAATCAGACGTTTCTTGTAGTTGGCCACCAGGTTTGCACACATCTCAGGAGGGATTTTGGCCCACTCCTCTTTGCAGATCTTCTCCAAGTCATTAAGGTTTCGAGGCTGACGTTTGGCAACTCAAACCTTCAGCTCCCTCCACAGATTTTCTATGGGATTAAGGTCTGGAGACTGGCTAGGCCACTCCAGGACCTTAATGTGCTTCTTCTTGAGCTACTCCTTTGTTGCCTTGGCCGTGTGTTTTGGGTCATTGTCATGCTGGAATACCCATCCACGACCCATTTTCAATGACCTGGCTGAGGGAAGGAGGTTCTCACCCAAGATTTGACTGTACATGGCCCCGTCCATCGTCCCTTTGATGCGGTGAAGTTGTCCTGTCCCCTTAGCAGAAAAACACCCCCAAAGCATAATGTTTCCACCTCCATGTTTGACGGTGGGGTTGGTGTTCTTGGGGTCATAGGCAGCATTCCTCCTCCTCCAAACATGGCAAGTTGAGTTGATGCCAAAGACCTCCATTTTGGTCTCATCTGACCACAACACTTTCACCCAGTTGTCCTCTGAATCATTCAGATGTTCATTGGCAAACTTCAGACGGACATGTGTATGTGCTTTCTTGAGCCCCTGCTCAAGAAAGCACCTTGCAGGCACTGCAAGATTTCAGTCCTTCATGGCATAGTGTGTTACCAATTATTTTCTTGGTGACTATGGTCCCAGCTGCCTTGAGATTATTGACAAGATCCTCCCGTGTAGTTCTGGGCTGATTCCTCACTGTTCTCATAATCATTGCAAATTCCACGAGGTGAGATCTTGCATGAAGCCCCAGGCCGAGGGAGATTGACAGTTCTTTTGTGTTTCTTCCATTTGCAAATAATCACACCAACTGTTGTCACCTTCTCACCAAGCTGCTTGGCAATGGTCTTGTAGCCCATTCCAGACTTGTGTAGGTCTACAATCTTGTCCCTGACCTCCTTGGAGAGCTCTTTGGTCTTGGCGATGGTGAAGAGTTTGGAATTTGATTGATTGATTGCTTCTGTGGACAGGTGTCATTTATACAGGTAACAAGCACACTTTAAGAGTGTGCTCCTAATCTCAGCTCCTTACCTGTATAAAAGGCACCTGGGAGCCAGACATCTTTCTGACTGAGACGGGGTCAAATACTTATTTCCCTCATTACAATGCAAATCAATTTATAACATTTTTGACATGTGTTTTTCTGGATTTTTTTTTATTATTCTGTCTCTCACTGTTCAAATAAACCTACCATTAATACAGTTATTATAGACGGATCATTGCTTTGTCAGTGGGCAAACGTACAAAATCAGCAGGGGGTCAAATACTTCTTTCTCTCACTGTATGTAATGCTATAAAGCATGCTTAAATGGAAACTATTTCTCAGTGATGTATCATGTAAAATAATTGGTATTATGTAAATATCAAAAGAGATTGATATTAATGTTATCGTTAGCATAATATTAATAAGTATTTTACACCACAGTACCACGTTCATTCTGCACCCGACATCTTCAGCCATGGCATTTTTCAAGACATATTTATATCACAGTTATTACCACAATCACATATAACATTCATATCAGATCAGATCATTATTGCTGCACATCCTCATCATTTTTTTTGTTCTTTATTAAGTCCTTTTCTTTTTTTTGCAGAACATTCCCAGCACGAAAAAAGTTGCATGCTCCTTGCAGGCATGTACTAGTTGTTCCTTTTAGCTTCTTAACGAAGTTAAGTGGGCAGAGCTTTATCCTAGAAGACGCAGAGAGATGAGCAAAGATGCATTGTTCTGAGAAGGCGAACCAGTGTCTCACGAGGGCCAATGTGACCTCATGCCCACCCCACACAACCCACCCTGAAGTGCTTGAACCCCTGCCTCTACAGCCCACGCTTCTGCCATCAGCAGACACAGTCTGACAGGTGGATGCTAACCGTTCCTCTATGGCCGTGTCAATGTACAACACTACTAATGAGCACTGGAGCTGACAGGGCAAGGGCAACGTCTATCTAAGACAACCAGCTGCTTGTTCTCAAAGATACAAGATGGGGGGTTTAGGGGTGCGGCGGTTTAGCAGAGGCGATTGTATGGGCTGCACCAATTAGTCCACTGTATCTATCACTTATCTGTAATGATTATCAGTAAAATGATCTATTATTCCGGTTGGAAGTAGGCATTGAGTAACCCTCCCCACATCTTAGACGTTGACAATGTGCTTCTCCAACCATGAATCGCCCGACCCCTGTCTATTATTCCCAAAATTGGTAAAGGAGGCTGTGCCATCAAAATATATTTGGTCAGCGGATTGATTAGAAAAAAGGAGGGGGGTGGTATGGGAGAAAAAAGGCCATGCTTGATCACACTTTGGGAAGACTGGGCTGCCATAGTTAATCTGCACCATCTTTTCTCAAATCTGGGACATAATTAGTGGTGGTGGGCATATGGAGCTGATTATTATATAACTATAAGGAACTGCCTGGGAAACAATGCAGCAAAATGGGACTCATTGTATACTTGCTCTCAAATGAGAAATTGGGAAACAAACCTCTTACAAGTTGCATATATTTTACATACGTTTGTTTAGAAGGACATGAAAGAAAGACTCAGCGGGGAAGATGGTCTGCTGAAATGTTTCAAAGGCCCACGCTGTCGGCTTGTTCATGCAAAACTGGTTTAATGTTTACCCTGCGTATTTTTGGGGTGTTTATGGGCTACTATATCTTATTACAGCAAGAAAATTTTTGATGATTCTATATGAATGAGTCATGAGTACATATGGACCTGTGGGAACTTGCCAAAACGTAGCATCTTCCTGCTGCAATTATTTATATACAGTATTTGTAAGAGAGGGATGAGTTGGAGCTGGGTAACCCTCCTAGTCCTGGCTCAGCTTAGTAAGGGTTTAATGCGTTGGGTATAAAGCCTTACTGTATTCTAATGACTTTTTCTGAGAACGCAGTAATGTAATGCATTACATTTTAATTGTATGGAATTTGATTAGTTACTGATGTTGATAAAATGATGTTACTTGCATTACCAATTTATTGTTAGGAAAACAATATTAAGTAAAATGCATTTTTTAAATAAATCACATTTTGCCCCAAAGAGTTTTTCTTTATCCCTGAATAATTCTCCACTTGGAGCGGTGTGTCACTACATAACTGAATGTCAGTAAAAGAAGACCGCCTGTAATATTATATCTTCAGTGGACGCAGGCGAGACCAATCAGACAGGGTTTACAGGAAAATTTGTGGGAACACTCATGTCTTATTGGCTAACAGTCTCTCAATTCTACCAAACCCTAGCTCATAGAGTCAGTGTGAGGAAAAATGGATATATATGCAGATATATTTTTTTTAAACCAGTAAAGGGGTTGAAACTGAAACAGTAACATCCTCTGATGCTGAGCAGGAAAACTAAGTGTATAAATGTCTCCTGTATATAAAGTATGTGTTCTTATACACATTATGCACTGATCACTTATGGCCTAATAACTCCTGATTACTTAACAGCTCCTGCATAAATCTTTTTGAGTTGATTGATAGATGTGTGATAATCAATACGTCGGGCATCTGTGGGTTTGTGGTTAAGACTTGATTGATCAATTTGGATTATACTTCATCTGGGTCACTACAGAGATTTTTCTAAGTAAAAATATCAGTGTTCCTCGAAGCCATAGGCGCTTTCGTGAGATGGTTAAATGTCTCCTGCTGAGGACATAATGCGATTTAATCAATTCCTGCCAATGTGATAATTAATTAAGCCTCGGGTCTGTGTCTGCAGTAGAATAATGTGGTCATGGCTCTGGTTCAATGAGCTCTGCTGCCTCATTACAGGCTAAATGTGCCAAATCTGTAACGGGTTTTATTCACCGTCTGTAATGCTGCACTCTGCAAGATGTCGCTTTGATGGCATGTACAAAAAGGTCATTTAACCTGCGAGCGTTGTGTTGTAGACTCGTGAAAATGTGCAGGGCTTCACACATTGAGTGGAGGGCAAACAATGAGGTGATTCATAAACTATTTATAACTGCATATTTTTTTATCATATTGTGTCATAGTCAAAATATATTCTTTCTCTTTTGCTATCACATTTTTATTTTGGCAGCATGATCATTGTTTTTTTTTAAACAATTGTTTCCTGAGATTATTTGAGGTTGACTATTATAGGTTGAGACGCTTAGAAATAAAATTAGGATTTTACTGGTTGTGTGTGTGTGTGTATTGTCACGAGCAAAAAGTCCCGGCTATGTAAGTGCTTTTTATAAATGCTATGATTCTTTTTTTTTCTTTTTCTTTTTTTTGCAAACAAACAGAGTAAAATCATTCATTTGCGTTTACCGAGGTCAATATTAGGGTCAGATTTAATATTAGGTGTCGGAAATTCTTATGACATATAGGAAGTTACGCACAAACAAATAATATATACATTTCATATGTTTATATCAGAAGGAGTAAGCGGTAGAAGATGGATGGATGGATGTTTATATCATAGCAATACTGAATTCCTCATTCTAATTTGTCAGAAGGTGTTTGCTAATTATTTTACTAAGGCAGCAGAATTTATTCGACGTTTTTGGAATGAGTCTCCAGTATTAGTGCTTTTCGACATGGGAGTTTATGTTTTGCGGTTCCTCTGTAACGTGACAAGTTGCATTCTTTTGTCTTGTTAACTTCAAAAGAGAGAAAAAAGAGAGGCTGGTGGGGGAACGACTGTTTATAGTTGCTAGAATGTAAGTGATAATAGGAACAAACTCGTTGGATGGACATTCCACAACATTAGATGTAACTATAAGTTGATAAAAAACACAATCTTTTGTTGATTAGTAAAAAATTGTAATCATCAGCGAATTTGCTGTAATATGCAGTAAGAGGAAGAAGACATTTTGGGACATTTTGCTATTGTTAAATAATCAACTTTGGGGTTCTTTGCTTGCTCTGCTTCTTTTTAGGCTGCACCACACCACTCCAGTCATTAATTATTTTCCCTTAACAGTAATCCCAATCATGTTTTTTTTATTTATTTTGTATTTTTTTATACCTTACATAATCTGGTGGCTGTGGTTTAGGTGGTAAAGCGGGTTGTCCACTAATCGTAAGGTTGGTGGTTCGATTCCCGGCCCACATGACTCAACATACCGAAGTGTACTTGAGCAAAACACTGAACCCCAAAAAGTTGCTCCCGATGGCAAGTTAGCACCTTGCATGGCAGCTCTGCAACTGTTGGTGTGTGAATGTGTGTCTGAATGGGTGAGTGAGAACCAGTGTGAATTTGGATAAAAGAGCTATGTAAAAAGAACATGGCGATGAAGATGATGATGATGATGATGATGATAGCTAAGAGTGCACATTAATGCAACTTGTCAGTATTTTAGTACCAGCTAATTAGGATGACTTCCTGATTCACAAAATAATACATCAACAAAACAAAATGTGTAAACCACAAATATCACAAACTCTTAGGAGACATTTGGCTTCCACAAAAATTTAGGAGAAAATTGTGAACAAACTGACAAGCAAAACTAAAAATAAAAATGAAAATAAAAGCGAATGAGCTGAGATTATGCCAGTTCGAAATTGTACTAGTCTTTGAAGAGTGTTTGGTAAAAGAGTGTTTGGATCTCATTTTTCTCCTCTGAACGTCCCACTACTGTGAAACTTCTCCTCTGGACCACCTGCATAAACCATAAATTCTGAGAGGAAGCTGTGGGACCAGATCTTTCACCTTCCTTTGATTGTCATCTTCAGGTTTGTGCAATTAGATGATGTAAATAACACGATTTCTGAGTTATGTAAGATCGTCACTACATCATCATCAAGAGATAAGATTTTGGAAGGTTCATGGAAGACTTCCTTTTCTCCTCATTGTTGCCAAACTAAACCTGCAAACATGATGTGTAGAGGATTAAAATAGTTGCCAGGAAATGGGACGTTGCATCTTGGATCATGGTTGTTGTTTGTGTTTCCCTGGCACAAAAAAACCCTCTGAGTACAGTTGATTGCACAAGATCATGTATTGGATAGAAGGATGCACCGCTTTATATTTCCGAATACTCTGGGTGATGAAGTAAGAAGTCTTTCCATGACAGTTGCACTACGCCTTGTATTGGCGTCATATCATTCTTTTTTGAGGTCTTACAACGTTCGATACACATCTTTGACGGAATGTAAGCTAGGCCTGAATTCTTCCCTGCTGAGAGCATGGTGCCATCATTAACGTGGACCACTCCATTGAAGATGCCGGTCAAGGAAGGGGGGGGGAGAGAGTCTGTGAAAAGGGCAGGCATTGTTCATCCTGGGTGGGGAGTGGGCAAGAGGAATGTGGGCCGAACGTGAGCCGTGCGAGGCCTAAGAGAGAGACACCATTGTCCCCCACAGCTACCCCCTCAGCCAGATCAGGGTGAAGGAGGCATGGGGTCACAGCTCCTGCTGCTCTGCATGGACCCACAACACAGGCAGAGCTATGCTGAGGCCTTCCAGCAGCTCACAACAAATACTATATGCTCACTCATCAAAACCTTTCTGCAGTGGAGATCCCACTTTCTCAAGATGGCAAGCGCCAGATCTGAACCGGGACTAAAGAGACACTATTATTGATGAGTCAGTTTACATTAAACCCTATTCTATAGTTTTAACTTAGACACGCCTTTCTTGAGGGGCAAGGCTCCATGGCTCCATCCTTTTATTCTTATTCATGCACATTTGTAGGGGGAAAAATTTTGCATTCAGCAATAATTACCAACTATAATTACCTTTTATATTGGGCATACTGTATATTATAGGTCATCTTGGGTACACCCCATATTGCGAGTATATGTAGAGAATAGGAAGCCATTAGGGATTTGGCATAAATGTCTGTTGGAGGGATTGAATTGTATTGGAATGAGTTGAAGACTAGATATAAAACTAAGCTGATACATTAGCGGTGATACTAAAATTACTACAGGGTGTTCCAAAAATCTCCTTACATAGGGGAAATGAACACTATATATTTACATGGTGGAAATGACCAGTGTATATTTACATGAGGGAAATGAACACTATTTATATATATATATTTAACTGTCAGATATATATATATATATATATATATATATATATATATATATATATAGAGAGAGAGAGAGAGAGAGAGAGAGAGAGAGAGAGAGAGAGAGAGAGAGAGAGAGATATTAACAACATATATATAAGGAAATTAACACTATATATATTTATGTGTGTGTATATATATATATATATATATATATATATATATATATATATATATATATATATATATATATATATATATTTTACTGTGCAATAGTCTTGCAAAGAAATGCCTTCAAACATAATGAGTTTAAAGGTTTCTACATTAAAAAAAAAATACTATAAAGATCAGCAAGCAAAAATAAGTGAAACAAAGTCAATATTTGGTGTGTCGACCATTTTCTTTAAAAAAATTTATTAGTAGTCTCAGGTAGAATTTGTGCAGTTTTATACGGAAATGAGCTGTACGTTTTACTGAGCATCTTCCAGAACCAGCCACAGTTCTTCTTGAGACTTTGACTTTCACAGTTGCTTCTTAGTTTTGCAGCAAAACCCAGCAGCCTTCACTGTGTTTTTTGTCTGAAAGGTGTTCTCTTACATAATGTGCTTTTTTTTTCTTCTTCCAGAAAGCCTTTAAGAATGAGGAACGTATTGAAATCATTCTCATGGCTGGATCAGGAAGCTGTCACAAGGTTGTGATGGAATTTAACAGGAAACATGGCAAGAACATCACACACCATACTGTTGTCAAACCTATTCACAAACTCAAAACGATTGGAAGTGTTGTGGAACAACTGAGAAGTGGACGTCCACGAACATCCATTGACAAAGGCACAACCGATGAAGCACAGATTCCTTTGTCTTGAAGACTTTCCATGTAGGAAAACATTACCTCTGACTGTTAAAAAGTGCTGAAACTGGAGATTCCTTCCTACAAATGTTACAAAATTTTAAATACACTCTCCGTGCAGGAAGCTTCACGTGGCATGTTCACAATATAAGTCTAAGATGTTACCATAGAAACGATAACGTATTAGAACGCACATATTAATGTGAACCTGTGATTTGCTTTCCAGCCAGAACTACTGTCCTTATAGAAAATTAATCAAAATCAGTCATTCAGTAGTGATAATGAGCTACCACAAGCACACACACACACACACAAAGCTAATGAGATTTAAAAAAATATATTCACTTTTACCTTAAAAATGCAATCAGTCTTTAAAATGTCCCTGTTTGTTTAGGAATCGTGATTATTTACCAGGTTGTGAGATGAGACAATTGACCAGTGGTGTCTTAAGCTCATTTTTTCCTCATCATAGCTGTTGCACGGGGGGAATTGGGAACAATGACACTGTTGGGTGTTACTATTCAGACCTTCAAGCATGTTACAGTGATAAAAAAGAATGTGTAGGCAGGCCAATGTTTGTTAAGAAAACATCCTCTTAGATAGCTCTGGAGGAAAGCTAGTCAAATACTCCACTACAGATCTGACAGCGGCCCAAATATTTGCTCTCATAAATGTACAGTGTGTCTCATTTTAAAACCTAACATGGCTTTCCATGCCATTGTTTCCTGATCAAATCTCCCAGCTAGATGTGTTTAACTTGCTCTCAGTATCATTTTCACGTGTTGCATGTCTGTGTGTGTGTGTGTGTGATTATAAAGTGTCTGCATGCCTTAGGATATATGGCTTGCAGAGATGTGGAAACCCCTGGAGGTGGGCTGGCTGGAAAGGTGGTGTGGGGGTGGGGGGAGACAAAGTAGTGCTTCCCTTCACTTTTATCATTCTCTAGTGGGAAAAAATGTGATAAAGAGCACTGCTGGTTCAGAGGCACCCGGCCTATAAACACAGTTCGCATGCACAGAGACGAGGTCAGGGGCCACATAGCACTTTGAAAGAAAAAGAAGGGGAAAAAAGCACCCAAGGAACTCCCAACAATGGCCGCTGAAGACCGAAGAGCAGGCAGCGCGGACCTGACAAGTGTTCACTTCACATTCTTCCTCTTTCCCAAGACACCCTTCTCCCCCCACAGCCTCTTCCTCACTTGCTCCCTTCACATCCAGAACATATGGAAGGACACTTATCAGTCCAGTATCAAATGTTTTTCATATGCAGAGCTGTTGATTCATATGAGGAGTGGTTGAACTACAAAAATGCATGCATGACCATCATTATAATCAAGATACAGGAAATAAAGCAAGAAATGTTTGTGCAACATTAATAAAAGTTTGCAAGGCACGACTCGTACATTCATTCATCTTTAGTAAATGGTAAATGTGCACTTATATAGCACTTTTATCCAAAGCGCTTTACACTGTGTCTCATTCACCCATTCACACACACACTCACACCACTGGTAGCAGAGCTGCCATGCAAGGCAGCTTGCCATCAGGAGCAACTTGGGGTTCAGCGTCTTGCCCAAGGACACTTCGGCATGTGGAGTCGCCCGGGCCGGGAATCGAACCGCCAACCCTACGATTAGTGGACCACCCACTCTACCAACTGCGCCACAGCCTGCCAGTAAGCATTTATCCGTGTATGTGTCAGAGTGGACATGGAGCCTCTTCTGGGAACACTGGGCACAAAGTGGGAATACATCCTTGGTGGGACATCAGTCCATTCAACTAACACACTCAGGCAATCATTCACACCTTGGGGCAATTTATCATAGCTAATCCAGCGTGTTTCTTTAAGGTGGGAGAAAACTAGAGAACCTGGAGGAAACCTATGTGGATACCACAGAAACTCCACACAGACAATAACCTGAACTCAAGCATGACTTTTCTAAATATTTCCTCCAGGGTAGTTTTGAAATGACACACGTGACAAGGGTCAGTTTACTGACGTACATGTTCCTTGCAGCCTACATGTTGAGGATTAGTTTGTTCCAATGTCATCCAGGCTCCACAGATGGAGGGTGTGCTTTAGCCAGCCTGGGCTTTTCAGCAAGAGAGGGAGTTGAGGATAACTGGCTTAATCACCTGGAGGTTCCACCTCAAAATGTAAGACTGGGGGAATAATGGCAACTAAACTGCAGCTGATCAATTGGAGGGATTACACATTATCTGTCCTCTTACTCAATTCATCAAATGCAATTGCCCACAAAGACACATCTGGAAACCGACACTCTCCTCCTCCCTCACTAATCCCACTGGGGATGATTCAGACTTGTGTGTGAGGCAGATGGGTGAGGATGGCACACCCTAGGCATACGGTTAGTGATAAGCCTTAATAGCAGAACAGATTTCTGCAATTGATCACTGTTTATTAGGTTTATCCTATTAGTCCTTGGATATAAGTGGACATGACTCATCTGATCAAGGATGACATTTATCCACAACCTGGCACTGGACACATGTTCTTTAGAACTCGTCTCTCCGATCCAGTCCATAACATGCACATTATATAAATTCCCCAGGATTGATTGGACCTGTTTGGGAAAGGGCGACATCATTACAGGTTCAGTAGGCACTTTATCCTGGTCAGAGTTGTAGCCTATCCTAGGAATACTCCCTGAAAGCCCTGCAGGGCATCACACAAATACACACTCTTTCATACCTAGAGGCAGTTTAGAGCAGCCAATCCAAATCCACACGTTTTTTGGGAGGTAGGAGAAACTGAGAAGGAACACTACCTGCTACACTACTGTACTGACCTTCTCGCTAAACCTTATTTAAGTGATGTTTATTTATGTATTATTTAATTTTATTTCTTCATTTTCAACTGCAGACCACAACATCCCTCTCTGCATTATTGTCTAACTTGAAATAGGAAGTAAATTTCCACCAATTATTAACATTTACTTGCTGCCTGGCGCCCTGGAAGCTTTCACACATGGTGCCATCCATCCATACATGAATTCACTTAAGGTGAACCATGGAGTGGAGTTTTCAGATAGATCAGAGATTTCCTGCAACCGCACCCTGGTTCGAAAACATCATATAGGTTCGTTTTCTCATATGACTAAATGTACCGAACCCTCAGGACAAATGGACATTTGGGTCCAGGAATAAGGGCAAGTATGAATGTGCCCTTACAGAGTTAGTTTTGGCTTTTTAATCTACCAGATAATCTACCAGATAAAGTTGTGTAACTGTTGTTACCAGCAAATCATACCTTTTTACATACAAACCATACCACTGTATGATTTTTGGTATCTTCTCAAGCTGATGGAAGCTAACATTTTTTTTATTAATGAAATCACATGTTAAATGTTTTATCCAATTATAGTTATTTAATGTTAATGTAGATTGAACCAGATACATTGCTCAATTTTCAAGCCAGTCTCTTACTAGCCTCTTTTTAAGCCTCTTCCGTTAAGTCATGGAGGATTGTCAATCTGTCTGTCCATCTGTCTGTCTGTCCTTTTGTCCATCCATCTCTCCCAAAATCTCAAGAACATGTGGTTCAATATTTATAGGGTATATATAGAATTATCACTGTAACTAGCAGATACACTAAATATATTTTGGTATTTATACAATCAAGGCAAGTCAAGGGAAATGTATGAAATAGATTATATTCAACAGCATCCTTCATGTTTGAAGTATTTTGTAAGGGTATTTCTGGCATACAAATTAGTAACAGGAAAGACTAGACTTCTTGGTGATGGAGGCATCCCCCATTGATGCCATTGTTCTCTCTCTTGAATTTCATAAAACAAAGGCAAATTGTCATCGTACAGAGAAACGTAAAATGTCTTCTGTCCAGTTTTACCTCTGACTGTTACAAAGTGCTGACACTGGAGGCGTCCATAAATGCTAATGTTTCTCAGAGAAACTATAAAAAAAAAAAAATTATGTTTATGTAGATCATCTACCATAGAACTTCCTCTGTAACCATCACCTTCTAATTAATCAACATCTTGTGACCAATCAGAGTTCAGAATTCAGCAGTACAAATTTGGTACAAATGAAACTAACACATTCAAAGTAAAAGAGTGATCTAGATGTCACTTGGAAAGACACCGGTAATGAATTTTATTATTCCATTCAGTGATACTCTCCAGAGAGGGAACACACTATCCCCTCAGGGCAAACTTGTGACCCTGACCACATAATTTGTTTCAAAAACAGGAAGCAGTATTCCCTCTTGACAGGAAGTTCCGCTGCTAAACATAATTCTGTTCATGAAACATTTTGTCAAGCAGCAGAGGTCATGCACAGACAAGTGCAAGAGATGTGGAAGCTGGGCGTTAACATTTTGATTGTATATGATATCATCGTGGTAGGATTGTTTAAAATTATATGCTGTTTTTTTTTTGTTGTTGCCTTTTTTTATTTTTTTAAACCAGCACGACTTTGCTGGAGTTTGGCATTTGGAAAAGGGGAGGGTTTAACAAGAATCTAGAGGGAATAAGAACAGTGAACTGACTTTGGAGTCTCATTTTTCACTGTATGTCTGCTTTTGTACAGAGTGTGTGTGTGTGTGTGTGTGTGTGTGTGTGTGTGTGTGTGGTGTGATGTCACCAATCATGGCTGCCAAATGTTTGAGTGTGTGTTAGGAGAGCGCGGCGGCTGGCTGGCCCCCCAAGCAGGCCAGGCTGCTGGAAGCAGAATGCAAACCTCATTTCCAAAAGTAGGGAAAAAAGCGAAAACACAAGCCCTTCTGATTAGGGCATGAGCCCAGATGAAAGGCGGCAGGACCAATCAGCGATGAGTTAGGGGCACCCAGGGAGGAAGTGGGCCCGCCACAGGCATTCTGGTTTGTCTAGTTGTTACTATTGAAACGGCTACCAGAAACAGAAACAAATCTTTAAAAAAAAAATGGAGGTGGCGGCAGAGGAGGAGGAGAAGTACATTGTGGAAAATATTATGATAATCAACTCGACTTTTTGAGACTGTAGAAAGATTTGGGGGGGAAAGTTTTGGGAAAAAACCTAAAAGGTGTTTTTTACAACATCAGGCTTTTTACAGGCTTTTTGGACTTCGTATTATCATTCATTCATTCATTCATTCATTCATTCATTCATTTATTTCAGCTTCAGTACCCATTTTTGGACTGAGGTGAATCCAGAGCCTATGACCCCTCATGGGAATACAACTTGATGACAGTCCGCCCCAAACACACACACACACACACACACACATTCACACCTGAGGCAACTTATCTAAGTATCATTACTAAAAACCTACCAGCATGATTTTCGGATGTAGGAGGAAACCTGAGAATCCGGGGGAAACCCACAAGGATACAGGAAGAACATCCATCCATTCATTTTCTGCACCACTTATCCTACACAGTCTGGACCCTATCCCAGGGCACTCAGGGCACAAGTTCCCTGGACGGGGTGCCAACCTATTGCAGGGTACAATCACAAACCCATTCACACACCCATTCACAAGCCCATTCACACCTCATTCACACACTACAGATATTCAGGAAAAGCCAATCAGCCTACAATGCATGTCTTTGGACTGGGGGAGGAAACTGGAGTACCCAGATGTAGCCCCAAAGCAAGGGGAGAACATGCGAACTATGCACACACAGGTTGGAGGTGGGAATCAAACCCCCGACCCTGGAGGTACAACACATACCTCAAAGGTTTAGAGTTTTCATTGCCAAATATTTTGTAGGCTTGTTTGTCATCGTCTTGATCATCCTATTCACCTCATCCAATTCTTAATTCTAGTTAGTCACAGGGAGTTGATTAATTTCTATAACAGCAGCTCTGACAATATTTCTGCATGGTTTAATATTAATGCATTCATTCTAATATGTTTGTATAGTAAGAACTAAAACAGGAAGTTGTATCGGAGATACTTCTATTAAAGCAAATTCAATTCTGTCTGTTGATATGGCAGTTTTCAGTGAGGAGATGTTTGCTTAACATTTACGGAAGAAGTCTCCGGTTTCAGCACTTGCAACAATCAGAAGTAAAGCTGTTTCTTTAGGTTTGCCACCAATCTTCAGGATAGAGGGCTTTGTACTTTACAGTTACTCGGTAACAGGATAAATTAATATAAATATGATGTCATTCTTTAATAAATAATAATAATAATAATAATAATAATAATAATGAACTATTAGTGTCGGTGGCAAATTGCTGTGCTATAAGAGAAATAAAACACTTCAGGATGTGATGATTTTGGAAATGTTTACCAACTTCGTTAATTATCGTCGTAGATTATTTTCCTCTCAAATAATAGTCATAATTCCTTACATAATAGATCGGTTGTGATTAATTAATGGGAGTTTGTTGGAGAACTAAGCTGAAAGCTGTGCTAATAGACAACAGGTTTTGAAATTTTAATGAAAAAAAATCAAAAATCAATAAAACAGGCTAACCTCTTTAGTGTTATGTAAAGAACATCATTGCATTAAACCCACCGAAAGTAGCAGACTGAACATCCTAGGAAAACAACTGCTCTGTATTTTGCATTCGAGCACACAGGCTCCCCATGGCTCTAATTTAGGACCTCTTCAGTTTATCTGCAAAATCGAGAAGAGCTCAAAAATACAAGGGCCAAATTTATAACATATGCTTGTGCATTCTGCACTCCAACCTATATCTCCCGTCTACGGTGTTCCTGTCTATCATTCATTTGTGTTCTTTGGTTTCACTTGGCATTAAGATATCTGCAAGGATGGCCTGGCGGTGTTTAAAAACAATCATAGCGCTTCCAGCTTGCTTGATGTGGTGAGTGTAGTGCGGAGGGTGTCGTGGTCACCCACTCTTCCCAACCTACTACGAGGAAAACGAGGCGAGGGAGACGCTTTGAGTGCATGCCAGAAAATAGTTGTGGACGAAGCTGCGGCTGCACTTTTGGACGGAGATGACAAGGTTTACGTTTTCCACTCATGGCTTGCAGCACATTTTCCCAGAACCCTTCTCCACATGGTTAGCCAGGACGCTCGCGTTGTCTGCTTTACATTCTGCCACACTTTAAAAGCAGGCTCTTAAACATCTTTTACAGACTCATGGTATAGTAGAGCTTGAGAGGTGAACATGATGGATTAGATAAGGAGATAAATGTGTGAATAAAACAGGTGTGCTCTTAAAGAAAAATAATAAAACAGATAGTAGTGTGATGCCTCGATTTTGATTCTTTGTTTTAATGGCACATCCTACAGTGTTTTATTACCCCTAAACCCCATCAATTTGACAATGATTACAACTTTTAGTTAATTATTGAACAACGCATAATACCTTTTATATATGCTTAATGTTGTGGAACATTACCAAAAACAATTTAGTTCCTGTTTATAGCACTATAAACACTGCAGCTTGTCACGATATGGATAATCAGTCCCTCCAGGTTTTGTGATTGCAAAAATTTATTTGCAAAAACCGCAATATCCGGAGGAGCTTGCGATTTTTACCACAGAATTATCGCAGATTTGGGCCAAGATGCATCATGTGACATCATCACAATGGGCATTCAGCCAAAACCCTCTTTGATTCATGTACATCAAACATTAGTACAGCTAAAAAAAAAAAAAAACTCTGCAAGTTTCATCATAAATTTTTTTTAAAAAGCCACAGCAAAATCAAGCATTTTTGGCCGCAACAATCACAAAAAACTCAGTTAAATCCTGTACATGCTGGATAATCTACTAAGCCCTCTGTACTGAAAAGTTTCACATGTCGGAAACGTTACTGTTTCAAAGCACTGACGCTGGAGACTGCTTCCAAAATTGCTAAATAAACATCTCCTCACAGAACACTTCACCATGTCAATTACATGCATTTCTTGTTTATCTGAAGGGTCCACTATACAACTCCTTGCTTGTCTCAGTAGTTACCATAGAAACGATAACATATTAGAATGAATATAAAATTCTGAGTTCATGTTATAGAAAATTAATCAACACATTCTGATTCAAGCATTCAACAGTGCTATTGAGTATTTTACACCTCAGAGCCATTCCTTTTTTCATTTCCACCATTTATGGTAATGTTGGGTCCACAGCCACCGTACAATCCACTCGTTGCTTGATTAGATTGCCAGAGATTAGGTTAATGTTTACTGCTCCTTTGACAGGTGGTAGTAACAGCAGACTAATGATAAGAGACATCTTGAAATGTTGTTTGGAGCAAATCAGATCTGTATCTTAAGAATTGGATTTCAGTTTACATCTGAAGTTTTGGTCATTGGCAGCGCATGGACGAGTATACATGAATCAGAGTTATTTGGACTTATATAGAACAACAAGCAGGCACAGAATTTAGTTAGCCTTTCTTGATCAAAGTCCAAACCCGCCAATGTTTTTTTTCTGAGATCTTATAAGCAATAAAGTAATCAATGGGCGTCAGATCTCCTGGATAAAATCTGATCCCTAACAGACAAATCGGTCAAAGACGATCAATAAGTATCGAACGCACTGATTATGCACTTTATGGCTGTACCCACACTAGACAAACATGAGCAGCTTTTCCTAATCATCTCTGATACACAATTTCAGGGCAGCATATGTTTTAGACTAATAAGGAATGCTGCAAATATTCTAAAGGACTTTTTTTGTTGTTGTTGTTGTTACTATCAATTAGATGTCTGCCAAAGAATAGTTAAATAAGAATTTAAAAAATGTTTTGGAATGGCCAAGTCAATGAACTGACCTTAATCTAATAGAAATGTTGAGGAAGGACCTGAAGCAAGCAGTTTGTGTGAGGAAACCCACCAACATCCAGGAGTTGAAGCTGTACTGTAAAATCAATATTCCTCCAAGCCGAAGTGCAGGACTGATCAACAGTTACCGGAAACGTTTAATTACAGTTATTGCTGCACAAGGGGGTCACACCAGATACTGAAACATACTTTTGCCAGTCACAGATAAATAATATGGAATCATTTTCCTCAATAAATAAATGACAGAGTATAATATTGTTGTCTCATTTGCTTAATTTGGTTCTCTTTATTTACTTTTAGGACTGATGATCAAGCACCACTGTATATGCACTAATAATTAGCACATCAGGAAATAATGGAGTGCACCATTCATTGCCATTGAAAATGCTAATAGTTAAGTATTAGCATCTTGTTAGCTCGTTCTGTTAATTAATATGATGACTTTCACTAATAATAATAATGTACATTATATCACAATGTCCGATATATTCTAAACACTGTTTAGGATTTCAGCTTTTATTTCCTGGTATTTATATGTAGACGTGTTAAACAACATAAAATATACACCCTTTTCTATCAGACCACCCAATTTTTAGATGAGAAAAATTATAGGAACAAATAAGTCTTGAAGTAAATTAAAGTCAATAACACTTAATAATTGCTGCATATTCCTTGCTTGCAATAACTGCATCAAGCCTGTGATTCACTGACATCTCCAAATTGTTGGTTTCTTCTTTTGTGATGTTTTTGCAGGCTTTTACCTGCTCTTTCATCTGTTTGTTTCAGGGGTGTCTTCAGTCTCCTCGTCAGGAGGTGAAATGCTGCTCAATTCGGTTAACGTTTGGTGAAAAGATGAATCAAAAGATGATAGATTCGAATTACAGCTTTTATTTCCTGATATTTACACCTAGATGTGTTAAACAGCTTACATTATGGCACCTTTGGTGGCAGATAACACAATTTTTAGGTGAGCAAAAGTCTTATAACAGATAATCATACAGTAAAAATCAGTTAATATAACACTTTGTGTGTGTGTGTGTGTGCCCTGCGATGGATTGGCACCCCGTCCAGGGTTTCCCCCGCTCGTGCCATTCCCCCTGGGATAGGCTCCAGGTTCCCCGCAAACTAGTAAGGATAAGCGGCATAGAAAATGGATGGATGGATTATTAATGGTTATTCATATATGAATCAGAGGCTGTTTATGTATATGCTTCATTATTCCCTGATATGCTAATGATTAGTGGCTGTGTTAATTCATCATTATGATAGCATTAGTTAATAGAGTTGACACGATACCATAAACATATCTTACGATACTATACCAGCCGAAGTATCACAGTACACCATGCAATATTGTGTGAATTCATAATTCAAATTTACAAAATGAACCAAATATACAGAAATACATAGATATAAATGACATACATGAAACAGAAAAAACTAAATTTCTTCTGAACACTTTATTAATGAGAATGAATCATTCTCATCGCTTCGGGTAATTTTAGTGTACACACAGCGGTTAGCATAACGCTTTGCTTGCATTTTTCTCATTTGTAAGTCGCTTTGGATAAAAGCGTCTGCTAATGTAAATGTAAATGTTTTCTCGCTTACTAGCAAACAAGAAATCTTTAAAGATTAAGGTAAAGAATTTAGGCTAAATGAAGTGTCACTATCCTTTGTGTATTCTGCAAAAACAGTGAGATGTGTCGTTTTATCGAAAATAGTATTAACTGTTGCATATACAACATTACTTACGGTACTACCATATTGACAATACTACCGTTTAAAAAATATAGTGGCATTGGCGGTATATTGAAGCTTAACCCTAACCCTAACCCTACCATAGTACCGGTATACCGTGCAACTCTATTAGTAAAATTTTAATATATTAATATAGTTAAGTTTTACCAAATCCCCTTAATAGTTCATTTCTGACTGAGCTCACAGGACTTCAGCAGAAGATGATGTGCTCCATTAGACCAGTTTACTCAAGCTACACATTTGTCTGAAATCTGCATCAGAATGAAAGATGAAAGTGTAATGCACCTGGGGCTGAATTCTGCAGGTATAGTGTGCCTCAAGGCTGACAGAGGAGATAGACATCTGTCTGGCTGGTATCCTGTGCTACAGAGAGGTGAGCTATCCTGCAGCAGCAGCAGCAGCCATTGGCCTTACACCTCAACTTCCTCTAGCTATTACCATTCTAAAGTAGCAGCAGCCATTGCCTTATACCTCAACTTCCTCTAACTATTACCGTAAGTCGAGTCGCACCATGCAGTGGACAAGTGCCAATAGACAGTTCCTGAAAGTTCTTGAAAGACCTTCTCTGAGATCAAAAACCACAATTAATGTAATATAACTAAATAATTCACCCCCCCCCCCTTACACATGCACAAAGGATTTAAGTGAATATGAATAGATTTTTCAGATTGAACAAATAATGTGTTTTAAATAGATATAAAGAGATGCACTATTTAATTTTTGTTTGTTTATACATTTGGCTTACAAAGTCCATGTTACGTGATTCATTTACATCAGTTATTGATCCTTAGTACCTGCCTGGACAGGGTCATTTTTATGTTTTGAGAAACAGAACCAGCTCAATTTTTAAGAAAATATTGCAGACAGGTGCAAAAAAAATAATAACTGCATCTATTATTTTAAAAAGGATTTTCAAAAACGACAGTCTCAGGCACAGCTCTGGTTGAAACCAACTATGAACTTAAGTGATGTAGCTGACGTTGGAGAACTGAACATGCTGACATTTCTACATTTTTTTTTTCTACTCCTACCTCAGGGTCATTAAAAAAGAAGAAGATACAGATATTTGGAGCACTACAAAGATTCACAGATTCACGGATTTACTAATTGATTCAGACTTTTAAAACATGAAACTTAAATTGTGTAACTGTGATGCTGCAGGCTAGAGGAAGTGATGTCCTTTTGTGTTAGTTCCACAAAGGTTCATTTCAATGGCCTAGAGCACAGATGAATGTCCAAATGTTTCTTTTGATTTATCAATAAAAGGTTGCTTTGTGCACCCATTAGCCTCAAAACTTGCATGCATGCACACATGTATCTCTGTCCTGGCTTGCATAAAGGCATCTTCTTTCTAGTGAAATGCAACACGACAGGATTTAATAATACATGCAAAACCTGCATTTCAGGTAGTGCTTCCAAATTTCCAACATACAGTAAATCTGGTGGGGGTGGGGGTGGGGGGTGGGTCTGTTTCATGAGATTTGGGGGAGTTGCTTTTCAGTCTGCTTGCACAAGCATTCGCAGTGTAAACTAGACTTCTCTCCTTCATCATGGCAAACCTGATTAAGATTGTGCCCCAGACAGGACTCAGAATCTGAAACCACTTAGAGGGGCTCCAGGAGAGAGAGAGAGTGAGCGAGAGAGAGAGAGAGAGTGAGAGAGAGAGAGAGAGAGAGAGAGAGAGAGAGAGAGAGAGAGAGAGGGAGAGAAACTTACTTGAGAATAATGAAAAGCTCAGTGTTGCTATTAGAAAGCCATCAGACTTGGCAGGAGTGGTAAGCTTGTTGGGGAGGGGGGGTGGGGTCGGGGAGCTGGCCGTGTCTCATTATATCGGCCCCCCATTTCAAAGTCTACCAGGATATTGTAAGATTGATCGCGGCAGCCAAAAATAACAACATTCAAGTTTCTATAAGGGGACGGACCCGCACAGGCTCGCTTTTGGAGAATTACTCACATTGATGGCGCTGATCTCATTTTAAACAAAACTAACAGGCAAGTGAGTGGGTTTTATAGTTCAGGCATTAACACTTGGGGACTGGTGTGCGATTATTATGTCTACGTGAAGCAGTGAAGCGTGTATTTATGTACGTCTATGAACAGAAAGTGTAAAGTCTAATATAAATAGATGTTCCTCATGGTTGTTTGGAGTAAGGGTGGCCAGGTCTGGCTATACTTAGTGGGCTATAGTTCACAGTAGCATAGCACTGAGGTCCCTCGGGGCCCGACTGTAATCAGAGCAGAGGCCCCTCTAAACTGCGAGTGCTCACCCTCCCCCAGCTATGGCTCAGCTCACGCCCGGGTGGCATCCGGAGGTCATCTGTCCAAACTCAGATGTTTTGAGGCAATACCTCTCAATCTTGAGGGCCCCTATTTTGGGGACCGTTTAGAAGTGAAAATGTAACCTGCTGTTTAACAGACGCCAGTTTTATGGAGAATTGGGAGAGGAAGAGTGAACTATTGTGTCAATTACGTTAGAACCTTGACCAGTCACTGCAATCCTTCAGTGATGAGCACAGAACATTTGTGTAACACTCTTCCTTAACAGACTTTGTGTGCATTCTGCAATATGTCAGTTGTGTGTTCATAACATTACAATTATACTCATCATCATTATATTCCTACTTGCAGGTGTGACTCTGGAATCTGGAAACACAACAACAAATCAAACACTGCGATTCATCTAAAGCGCCACTGCAAAACCAAGAATGCATCAGCGAGAGTAAAACAGAAAAACAAAACCCAGCAAATCAGATAACGCAGCAGCAAGTAAGACAAAACAACAGCAAATCAAAATCACGGAAAACAAAGAAACAGACAATGTTTGCAGTTTTTCAGAACTTTAAAATTCTGTTGATGTGGATTCATGTCTCTGTTTTTAAAGGTTGGATGGACTATTACACTTACAGCTTTTTTTTTTTTTTACCAGGGAGGACTCCCAATCCTACACTCAGATAACACCTTCTCACACCCTTATGTGGTCAAAACCCACACTGTACTATCAGCACACGCCATATAGTTTAAGATGTTCACACTGATAAGTACTGTATGTCAAAGACAGCATAACGACCATCTGTGGCTTTTTTTTTTTTTTTACAACAAAAAACCCCCCCAAAATATTACCATAATAGTTTGGTCAGTCTTGTGGTTACAATCAATAATTATTGAGTTCTCTGAACGTTTTTAACAGAGGCTAGGGTCCATGTGACCAAAATATGATGTTGAGAGGTAATTTTATGTCCAAGCAGTTTGGTTGGATGTAAATTGCTTATGTAGAACCAAAGTAGTATGGATTTTTAGGCTAATGAATTTCTCAAATTTAGAATTATTATTTAAAACTCAAGTTTGCTCTTGCTCCTCCAGTATTTGGAGAATTTGTTTATAAAATCACAAATAGGCAAACTAGTGGCATTACAAGACATGATTGTGCAGTGCTAGTAAAGAAAAGTGTTTTTAAATAATCTGCACGGTGAATCACATGAGTGAGCTGAACTTCCTAGTTATTTAAGAGATTTAAAAACCATTGGTTTATTCTACAAAAAAAATTATATAAAAAATTGCTGGAAAATTAGGAGTAACAATATGATGTTAGGTATATAGCATGTTTATAATGCTCAAGTAAATTGGGTCTTTACCATGGTGTGTGATGTGATTTTAGTGTCTCTAGTGTATATTTTTTTCCCTATTTATTCTTTTTTTTTTTATTAAACATCAATCTATCAAGGTACAGCAGATGTCATTACAGAATACAGATATCACTAATACAGATGTTAATTAATGTCTATTTTCCCTAAAGGAAGAAAGAAAACTGCTCTTTCTACACCATAGTTAATAGGTATGATGGATTTCTTTGGAAGACTTTACCTCTGTCCTATGTGTTATTTAATTATTCATCTTTTATAAGCGATTAGTAGAGGCTGCACGGCCTGGCGCTCCAGCTGCTACCACATCTGGCAGCTCTGCCTGGTGCTCGTGCCCACGGGACCTTCCCCAGCCTGCCAGCTCCACCTGAGGCTTTGGACCTGGTTCAGCACAGAGCCCCAGCCATAAACAAACTCTCATTTACCACTTTAATCGCCAGACCTGGTGTTTCGATTTTTACATAATGGGTTTAAGTAACGCTTCTTGTTTTCTGCACCGTTTAAGTGAAAGTCAAGCAGCGCTCCCAGAGACCGGCAGCAGGCTTAGGCATGAATGGATGTTCTCCACATTCCTGCCATTATGACGATGCTGCATTTTGGATGGTGACGAGCGTGAATCTTTAAGGTTGTGGTAGACCAGAAGGAAGGAGGAGGGAACTGGAAAGATGAATGGTCAGTGCAGCTAAAAGGCAATTGCTTTTTCTCTGGCCTTCTTTCTCCCAGCTGTTTTTCATTGCTTCTGTCAGAGATGTCGTTTGTGTTTGAGGTTGAAGGCTGTGGGGGGGACGGCAGTCTCGCCTCAGCTCTGATGGCTTTAGCTGCTGCTCCACTAGCTCTCTAGGCATTGTAAATGTCCATCAGGATAGGCTATTAAAAGCTGTACAAGTCACTGTTCTTTGTGTTTCAACCACTTGACACAACTCGATGCAAAGAATGTCAAGCCGAGCCACATGCGTACGGCTTATCTGGACATTACAACTTACATCAAACAAGGTGAAAGTGGCAGATGGAAAAACAGGAGCCTAATAATATACAGTAACTAACCTGGCTTGTTATGATAGCTAATTAACTATATTAATTAACCACATTAATACTCATTACATACTTAATCCAATTATGTGGCACTGTTCGAAATCAGCACTTATGCAAAAAACATTTCTAGGGTCAACATTGAAATTATTTATTGCAATTCTTCAGGTAGCCTTTTCTTTTTCACTGTAATCTTATATTTTAAATTATATTATAAATAAATGAAACTGATCAACAACAAGTTAGGTGAGATTTGATTATTTGGCAGAGTTGACTATTTTCCCCCAAAAACAGCACATCCTGAAATGCTTTATGTCTCTTATACCATGGCAATCTGCAAAGTATTACAATTTTCAATAGAAGAAGAAATGACTTTTTATTCATTTATAGTTGCATATGATGTTGTGGAACATTTGTAAAACAAGTTAGTTGCTCTTATCACTTGTGTTATAGCAGCCATAAACAGTCATTCTTTCACCAGCTGCTGAAACAAGTTCAACAAGTGACAAAAAATAATGATGACAAAAAAAATAGCACAAGGCCTTCTTTTCTGAAGACTTCCGTGTGTCGTACAGCTTTAACTTGGACTGTTACAAAGTGCTGAAAATTATAGATAAATATCTCCTTATAGAAAACTTGACCTTATAAACAATTGCATGCTTTATATATATATATATATATATATATATATATATATATATATATATATATATATATATATATATATATATATATATCTCTTCTGACCTAAATCAGAATCAAGAATTTAACGGTTAATGCAGTTCTAGTTTAACCTAGTGTTGTGACCTAATGCACTCGTAACATGTTTGGGAAGCAGAGTGTGTTGGTTGGACAGAACCGTTTAAATGGAGAGCTCAGGATTTAACCGATACTGAAAACTAAGCACTGATACCTACAATCGAGCGGAATTAATTTACTGAAGAAGCCAAATATCATGTTCCGGATTAAAATATAATTCATTCCGCAGTTTTGCAGTGCACAGATGTAAAGTGGCTGGTGATTCATAACACATCCCAAGTTCCTTAATCTCCCTGAACTCTGTGTCTTAGTGAAACTATCGCCACATTATGCATGTGAATAATGTGGGAGGAATAAAGCGACATCCAGCAGTTATCACCCTGTCACCACCAATTGTATGATAATGTCAAATGTAAAGTGGCATGTAGCTCTACTGGTTTTAATGTTCTTGTCTGCAGCCTGTTCACAAACCGCTGGCTCACACAGTGTGACAATAGGCCTATTACAAAGGGAAAAATAAAGCAAACAAATAAGCTTTTCACATGCAAAGAGGCTCTGTAATGTTCT
This sequence comes from Ameiurus melas, assembly GCA_012411365.1. Classification (NCBI taxonomy): domain Eukaryota; kingdom Metazoa; phylum Chordata; class Actinopteri; order Siluriformes; family Ictaluridae; genus Ameiurus; species Ameiurus melas. Next base: position 6,226,932 of record CM022762.1, on the reverse strand, counting down.
CTTAACTACTGACACTCTAATTCTGCTGAATATCAATTGTCCAGCAACACCAAAAAATGGTTGTGCATTGAAAATCAACAATAATGGTAAAAACTAGTTTTACAATTGAGTTATAACACACACACACACACAATATATATATATATATATATATATATATATATATATATATATATATATATATATATATATATATATATATATATATATATATATACACACATACACATATATATATATATAAACATACACACCTATATATATATATATATGGCGAGACACATTTTCTGATGGAAAATGCGTAAAGAGAGTGAATGAGGGTCAAACCCTAAAATGTGTCTTAAGATCACTTTGAACTGGGGTGGGCTTGAAAGCCACCACAAATAGGTTTGTGAGAGTCACAGCCAAAGGTCACATTCCCTTGGCTTTTGGCTGGCATAATTAATATTTATAAGGGTTTAATGCCAGATAGACATCCTCACCAGCACTCCCACACAAACACACACACTCACACTCTCACACATGCTGACTTCCTTTAGTCATAAATCTCCTCCATATAAAAGTGGCGCGAATTACAAAGAAATCTGGTGAATACTTGCATGTTCCCTCGAAAATTTATTAGCTGTGCACTCTGAGACCTTTCCCTTCTTCCTATACAGAAATCACCTCAATACCCACTCCACTATAATCACCCAGTCTGTGTTGGGTCGGATTTACAGTGCACTGAAGTGGAAAGAACAAAAAACTGTCCAAATTATTAACATAATTGCAAGTGCTAGCGATGAGGTATTGGCCTCGTTTGTCAAGCCGAAAGAAATAATTTATTCGTAAATCATTCTGAGGAGCACTGCCACAAGAAATGTGGTATTCATGAAAATCCAGTTCGTTTGGGGGAAGTGTTTGTATGCTACATTTCCAAAGTTTGTGCATACTTACATATAAGAAGAGTCTCAGGTACATATAAGAAGAATCAGGGATGGAAAGCACTTGTATAGTCTTTTTTTACTTAAGTACAGTTTTGGAAGATTCAATACTAAAGAGAAAAAAATGTATACTTTACTCCTTCAATTTTCAGTTTGACCTTCAAATTACTTATGTACTTATATTACAAACCTCTAATGCCATAACATTTTTCCTGTTTTCTATTTTTTTCCTAGTATGATGTATCTCCCATGTAAAATTGAAATATCGGCCTTTAAAAGTTGAATCCAAAGAAGTATGTTGAGTTAACCCAGCCAGCTAGTTAAGTTTTGTAAATTAGCTTGTTAACTTAGCTAGCTAGTTTACTCTTAACTTAAACCAGCTTGCTGGTTAATTTATGTACATGAGCTTGCTCAGTTATGTAACTATTTTGGGTTTTGTAAATCAGCTTGTTCTTAGCCGGTGTAAATTAGCTAGTAAAGTTTTGTTTTTGTTGCTAACCTACTAATATGTAAGCAAACATTCACTAACCACCAAGCCAAATTCTAGGTTTGTCTGAGATGTTAATTCTTTTATCAGTTTAAAATATTTACTTGAGCATTTTTAAATGTAAAAGTACTTGTAAAACTTTTTCATCTCTCAAGTAGACTTTTGACTCCATGCTTCCACTTTTAATTAAGATTTTGGCCCATACTCTTACTAGTATACTTTCTTACTTAAGTTCTTGTCTTCCCCATGTCACACCTTGACTGTTAGGCTAGAAATTGTATAATTGTTATGAGTTAATTCAAATTTATATACGGTGAGGTTTGCATGCACAAATTGTGAACGTTTTGTTAAATTTGTTTCATATTAATGAGTTGAAAGTAATATATTTAAAAAAAAAAGAAAAGAAAAAAAAGAACATAATTTAAGACAAATACGGCTATTCATTCAATTAGGACAAAAGTAATGGTGCCCTATACAAGCAGGAGGAGTTATTGTGTGTCAGCTGTCCAGTGAACATGCTTGGTAATTTATGGGTGACTGGTGTTTACCAAAATGCACATGTGAGTATAAAGAAAATTAGTGTTGAAACTTTATTGAATCTGATGGGGGAAAACAGTTTACTTTCAGTTCAAAAGTTTAGTTTGGCCTTTGAAAACGTTTACGCAGAACTTTACTAAAAGATTGATAAATGAGGCCCATTGTGAGCATGATTATGTTACATAAAGAGGGATGGGATTGTGGATGATGGAAACCCTGCTGAGCTTCCTCGCTCATCTGCCTCAGTCCCAGCATCCTGCGGTCCGTGCTGGCGTGAACATTGCTAACCTGATTAGCAGCACACATGGCTCTTTGGCTTTGTGTGTTTGCGCTGCGTTTTTGTCCCTGACCCAGGCGAGAGTTCAAATGGGATTACGTCCCCCGTGAACAGAGCAGTCCTCAATGGTCATGCAGCGATCGGGGCAGCAAAGGCGAGAATGTTAGAATGAAATGGAAAGAGAGATAGAGAAAGAGTGAGGGCAAGGAGTAGGAGGGAGACAGCGACGTGCACAAACGCACAAGTAGACAGGATAATGAGTCTGCCAATGCTTCAGATGTGCTGGATAAGACAACAGAGCAGAGAGAAAACTGATCTGTAGGAACAGAATGAAGGGCATGCTAAATTCACATCAGATCCAGTAAAGAGTCCCAAGTGAAGAAAGAGAGAGATCAAACCTTAATGGCTCGTTATGGCTAATAAAGAGCATGTCAAGTGAGTGCGTTATATTCTGAGATGGAGAGAAGATGAGGCCCATGAGGGAACATAAATATGCATATTCCCATGCCAAACAATGCCCACATCATCACCTCTAGCTGACAAGCTCTCGTCTTACTGCTGTCGGGCCAAACACACACTCTTCCCTGGAAATGCACTTTTGGCTTTTGTTTTGTTTTGTTTTGTTTTGTTTTGTTTTTGAATTGCACACACATCCTCTTGAAATATGATACATTTGATGAACAAACTGAAAGAATGTATTAGTACAAATTGTCCTCCTGTGTCAATATAAGAAACTTAACAGGCTCAGCAAATGTTCAACCTCAGCCATAGGTAGTAAAAAAATACCACCTTACTACTCTAAATAAATGGTCTGGTAAAAGTTCAAATACAGCTTCAAATTCTTCGCACAAGATAAAGTCGAAACTCTTCTAGCTGACTGAGAAAATAGAACTGCAAGAAAGTTGCAAGAAATGTGCCTCAATCCAATTTCAGGTCACACACTGACTTTAGTTAATGATGGGGGTCTTTCAATAAGTAACTGAGGTACATTCGAAGATATTATGGTATCTTGTAAAGGCCATATTTATAATAACTGATGAATACATTCATAATCTGTTAGTTTATTAGTGCATTATGTTTAGTCGTAGACACATCAAGTTCTTAACTAGAAGTAATAAAGTTCAATGTATGATTCCCTGATAATCTCAGTAGTATAATAAATTTATTCAAGAAATAAATCAACACCAATCTTATCATGTGTCAGGCAAAGCATGATTTCTTTGGTGTTGGTGTTATATTGTGTTATGAACACTACATTACATTAATTTATAATGCATAATAAAGATAGCAATAAAGTGTCATGCATTTTCATAAATAATGATTACAATGTGCCTATGAATGCATAATTATAGTCATAAAGATGACCGTCATAGAAAGTGTTGATATTTCTTTTGAAATGTAGGAAGTAAAAGTCAATAGTATTAATTGAAAGAAAAAAACTACAGAAAAAAAAAATATAATAAAGTTTTAGTACTTTGTTACCTTCCACCTCTGGCATTGCAACCTATTCATTCATTAAATCCTAAACCTACGCAGTATTTATTTATCCATACATTTTCTATACCGCTTATGCTACAGGGTCATGGGGGAACCTGGAGCCTATCCCAGGGAGCATTGGGCACAAGGAGGGGTACACCCTGGACAGGATGCCAATCCATCGCAGACTACAATAACACACTATGGACAATTTGGAAATGCCAATCAGCCTACTATGCAAGTCTTTGAACTGGGGGAGGAAACCGGAATACCCAGAGGAAACCCCCGCAGCACAAGGAGAACATACAAACTCCGCACACACAGGGCAGAGATGCAAATCGAACCCCCAACCCTGGAGGTGTGAGGCGAACGTACTAACCACTAATCCACTGTGTATTTTTTTTATTATTATTTAGTATTCTTTTTTAAATCAATAAAAAAAAGCAGGAAGATGACTCATAGTGTATATTAAATACACCTCTCCATTATCTGCTGCACCTTTAGCTCTCATATGACTAATGTCAGTGTAAACAGAAAAGCAAACAAAACTGTTAATGTGTGCACAGCACTTACTTACTTAATATGCCATGTGGACAATTTTTTTTGGCTGGGCGGGGTTGCTGTGTGTATGTTTTTATCAACGTACTGTACCATCTCACGCACTTCACTGTTCTTAAAGACATCCCACTGCTCACCTCTTGTCACCCCTCTAATATCTTTTTCATTTCATTTGCATATTATTCTATTTAAACTGCACTGCTTTATTTGCGTGACACCCTTCAAAATGTCATTAGCCTGCCATGACAAAAACGTTTTCCACGCCATCCATTAAAAAAAATAAAAAGATTAACATGCTGAAATTCAAATATTTATTATATATTTATGGGACAACACTAACTGATCTTATCTGCAGGGTCTCCTTCAGCAGGGACTTTTCCAGCATTTTCACATGGTTAATCATATATACACTTGTTATCTCTCGAAGGAATAGGCTGCTGTCTTTTTAGGCTGCCAAGGCAAAACTCATGCAAAGTTATGCAAATGACGGGTGTGGAGTGTGCCACAAGCACATCACCATTTTTATGAAGGGTCAAACAAAAGCCACACACTAAGCATATACACTCATCAGATCTCGTTGGGCCTCGGGCCGGATTGGATTTCCTGATGCACATGACACAAAAGCTCTTTTCCCGCTGAATATTAATAAAAGAGAATGAGAGTTTGGAGGACATTAAGGACAACCTCTGCCCAGCTGACAACTTTCCCTTACTCCAGTAATGACGTGTAACTGGTTTCATTCAACTCCTTAAAGCTCTTTCAACTAAATTTACTATTTGAGCTATTTAATAATACTAATAATAAATAACAAATAAACCAGAGTTACTGTTACCACTCTGAAGTTTATTATTTTGCTATGAGAGCAAATCCTGTTATTTCTCATTTTAATTGATGAAAGATCCTTATGTCATACTTTCTATCCATTTATCAGTATTTTTTTATGTTGCGCAACATGTTGTAGCATGTATAAACATCCATGTCATTCCCTCACCTTCCTCTCTTTTGTCTTTCTCTTTAAGTTAACAAAACAAAAGAATAATCCGACTTGTCGTGCTGCAGTGAACCCATAAAGTGCTCTATCCAGAAGACTTTCCGGTGTCTATAAAAATGGGTTTTTTTTGTTTTGTTTTTTTAAGTTACTCATTTAAAGATAAAGGATCAGCTTTATCTCTGACACCGGTGACACCTACCATCAATAATAAACATCTTCTCACGTCATATTAACAATTTGACACGTTTTTAAAATCTGTTTATGTGGAGCATCGTCATACAAGTCTTTGTGAATGGGTTGTTTCTATTGAAACAATTATTAAGAGTGCATTAATATAATCCCGTGAGATGCCTTCAGAATCAATTCAACAATGCTGAGGTATAACTGTTAATTTTATACAAATGTCCTAAATAAATTCCCACCCATAATGTTAATTTATGGAAATGTCTTTGGTTATATCAACATGAGCAGTGTATGGGGATTTTTTTTTCCTTGTTTGTTTTTGTGTTTTTACCTTGATTGTATTCCTTGAATCTGACAGCAAAATTATGTATGCAAATACAGTGTGGAGACTGAAAGGGACTCGAGATATATGAGAGGGGGGCAGGCAGAGAGAGTTGTAAAGACTTATCAGGTCACCTGGGGCCATGCTGACAGCCCTTTGAGCAGCACATACAAATAACTGTAGGGAAAAGGAGCAGGTGATAACAGTGCAACAGTCTCCAACCCCTCCTCCTCCTCCTCCTCCCCACACCCATTCGCCAGCATGCTCATACAGTGAGAGAGAGTGTGTGTCAGAAAGTGAGGTCTCTTTGTAAGTGTGTACCTCCACATAGAGGAAAGGAGGGTTAGAAGGGCATTCAGAGGCAAATGAGCAGGGGACCGGCAGCTTGGAGATAGAAAGTCTGTGAGAAAAGGCCTCCGAGGGGTGCGAGACGCTACAGCCAGAGCAGAGGCAGCCAGAACGGTTGTAGGTCAACTGTGCCATCTGAGGAGATAAATATGTATAACGTGCTATTGTTCGCTGAGCTGTGCATCACGTATACCCCATCAGGCATGACGGATTTGACAGTTCGTTTAGGAGGCATCAGCAGAAAGAAGCCATCATTGCTTGGCTAGTGAAGAGACTCTAATGACAGATGATGTATGGTACAAAATAAATCTGGAAAATTCATTCATAGAAAGAGAATCCAGGGGTTTCCAGCTTAATAGTCTTGTGTTTTCCAGTGTGTTTTAGGCAAAATAGCCTTTAGAAATTTAGGAGTTCATGTCTGTCGTTAATGTTAAATTCGATTTAAATGTACCATTAAAGCAATTCAATAAAACATAAGGACTAAAACACAATCATCTTCCTTTAATGTTTTATTCCTCTTGTATCACAGCAGTAAACGAATGCAAACAATTTTTATTTATTTATTGTACAATGTCTTGCTTTTTCTAGCCAAACTGAACCATGTGATTTAGGTCACATGACTTTTTAGCCTTTATTAAGACATGTCCGGTGTTAACTCTGGCATGCCAATTACATTTGCGATTACAAATTGTAATGCATTTAAAATGCCACATGCAAACGTGATTCCCATTTAAGACCACTATGGCATTGTAAGGGTGACTGGAAAACAAGATGGATGATGGCATTCCTCCATTCTAATTGGCTTTGAATGTTTTAATTCTCCATCTGCCCCTTTCTGTGTTGACAACGTAAACAACATTCCTGGAGGAATGTGAACGGTGCCAATGCTGGCTAAAAGAATGGGACTGCCTGATCAATCAGACAACACAGAGCGCCTTTAGCACATGTGTAAATATGGGCTGTGTGTGTGTGTGTGAGAGAGAGAGAGAGAGAAACAGGGAACTTAATACAACGACTCGTATGATTTTTATCCATGTGAAATCAAGTAAAGTCATCTCCCACCATTAAATACTCTTACAAAAACAAGATCAAACTCTATAAATTCCTGGCGGACGTAATGTTTTTTTTTTCCACTACTCAGTTTGGCTCCCTTGTGGTTGGCCCTGAGCAAGCCAGAGTCTTGCTGCATTTAGGGCCCCTGGTGATCTGCTGTCTCTTTCATGGACCTTCATTGTCCCAGGGGTCTTTTCCTCTTCTCAATGCCCTTGGACCCTCTGCGCACCCCCCACCCCCCGTTCCTTAAGCAGAGTGAGTGAAGGGCCAGCGCAGGCCACCCCTACACCGCAGAGGAACCCCAGCTCTCCCCGTTTGCGGATCACTAAACAGGACAATCACTCTATCCATCTTTTCATGGCCCATTGTGGTGCCCACCCTGGCTTCAGAAAAGGAACTCTTTCAGTGGGTGAACTTTCTCTCCCGCTCTCTCACTCGCTCTTTCCTCTCTTTTTTTTGATACGTTTTCTTATGGGTGGGAGGGGAGTATTTTGATGGCGTGAAAGGACACCCCCCTAAAATCTGTGTCCATTATTACAAGCCCCCCTGCTCCCTTTTCTAGCACATATCAAAGATATGAAGAGGAGTCAGAACTTCAAAGCTGGAGATGGACTTAGTGGAAAGAATGGTTTCCCAGCCAAATAAGGCAAGAGGGTTAAATGGAGGAGGGGATGCCAAAAAAAAAAATGATGGCAGTGCAGTTAAGCAGTAACACAAAATATGGGTGGTCATTTCAGTGGACCCTCTTATATTATGATAACTATGTGACCTTAATTATTATGCGTTCAAATGGAACTTGCAGGAAGGTGAACATACAATACATTTTAAATTGGTCAAATTATGAAAGCACTGTTGCTAGGCAACTGGAAAATATGTATTACCATATCGCCAATCTTACAATCCTAAAAGGGCCGAAAAAGATTAATCGGATTATTATTAATATTACATTGCCTTTGGCAAGTACTATTTATTTTGTTCAATAGTTAAATGAAACTTCTTTTGTGGGAAGGTGAAAATGTGATTTCACACTCACTATTATTTATTAAAAGCATGAAAGCACTCTTGCTAGGCAACTAGGAAATATGGATCCCAAGTATTAGCTATTTAGCTAGCTGACAAGTCTTTCATATTAATATTTTTCTTGAATGTGTTGCTAAAGTTGCTAATAATACCATATGTATAAAATTACACTGCCATTACATGTAGCATTGACCACTAACCAATTTTGAGAAATATCACCATTATGCCACAACACGATCAGAAATATTTGGATTTCCAAAGTAGTAAATATCACAAAGAATGGTCATGCCAGGTGAAACCCAGGGTGAAAACACAGATGTAGTATTAGACCATTGCTTGTCATCAACATAACTTTAAACTTACAATCATCTAAAATAGAACTATTTTCTCAAAATTATTGTTAATATTAATTTGTCTTTGGCAAGTACTGTTCATTTTATTTGTTACATATGCGACTTTGGCCCAAATCCGATTTTTTTGCTTGTATTTGACTTTGAGTTTGAGTTTTTCTCATGACGGTTTGAACAGAACAAACCACATGGAATCTGATCTTTTAAATTCCGATTTGAGCCACTTCCATATATGGTCCTAAATCCGAAACATGTTAAATGTTCTGCAATGTGACCTCAGTCTGAACAGTCAAATCAGAATTCATGCGACTTTTGCGTCACTCTAGATCGATATGCGTCATCATTCTGCATTGGCGGGAGTCATTCCAAAGATTTTCATTACTAGTAGCACTTTGGTCACTCTGTGAATATGGAAAACAGCTCTAAAGGTAGTCAGAGGATGGACAGTGAGGTATTAGAGCTCTGACTCCACATCCACTCACACACCTCTGTAATGAAGAAGCAGCCATTGCACCAAAAAGCCATCATTTTTAAAAATGCTTGCTTTTTTCTCATCCTTGTCCTCCTTATCGCTTGCTCACAAATTCACTGGCTTCTGCTGAACCTCACCTTATAAATGAACGCGTCAATGCAGACTTCAGTGGCCTTCGTGTTTACTTCTGTTTGACAGCGTGCTGCGGAGGCGTGTTTATTAATGTTCTTTTGCGCAGTCGGGTCAGTTCAAGACCGCGACCAGTTCACACTGAAATCTGATATTAAAATCTGATATGTGAACAGCCAAACAAACAAACAAAAAAATCAGATTTGAGCAATAAATCGGAATTGAGCAAGTGTGCAGTGTGAACGTAAAAAAGTGAAGAGACTAATTAAAATGTTCTGTGACAATGTGCTCTTGGACAGAACTCAGACGTATTTACTTTTTTGAATACACATGTATTAACATTCCCTAATGTAAAGGCTTGGGGGTAAATGGCGCAAAGCAAAAGGCTACTTTGGCAAAACAAAGATCCCTTTGAAGAGGCCTTTTAATCCTAATCTCATATCCAACCAAGCATTTAGACCAGGAGAAGCATTGTGTATAATCGGGTCTTAAAGGAACGAGGATGCTGCTGTTGCAGGGCGGCTCGGAGCATGGATACTACAAACTATACACTCCAGTGACATAATTATGCATGCATACCAACACACATTCCTCAATATGTCAGAGGATATAATATGTCTAATATTGGGTATGCATGAACTTCATGAGTGCAATTTCTGGCCCTTGAACCATTGGATAGTTGCAGTGTCGAATAATGGACATAGGATAATGCTGCCTCTATGTGTGCTAATTGATACAGCTCTGGAGAGACAGCGGGTAACCTTTTCTCTTCGCTCATATCATACAGTATGCCTTTGTTGAGAGCCATGGATGTCCTAAGCACTGAATAGAGACTTCCTTGATGGCTCCTGTGACATCAAACTGCTTCCTCGTTACCATTCGCTATTTCCCCCTTGTCATACTATTTTTGAGCTGAAGATCTGGAGTCAGTTATGGATTATAAAATGTCAGCAAATGCCAGAGAAAGAAAGACAAACGCACAATTCTAACACACGAAAGCAGAAGATGAGAACTTGAAAACTTCCTCATATTCATTTGTCTCTGTTGAGAGTGAGTTGGGGTCCATTTGCCTTCACGTGGCATCACATTTATCTTCATCGCCATTAGGGGAATAAAAGGTGACTATAGGGGAAGAATGATGGTCTTTGGAAAGGATTGATCTCCCCACAATGAAGCATTGGGGGCAAGGGGTCTCAAAGAGTCCACTATGGGTTCATCATAAAAGGATGTGAGATGAAAGCTCTCTTGCGTTTTTTTTTATGTTCTATAAAAGGAGAGATTGAAAAAAGGTTTGAGAGTGACAATAACAGGTGGTAAATGAGATGACTAAAGTTGACATATCTCTATGATTAATTAGTGAATGCACGATTCTGATTGGTCAGAAGGCGTCTATCAATTTTCTATAACAGCAGCTCTGACAATAGTGCCAGCTGCAGTTCAAATTGCAGATTGATATTAATGTTTTAATGTCGTCATTTCTTTAGTGACAGATCGTTCACAGAAATATAATCCACTTCTGGGGATAACAGTGACTCTGGGTTCTGAATTGGAGTCAGGGTTGGAGAGCGTTTCTTCATTAATGACGAAATTCTGCGAGAATCACCGCACACTTTATATTCATAGAGGATCATGAATAAACAAAATGGGGTTGTAGGGTTATGGGATGGCACCTACAACCCATGTACATACCTATGATCTTAGATTTAGATTCTGGTCTCTGTGCATGAGGAATTTATGCAAAGTTTTAGCTATATGTGAGGTCCCGGACTGCTACCCCAAGTGCCCAAAGTGTCCCGGCAAAGTTGTTGGCAAAAATACTGAGGGGACAGCCATTAATCTTTGATACCTGTTACACAGGGTTTTACCACTCCCTCTGTAGTTGGTTCTGCATTATAGAGCCATGATTTATCACAGCTTTCAGGGGGGTTGGGGGGGGGGCATTCCCAATGCAAAGGATTTATGATTTCTGAGACATTGCAGCTCAGACGTTATTCAATAGCGAGCACTGAGGTGCTGGAGTCCCACTGCTTGCTCTATGCACTGAGAATCATCTCTGATGGCCTTCCTATGATGGATTACCTGATGAATTATTTGACAACCTAATGATTATCACTGGACCACAGCTCAACGCAGCCTCCACCTTACATGTTGACTTCACCTTCTATATTAAATTGAAATGTTTATTATGTCACACCTTATACTCACATACCTGTATATGTGTATGTAGCACAGTCATATGAGACATCCTGTTTTACCTGTAGGAGGAAATTAGTAGGAATTGGCCTGGCTTATGCTTGTAAACCATGGAGATGGGTTTAGTGTGACCAGCAGGAGCTTAACGAGAAGCAATATAGAGGATGTAGATGGCAGTTGGGGTCAGAGGGGCCTGCAGGTACAACACCTGCTGGAGGGATTAGTCCACGTGATTGACAAGTTCTAATGCTCTTATTAGGTTAGTCTTGCAGTGTGCAATGATGCATATATATATTTTTTAAATCCCTCATACTCTAAAGAAATTATGTAAAAGAAACTATATACATGATTCTACCTGTGTTTTAGATTTAGAGCTTTGTTAAAAATGTTCCCACTGGCTGCCGAATTTCACACAAGAACATAAGATCATATCAGACAATTTCAGGTACTGCTTCGTCATCTAGAAATTTCTCGCCATGTCTATAAGCTAAATCTACACTGACAGGTCAGAATTTTGTCAAAGAGAAAGCACATTTCTTCGTGCTCATTCTTTCAAAATAAATGTTAAATATTGTGAAGGACTTTGGAAGAAGTAAAGACAAAGAAAGATGGTTCAGACTCACTTTGCTTCACTGTATGTACTGTATGACACAACCTGTGTGTTTTGTCCCTACGAGCAAGTGATTTCATTTACATGGCGATTCCATGTGAACAATGGATCCGAATTGGGACTGAAAGGTGTAAGATGAGGCTGTGGGGTGGAGGAGAGGAGTGGTGATCACTGAGCAGCAATTAGACCGGCACCCTGTTTGAAACCTTGAGCAAGGACAATCTTTTGTCCTTTTGTTTCCTAATCTTCAGCTCTCACCAGGTCTAACGACTGCCACTTGCCCTTAGGTATGCAGAGAGAGATATTTATTATGCCCTCATCTTCACATTTAAGTACAGACATCCATGCTCTCTTTAAATGTGCTACAAATGGACAGTGTATTTGAACCTCTGCCTCAGGGTTACCTGCCGTTAATACTGGTCTCTTCGTATCTCATCCTTTTGTTATAGCCTTCAAACATTTTTATTGCTTTCTTGAAAAAAATTATTCCCAATAAAAATAATTCATTTTTTTTTTAAATAATACAAAATTCCACAAGTGGCAATACCTATCATGTAGGCAATACCTACATGTCTGAGCTGCAAATTTTCACCTACTTATTTAAAGTTATTACTATTCACTTACAGTCCCTCATATTAGTACTTTATAATCACAGTGAATTAAGATTTTATAATACCGTGAAACAAATCTGTGATTAAAAAGAAGCTTGCCAACTAATGAACACACAACAGGCTGGCTCTTTTACCTGGATTAATATGATTAGTACTAATCATGGAATAAATCAATTAAATACGATGACACTGATCTTTCTGAAACTATCTAAATTCAAACAATTCTCACAACTTTCTTCCCCCAAAGAAATTGGAAACTGCTGTCAGCTGTTAACAGTGCACACTAATTTTATAAGCTGTTTAAATAAAATTATAAATTATATTTAGCTATTTTATTATTATTAATTATTATTATTATTATTATTATTATTTCAGCTCTTTCAGTGTTGAAAAACAATAAATTAGGACTCAGGGAGAGTTGTCTTTGAAGAAAGGAGCATGTGCAAGGCCTTTAAACTTCCTATCCATTGTACCGTAATGATCATAAGAGGTGTGAAAGCAAAAACTCACATGGCCTTACACTCAACAAAGCCCTGAATGTTTCTGTGTTGATGTAGTCATAGCTCTGAGCAAAACTCTTGCACTTTGAAAATATTGGTGCTGGATAAAAGAAAATGTTATTTAAAAAAAAATTAAAGAAAGCTTATTGATAATATTTAGGCTCTATAGCCTGAGTAATTTTTCAAAGTATAACTTAAAATATGTTTTTAATTCATATTATTTTTCTTTCCTTCTGTCTATGAATATGTGTCTGTTTTTATTATTGTTAATAATAATAATAATAATAATAATAATAATAATAATAATAATAATAATAATAATAATAATATCTGAGTATGCCTAATAAACAGAACTCTGTATTCAGAAAGCTAAATATATTGAATAAATTGTTCTCAAAGTTTACACAGGCAGTTCTGGATAACAAAAGAATAAATCACGATACCTTATAAGATTCAGAATAAGATACTACAATTCAATAGACCAGCAACAATGATAGAATAAGGTTAAAAAGCACCAGATTGCATTGGTGTCGCTTTCTTATTGAAGTAAAAGTGTAGCAATTGTTACCCTTTGTTATACTGATTAAAAAACATTTATTAAACAACACATTTCCATCGATTATTTTATGTGCTGATGTTGGTATTGTTTTATCAATTTAAAAAATAATTAGTTGAACTTTTGGTCGAGTTTAGATGTCCTTAGTCAAAGTTTTGTTTATAATGACAAAGAGATGTCAATGTATAAAGCAACAGGTAACTTTTTTTTTTAGGGTTGGTGTTTCCTATATTAGGTGTTATACGGTACTTGAAAGTCTAGAGACAGGAATGCGAGGAATTTGAAAGACTCCGATTCATCCTGAAGCGACAGCAGTGAGGTCTTTAAAGTGAGAGCGCCCCTATTTGAGCAAAACTGTTAACACCAGACAAGTTTTAACTCGCTTCGTTTCTAAGCAGAATGCCATGCTAATCGTTTAAAAGAAGATTATTTCATAATGAACTTTTTTTTTGGGGTGGGGGTGGAAACTAAACTGAATCTGTTTGGAAACATATCAGTCTAGACTATAGGCCTTCTGCTATGCTGTGAGCATTATGAGCTTTCATATCTGAGGTGGTGCTAACAGCAGAACTTTGTGCTAAATGTTTGTTTTTCTCATGATGAAATGTTGTTTGGAGATAATGTGAGAAGTTTTTTTTGTTGTTGTTGTTGTTTTTTGTCATTGCTGTAGAGCAAACAGAGGCACAGTTCTGCCTGGCAACTGAACTTTCCCCTCATTGGTTTAGGCTCATTTCTGTTTCCTCCTCTTTCCTTGGTGTGGGACAAAGGATTCCTGAGTTTTAAAACTTCTTAACTTTTTATTTTCTGTTCAAATGATGAACCAAAGTAGGTTCAGACATACTGTTTTGGATATGGTTGGAGTGTTTATTATTATTATTATTATTATTATTATTATTATTATATTATTATTATTATTTTAAAGTTTATTCTGACAGAAAGCTCAAACCGTGGTTGAAACAATTGTGCAGAGAAAACTTGTTCATAGGTGAAAGTAAATGAAACTTGTCTCACATGAGTTAGTGAGCAGTGTGTCGCTTAATGAGACAGGGGACGATTAGACCGATTTAGTCTGTTATACCGCCCCCTACCAGTTCTTTCACCAATGCACATGTTCACGCCACTAAACAGGCTTTTTACCCCCCATCATTTAGGAAAAAGTCCCCTCGCTCCTCCTCTGTTGCCTACCCCCGTTTTTCACCCCCATAGCTGTTCGCCACCCGGGGTAAAAAGGACCTCCCATTTCCAGACTTGCAGCAATAGGAAGGGCCGCAAAAAAGTCATTTAAGAATTATCTTTTCTACGCTCAAGCAGACAGCCACTCTCTCTATCTCTCTCGCTCGCTCTCTCTCGCACACACACACACACACACACACACACACAGGCCGCTGCTGTCGCTTTGATCTTCCCTTAACAACAGTGCACGTCACTGGCTACATCGCACAGAAAGGGAGTTTTGTCAGGCAGAACGCGGCGTGAGACTTGTTCAGTGGCTTGCAGACAGCAGAGACGGCGAGAGCGGCATCAGCACAAACCTCCGTCCTTGCCGAAAAAGACGACTTTTTTTTCGCCCCTCTCCTCTATACTCAACTTTTTCTTCCTCGTGCCAAAGTCAGCTCTGAAGCCATGGAGCACCAGCTGTTCTGCTGCGAGGTGGATACCATAAGAAGAGCTTACCACGACGCCAACTTGTTGAATGATCGCGTTTTACAGACAATGCTCAAAGCGGAGGAAAACTATCTCCCCTCGCCCAATTATTTCAAATGCGTGCAGAAAGAAATTGTACCCAAAATGAGGAAAATCGTCGCCACATGGATGCTAGAGGTTTGTATAACCCGACATTTGTTAACATTACACAACTTTGTCTCAAGATGATTGTCCCTTATGCTCTTTGGACCCGATCTCCTACTACAGGCCCATTAGTAACAGGGATATTTTCTTTATCTATCTATCTCTAATCATCTTCCTCTTTTCCTATTGAAACGCTGTCATCATTGCTGAATGACATGTTTTCTTTTTATTTATTTATTTATTTAAAAAATCTGCTTTACGAAAGTAATATTCCCCACACTTCAGGGGATTGATGTCGCTTCCTCTTAAACATCACCACTGGGTTGTATAGAATTATTTAAACTTTGCGTGGTTCGTTTCGTTTTAAACCAAAGTAAGGTGAAATGTATTTTATACGAATTTATTTCAATTTAATATCAATGTACACGTATGCAATCCCACTCGTGCCAGTAGCCTATTATGCGCCATCTTTGCTGTGGTGTGGAGAAGTTGTTTTAATATCTTAAAAATGCAGAAAACCCCTAAACATTGACATTTCTCACATGTTGTTGTTCAGCCTGAGACCTTTAAGCCATATGTATAAGTTCGTGTCGGTTCCTGGAAGTAGACTTTATATTTATACGTTAAAACTTTTGTTTCATTTCGCCATGCCTCATGCACAACGTGCCTGAAGGTCGGGGTATAAATAAGATATTTACTTCGTTTCCGACGACAAAATCGCGATATAAATATTCGGATTATGATCCTCATCTCTTAACGTGGATTTACATGTGCTTTATGTGCGATTTTGTCCACTAGAATAATTTATATTAATTTTTGAAATGTGTGCGGAGTGTAAATGCGGCATGCTCCGCATCATTGTGACACCCTGCGAAATTAAATTAATTTCACTTGCTTTTCGTTATCAAATTCAATATATTTTAGTAGTGACCGATAGAATATACCTGGCGGAACATTTTCGTGTAACGTAGAAGCGTCGAAACAATTTTATTATATTTTTAAATATTTTTTGAAAAGATGACGAACTAGAAATTGCTTTCGCGAGCCAGGCGCCGGACGCCACCTTTGTGTATTAAGAAGCAACGACCACTAGCATCTACTGCTAACTTCAACTTGTATCCTATCAGTGTAAAGCCTTATGAACAGATCAATCGATTGATTGAATACTTTGCACTATAGTTCATTTGATAATCAATCATCTGAATGCGTTTTCTTCAAAGCACATACTTCTTCACATCAAATCCAGTGGAAACGTTATGGAAACATAACTGGATTTATCGGTTTAGGCCGAGTGCATCTAAAAAAGTTTTGATATTGAGATATTTCGGGGGGGTTTCATACCGAAAAAAGCACATTTTGTTATTTCCTTAGCTGTTAGACTGTCTGTTCTCACTCATCCTTCAATATGGATTCTCGTATACGTTTCTTACCAGGTGTGCGAAGAACAGAAATGTGAAGAGGAGGTTTTCCCTTTGGCCATGAACTACTTGGACAGGTTTCTGTCTGTCGAATACACTAAAAAGACGCGACTGCAGCTGCTGGGAGCCGCCTGCATGTTCCTGGCCTCCAAAATGAAGGAAACCGTGCCATTAACAGCAGAGAAGCTTTGTATATACACGGACAACTCCATCCGGCCCTGCGAACTATTGGTAATTACCTATTAATGTCTTGTTAATTTGGTATTTCTGTCGTCCGTCAGTTTGGGTCGTTTGGTAAATTTGTGCAGATTGTGTCTGTATGGACTTAGTTTGCAAGAAGGACAAGTTATGCAATGCATGCAGACATGAGTCATTCTTCATTTTTTTTTGAAACTATCTCCAAATCAGCCATCAAATGGTTGTCGTTTGTAATTGGCCCTAGATTGAGTAGCTTGAGTCAGGAACAGATCAAGCCATTTGAGGAAGGACACCATCTAGAGGCCGAATAATAAAATGCTTTATGAACAAATACAAGCACTTCTCTAGAAACTTGTATGTCAATCTGTGTACTTTCATATCTTCCTCACAGCAAATGGAGCTACTTGTACTGAATAAGCTGAAGTGGGATCTAGCCTCTGTGACACCCCACGACTTCATTGAACATTTTCTCACCAAACTGCCTATTCATCAGAACGCCAAGCAGATTCTGCGCAAACACGCACAGACGTTTGTGGCTCTCTGCGCAACAGGTATGCACCTTTTATACCTTCATTTAAACCTGTGTAGATTTGTGGTGTTTTGTAGTGACATGCAAGATTATTCTTTGTTGCGAAACACTTGCAAGAAACTAAATGGCGTGCTTAGAGACATTAGTTCTGTTTTCCTTTTGCAATTTGCAATCAGAAAGCGTTTTTTATTGGGGTGGAAAGAACTGCCCTAATTCCTCATGCAGAGGTATTATAAACTGACCTGAGCGTCTGCAAGTGAGAGGAAGTCTGTTTCCTTTTCTGGTGATTGCTGTGTCTGCAGCCATGCCTCTGCAGAGGCCCAAGAGCTTCCCAGCAGCTAATGCTCTGGATGTCTCTGAACATTTGGCAAAAAAAAAAGAAAAGAAAAGAGGAAGCTATCTGGTGCTTCTCTGTGAAATGCAAGAGAGATACAACTTGCTGTGGAGTGGAGTTATGTCGTATGAGCGAGTGGAACATGCATCAGCTTTTTGCATAAGGGTGTAACTCCTCACCCAAAGATCCTTTTTTTGGGGGTTGTGACGTGTGGAACACCATCAGTCTCTATTGTTATGTAACCTATTGCATTCAGCTCATGGTCAGTTTATCGTCTGAAGTAGCCTTTAGTGTCTTAGGAAGGAATCTCTCCGCTTTAGCCCCTTCATTCTTTCTTTGTCCTTCTTTTGACATGGCGGGTATCACTGCAGCTTGCTCCCCTTTTATGTTTATGACCTCAATTTCTTTTGGGAAGTGGCCTGGGATAGCAGCCAGGAAGATTGTGCTTGGGCGGGTAGTGAGGAAGGGGGCTATCCATGGTCATGAATAGATTTCGGTGACGGCTCCCGTGCCTTTATGTTCAATTTGTCTTAACAGTTGCCCTCTCGTCGCTGGGCTAGCAATGGTAGACTGCTACCTATGAGAGGGGCCGTTGTGTTGCACTGCTGCGCTCTCCATGTGTGGGCAGAACCCGTAGTGAGTGAGTGAGAGAGAGAGGGAGAGAGAGAGAGGGGAAAAGTCCCTACTTTGATTTATAATGTCTTCCCTCTCATGCAGGCAGTGTGGGAAGACAAGTTACCACTGAGCAAGCACTCACATTTCAGCCACTTTATGGAGAAGGAAGTCATTTTCTTGGGAGCATAACTTAACTTGAATATAAAGGTCTATATGCTCTGCGTGTGTTGCACTAAACATATATTTGTGTGCATGTGGTAATGGTTTTGTTTTACTGGAGAGTTTCTGTTTAGTGGTAACAGAGTTAGAGTAGGGGTGGGGGTATTAGCCTAGGACCTACAGCAAAGTTTCCCACCCCCCAAAACCCCCTTAACACATGGAGTCACAGTCTGGTGTCACCCCAAAATGTCATGGACTGTCCCCTGCCCTGCCACAACCGCCTTCATTGTGATATAGTCATGCTATGATCTATTATGAGCCCTCCCAGAAACATCCCCGACTGCGGGTTTCCTCTTTTAGACAGCTAGTTTCAGTGGGTTTTGCATTGTTCCCATTTGATTCTCATCAACCCTTTTTCCCCTTTTTTTTTTTTCCCCACCCCCTTTTTTTTTTTTTTTTCCCCTTCTCTTTTTTTTCCAACCCCCTCCCTTTTTTTTTTTTTTTTTTTTTTTTTTCCCTCTCGATGATCGCTGCAGGAAGCGTTGCCGCAGCAGTGCAGGGACTCTACTTGAAGGGTGCCGACAGTTCTTTATCCTCCCAGAACCTCACCAACTACCTGTCCCAAGTTATCAGGAGTGACCCAGTAAGTCCCACACTTCCTCATTGCTTTTTCCAGACAACTTGTCTCAGTACCAATTTTCAAATGGATACTAAATGCTTCTGGTTCCTTCTATAGGACTGTCTTCGATCGTGCCAGGAGCAGATCGAATCTCTGCTGGAGTCCAGTCTGAGGCAGGCGCAACAGCAAAGCATCTCCACAGAAAGCAAACGCGTGGAAGAGGACGTTGATCTCTCATGCACTCCAACAGATGTCAGGGACATTAACATCTGAGGGTGCTGGCCTTCGACTAGAGTCTTGTTTTTTCACTGGGGTAATGGGACCCCATGCTTCATGGGACTAGAGGGCACACAGCTCCCGCACCACCGGAGCCCACACAGACACCTCAACCAATCTTAATCAGCCCCTCAGAGTGCCCTCGCTGTTGACCCCTCAGTGGCCTTCACGATTGGGCTGTTGCTGGCCAGGACCACCAGAAGAGGACAAGGGAAGGATAAAAACCCTGATCGTCCCTTCTACATTGCTTATGTCTCTCTTTTTCAGACCCTCTTCATACAACTTGAGTCAAAAAAAAGACAAAAAATGTATAGTTAATATAGGATTTTTAAAATTGCAACAGCTGCATATATTATTTATGTAGTTGATACTTGTCTAATGTACAGACAAGGAAATAGGTTGGTAATTTTATTTCAAGTGTATCTATAACCATTATTTGAAAGAGAAGAGGCATTAATTTTGTTTCTATTCATCTCTTTCTTTTAGCTAGTATGATGTCACACATGCTAACAGTCACCCCAGCCATTTTTTGCAGTCTAGGCATGTGTATGTATCCCCGCTTGCTTATGCGTTTAGTCACTTTATTCTATTGTCTAGACTTTTAAAATCCCTAACATGTTTCTTTTTCTTTCAAAATGGCTTGTGTAACCCTAGTATATTTTGTTAAGCATGTGTTATTCTATGTTATGATTTAGAGGCCTGTGGATTGCCAAAGCTAAGGCTTTAACTTAACACCAGACAGAACCATTTCCATACCCCCCATTTATTTAGTTTGTTTGATTGTCCTCACTGCCAATGCCATCACTGGTTGTGACACAATAAGCTTCTCTCCTACCCACCTCCTATGTTACATTCGCAGTGCAATTCACAGTCTACTTTCTGTTTAGATTTATGTATTATAATCTAAAACCATTCCATTTATAAAAAAAAAAAAAAAAGCACTTTCAGTCCGTCTTGTAAGGCTGACTTATGGAAAAAAAAATTCCACATTTGTAAAACAAAACCGAAAAAAAAAATATGGAATGGAATAGGAATTGACGACAGGTTTATTTACTGTCCGCAGCATGGAGCAGGTCTCTTTATGGTGTTATAGGTTATAGAGAGAGAGAAACGGAGAGTTGGAAAAGAAATGGATTCTCAGAAAAGCATTACAGCAACCGTCACCATCCTACTGGCTGAGATGGATGCTGGAGAACACTGAGGTGCAATCTCGATGAGAGCGACCCACGCAAGCCTGCCACCATTCAGCTCCAAACGCATTAATGCGTTTAAAACACTAAAGTAAAACAAATAGCTATAACAAAGGTTGAGAACTATTTATTTTGTTCTATCCCCCTCATATAAGGCCAGTATGGAATGCAACAAGGAGATACCCGAGTTTTGAAGTGTGCTCAATGCACGACTGTTTGCTACCTTGTGTGAAATTATGTTTTTTTTTGGATCAGCCATAGTTATTGTTGGAGCTGACAAACTCTGAATGAGGAAAAAACTAAATTACAAGAGATAACAAAGTGCTGTGGCCTCTAGAAGATTTTGCACAAACCCCAAGATGTAATGTCCTCTCTCAACTCTCGGTGGAGGAGAAAACAGGGACAAAGACGGACGTTAGAGGTGGCAGAGTGAGACGTTAAAAGGGGTGACGCCTGGACATCAGAAAGTAACTGCAGAACTAAACTAAGGTGTTTGTATAAAGAGAAAAGAAGAGAACACGGGAGCACACACTCCTCATATGTAGCTGCTATGGTGGGATTTCCGGCAAGTATGAAACTTTGAACGAAAAAAAAAAAAGGAAAAAAAAAAAGGAAAAAGACATGCTTTGTTCTCTTGTCTTGTTTTGCTGCTATTTTTTGGTCTATGTATAATGTCAATACTGCCATAGGTTTTTAATTTTCTCATAGAAAATTATGATATTGACATCTGTTTCTTTTGGTAGTTTTTTTTTATGTGATCAGTTTTTATTAATGTGATTCCTGCGCTATTCCAAAAAAGAAAAAGAAACAAATAGACAAATGTTCCTGTTTTACCCATAATACCTCAACCAGTCATGATTTAGTAATGATTTTTTTCCCTCAGTTCTGTCTTTTGTTTTACTTTGTTATTCAGTGTCTGCTAGTCCAGTAATTGGACACCCATTATACTTTACATTCTCCTTCTGGGTCCTGATATGAGAAAAAAAAAAAAAAAAAAAAAGAAAGGAAAAGAGAGCGCATTAAATGAAATTGGTGCCATAAACCGCTTGATTATATAACTCATTTGAGTTTTTAACTGTTTCATTAAAAGAGACTTTTATGCCCCATCTTTAGGCCCCTTGTGACCTAATCTAAATGTATTTATGAAGCTTTTGTTCAAATTCAAAGCAGATATGAACTTGTGAATTTTACAACACCATAGTATTGTAGTAATTTAACATGGATCCCATGTCAGAAGCTGGATATGTTGCTTTGAACACAAGAAGCTTGGCATGTTAACATCACATGTGTCAATATCACAATAAATGGCATGTAGATGCAACCAGCAGTAGTTCTTTCCTTTTTCATATATTGCATTCATGTGATTTTTTTTTTACACAAAATTGTAAAATTCTTTTATTTTTAACACCAAGAGTTGATCCTTGATCCCACTTTCCCAATCCCTTTCCCTTTTAGCCATAGACATGGTGCTGCTATGTGTTCTGCATTGTGACTGGAGATAGTACTTTTATATAAAAAGATGCAGCTTGGAGTTTTAGGGTGAGCTACTGGCTAACCCAGGACCCAGGGGGACAAAACCACACGTTATCCTCTGTATAGTATCAGGAATGTTTGTTACCTCAAGACAAAAGAAAAATGTCTAATGAGCTGCGTGTTTTGCAAGCCAAGACATATAGGTTTTTAAATGAATAAATAAATAAATGTAAAAGAAAAGACAAGCTGGTGAGGGGTTCACCCAATTTATTCTTTTGAATGTGCAAGTAGAGTTATTGACTCAGACAACATCAGAAATGTCATTGCATCTTCCTTTCCCCAAACCCTAAAAAGCTTGGCTTTGTGTCTTGTAAATGAGAGCAGTTGCTCTTTTTAGTCTTGAATGGTGTTACTCAAGGAACACTTTAGTACATGTGGTGATGACCCAGAAATAAAATGTCACTTCATGTGTTTTTTTTTTTTCCTTTGCTGGTCCGAAATGCACAAACTTTATTTGCAGACCCATTCTAGACATTATGTTAGCTAGAATTAAAGTTGAGCTTCAAAACCCATTGTCTTACCTTGTCTGTTTTCTCTCTTTAACAGCAGCCAAGAAGTACTCTTAATGCTTGTTGGGATAGAATTACAATGAGTATAGTTTATCTAGTCATAAGTAGGAAATAAAACACTTGGGGATGTGAATAATAATCAGCGGCAGGTGGTGTGATGCAAAGTGGATTATTTTCCAATAACAGCATGTCCTGACCGCATTATTCCCCTTATACCACAGCAATTTGCCAATTAATTATACATGGTGCTTTTAACAATAAATAGTTATGTTTAATTTTGCGGAAGTTCCTGCTACCACTTTACATTACAGCAGTGATAAACAGGTGTCGGTCATTCCATCACCAGATTCGTTTATTTCTCTCTTTTTATGTTAATATGACCAAAATAACGCAGCTTGCGATGTTAAGCAGGAAACTGGAAAGCACAAAGACTTTCCTGAGGTGAAAACTTACAAAGTTACAACTTTACCTCTGACTGTTACAAAGCACCAACAACGGAGACTACTGTCATAAGTGTCAACAGAGATGTGGTCTAAATATTTGTATAGCTTTTTGAGTAATCATTTAGTTACATAAAGAACCTTTAAGGGATCTTCAGTTGCCCTTTAAAAGTTTTATGTAACTTATGACTGAGTCATAAGGGTTTTCAGTAAAGGGTAATCTTTTCAAAGAACATTTAAAGAGTTGTTATCAATGCGTGCATATGGGAGTTGGGTTATAAAATGATTTTTTTTTTTATTGAAATGCAACCGCTCATTCATAGTCTATGATTTATGATATATACCTAGGAAATATAATAACAACAATAATAATGATAATAATAATACTACATGATAATCATATCTTGTACAATATTGCATACTGTGTTGAATGGCATCATCATTCTATCCAAGCTATTCAATTCTATTTATATTTTCTACAAATATTACTATTCCTATAGAGGTCCAAATACATATAAAATGTTCTGATCTACTCTTACTCAACCTTGTGAAATCCAGTGTGAAAATGCTTTTGATGACTCCATAAATGAAGTAAGTTAATAAATCCTACACATGTACATAGAGAGGAGCTCAGATATTTGTCTTGTCACGGTGCAGTCAGTCATACAGACTGTGTTTAGATTATGTCCTCAATTTTTTGAAGGGGAAAAAAAACCTCATAGGAGAACAACTCTGTGAATTTCACACACTCTCCTCACTGACTAAGGTCTGTGATAATGCTGTGTCTTTGGCACTTGGCATCCTCGTGTTTGCGGTTTTTGGAGAAGGGAGCAACATTTCTTCCCACACTCTAGCAAAGGCTAGCCCGAACGTGTGACTTCCACAGCACGAGCACGAGCGACTGTGCAGCTTCCAGCCTGGCGCCTGTAAATTTTACTTCAACCCAAGCTGTCACAACAAAGCATCCATCTTCAGTGATGTGGTTTACCTGCGTTGAGAGAGGCCAGAGTCACAAAATTTTATTTATTTTTATATATATATATATATATATATATATATATATATATATATATATATATATATATATAAATAAAAGAAAATCTCTGAGCAGCTCTGCTCTGATCCATCTGAGAACTATTCCAGAGAGCAAACAATAGACGGAGGATGATTAGTGGTTTCCATGGACTTGGATTGAAACGTCAAATTTGTTGGAGAAATTTACAGAGCAGGATTTCCTATGGCGTTTTTAAGAACATTTCTGTGCCAATGCCAAATCTGCTGCATAGTGAGTTATACCATAATAAATAAAGAGTTTAATCTCAGACTGTGCACTTCCTAATTATACAATACAATAGCTTGAATGATATCATAGTGTATTGTGTAATGGTTGTTTACGTTATAGGTCATATAGGATTTGGAAAATATATCGCAGGTTGTAAAGAGTAAGTGGTCTGACCTGTAACAGGCCTGGATGCGGTCACAGGAAAAATCCACCATGAATTAATCTTTGTAATTTAACATATGATCTTCAACAGCATCCAAGATATATTCTGCGATGAAATTTTGAGTTCAACAAACTTTCATCGACATGTTGGTCTATTTTCATTTTCGGTTAACAGTTTGCTACATTACCCACAATGCCGTTCACAAAGCCAGGAATGTCTCCTCAGCCCCAAGTTCAGCATGTGCCACTCACACTATCAACAGTAAATATCACTTTAAATGAGTTTATGAGTATAGACTTCTAATCAATGAACACAGACACATCAGTGAGTTAAATCATTAACATTGACCATACAGTATGCTGTTTTGAGAAAGGCTCATGATCACTAATGTTAGCAGGCCAACTTGTTATTAAAAACAAAAAAAAAACAAAAAACGTTTTTATCATTTTGTAGCTCAAATGTGCCGAGCTCGAAAAATGACATGTCTCAACCAGCTCAGTAGTTCAGTAGGTCGTGAATCAGTATATCGTGTACACGAGTTAATCACATGCATTTATTTCATAATATGTCAAACAGGATCGTAGGCTAGCTTAAATTTGTAGCCGGAAGTTGGCTGAGAGTTCATCCCCAATTTTTTTTCTCCCCCAAGCTGAGAAGCTTCTGGAAACATAGCGTCATTTCTGTTAAGGGAACATAGTGAACATCAATACTCTCTGGTTTTGGTGGTGCATTATGAGATTGTTTTTTAGAGAGCAAACGTTCCCGTGCACTGTAAGGATTTTTAAAGGATTTTTAAATGGCCGACTCCCTGATCAGTGCCCTGACTACTGAACTAGGGAGCTGGCTGAGACATACCCATAATTATGAGCTCAGACTTCACACTTCTGAGTTAAGTCGAATGCAGTATTACCCACTGCTTAAACTCTACATAAAGAGAGTGATGCAGCGGCGCTTTAGTCTTTTAATCTCTTCAGCTGTTAAAGATGCACCTCCTCATCTGTACACTCTGCTCAAACAGATCAGCTTCCAAAGCTTCAACTTCCATGCTAATACCGCCATCAAGTTTCATGCTAATTCCATAACAAGCCAAGCGGCATCTCTGCTATAACTCACCACAGCTGTCATCGAACTGCGTTGCATTCTGGAACTATGAGCTCAGTGTTTGTACAAACATCTCCACCACATCTATGTTGGATCTCTCATTAAAATATGACAATTATATTGCTGGAAAAAGGTGAGTGAGAAAAGAAGCTGTTGCTCTTTTGCATTTAGGAGCAAACAGTGAAGGAAATGGTGGGGAAAGGGTGGGGTTTTCTTTAATTATATGTTCTTGAAGTTCCCCTTGGGGATCAATAAAGAATCAATCTATCTCTCTCTCTCTCTCTCTCAATAAGCAGCTATTAAAAGCGGAAAACAAATCAAGAGTAAACCAGCTTCACACATCTGCCGAATTAAGTGGCAGGACCTTTCTTGTCTGTGCTGTGAATAGGAATTGCACATTATTATCATCCACATCGTGAACTATGCAAGCAAGCAAGTGGCTTAATGCTGAGATTGGAGCTCGTGCATGTGTCTATGTGTGTGTGTGTGTGTGTGTGGGTGGGGGGTATGAGGCACCGAGGAGAAAAAAAAAAGGGAGATACTATGCCACCATTCAGCCAGGGGCCTTTTTTTCTTGAGTGCCCGCCGGTTGCATTTGTCACGTCCTCCTTTCATGTCACCACTCGCCACCTGCTCCTGAAATTCCTGAACATTTTCTGAAACCTTCCAGCGTCCTCCTTCATTTGCTCGGCCTTGCTCCCTCTCGCTGGCCCCAGCCACTCGGCTCGGCCAGCTGAAAGAAACCAAAGAAACATCGCTCCTCAAGCTTTCTTTTAGCCTTCGTTCACCAGCCCCCCTCCCCATCTTCATGTTCTACTGTTCTGCATTCGGAATGAGTCAGACACACAGAAACTTCTAATACAGAAACATACATAAATCATTAATGTGAGTATCCTAATGAAAAAGTCAAGTTTTCAGTGTCTAAACAAAACATCTAATGCAAAACAGCCTAATTTGTATCCAATTACTGTAGACACACTACGCATCAATTATAATACCTCTGGATTCTTAAGGCACATCTGTAAACAGGAGGCCATCACATAAATCTCTATATTCCACATACACAAAGGCAGGTCACATTGGAGCGAGCATTGCCGTGTTGTGATTGGAGGCCTTTAGGGAAGAGTGCGGTTTTATCTGTCATTGCTCTGAAGGTGCCGCCATCGGGCCCCGTGTTCACCTGCTGCTGCACAGAGCGCAGACCAGCTGCCACTTCCAGCACCACCCTCTCATTCTCTGCCAACCCAGCTGAATTCAGAGCTGCACCTCCGCCTCAAAGCGCCAGCAGAGTAGAAAAAAAAAAAAAAAAAACGCAGTGCGTTGCCCGGCCCCTGCCCTCTTGCGCCGGCCCCAGCGTGGCATTGTTGCAGCCGAACGCTATCTGTCAGCAGACTTTTGCTGACCACCCGTGAAACGGCATTGAGAGACCCAGCGGAGGAATTTCATGGGGCCCAGGGTTGGTTAACCAAAACTAACAAAAGGTAACTGGGATTTAGGCCAAGAGCAGGTGTAAGCATTCGCATGATAAAAATCACACTCGTTCTCTGGGGGGAAAGGAGGTAACTAATGATCCAGCGTGGCGGCACTTCTACTGAAATCCAAGACACCTTTGAAGCTTTTATGGAAGCATTCTTCAACAAAGGACGAGGAGAGAAGGCAAATTCTTAAAGAAATTGAAAATATTATACCAGAGTATACGAGGTTCAGTCCTTTATTGCAAAACCTCACAAAGCACAAGACCATAGAAAACGAATTTGGGTGACGCACAAAGGATTGACCAGGTGCGCAAACCTGGATTAATGCCAAATGGCAACGGGTATACAGATTATACTCTGAAGAAAAATGTTAAGGATGATATTATTTAATCAGTGAAAAACATTTACACCGCAGCACTGCTGAATTCTCAACTCTGATTGAGCAGAAGGTGCTGATTAATTTTCTATAACAGCAGCCCTGACAGTAGTGCCGGCTGCAATTCGAATCACAAGTTTATCTTAATGCGCTCGTTCTAATACATTATAATTTCTACAGCCTTGTATACTGAACGTGCCACGTAAACAGATTTTTAGAAACATGTGAATGTTGAAATGGTGCCACATTCTGTAAGCATTCTGAGGAGTTCCCAGTGTCAGCGCTTTGCAACAGTCAGAGATAAAGCTGTAATTAGGTTTTTCAACATGGGAAGATATTCAGTAGTTTACGATTTAGAAAAAAAAAAAAAACTTGTTGTTTGTCTTGTTGATTAGAGAGGTTCATAAAACAAGCGATAACAGGAGCTAACCTGTTTTGTGGGCATTCCACAAATTCAAACGTAACTAAAAATGAATACAATTATTACACTATGTTCTATATAAATCAAAAATGTTTTGAGTGTTGACAAATTGATGTTTAATCAAGGAATAAAACATTTCATGATGTGCTAACATCGCACCACCCATTTAATTATCATTTTCCTATAACAACACACCCTGTCATGACTTAATCCTTACTTAGGTAGTTATTAAATTGTTATATCATCCAAGCTTCTTACTCAGTGTAATAAATAATGCATGCAAAACCGCCATTCTTACCTAAAATGCTTTCCTGGATATCCCACACCACTTAATGTTAATAAGAAATAAGACACTTCAAATGTTCACAATCAAATGTTGTATTAAAATGTAATTCTACTCAAAAGAATTTCCCACTTCTGTGGGAAATATTGACGAAATGCTGTATAATAAGTGCTGATTCAGTTAAGCAAGGTGGAAATGTTAATAATCTAGTTCCGATTTGCTCCACCAGCAGATGGAGATGTGCACCCATTAATGTAAGAACATCTGCCGATGGCTCTGTTTTCCCCAACTTCACCACCAGATGGTGTCAGGGAAATTCAAGCAGAATGCCAAAGTCAACTAGTAACTGATCACAGATCAGCACATACTCTCACCTTCTCAAAGGGACTAACCCACGATCCTAAGAGTAATCTGACTCATTTCCTGGTACATTTACTGTATGAGGTCACAAGGAAGCGTTGATCTTTAAAACCACAGTATTGACTGACCATTCCCACTGTTCACTTCACAAGCCTTGACTCTGCATATAGAGCACAACTGCACCGTGTCTCGCTTCTCTTTTCGGCTTGCTGTGAGTCACAGATGTCTCGTGATCCACACCGCAGGACGCCTCAGAGCAGGGTTCGCCTCTGTAGTCTTTCAGAATGACATTCCTTCTGATCCAGACATATACTCACGGAAGTCTGCAGCCACGCTGAGTAACGAACACACCTGTGGCACAGAGAAATGTTTTAATTGAGCAAATGCACATATTCAGTATTGTTGTAGTTCAGCTAATATTATACATAGCTAATACAATATTCCATCCAGGGGTGGACAAATCATAAATTCAACAGCTAGCCTCCAGGCAAGTCAAAACTGCAATGTGCCCGGTCTAGGTTTATGCACACCAAGAGTTCCAATTAACTAGGCTAAAAACGCAACTTAACTTGCAAATTTGACAAGCCAATCAAATAAAGACCATGGAAAATGGAAAACATGAATCCTTGTGCCGTGACTTTATGTAGCCATAGAGTGTTTCAACAATCCTGACGATTTCTCTAGTAAGGAAGGATCTTGTTTACAGAAAAAGGCAGAACGTCTTTCGCTAACATTTCAGAACACTTTGAGCTGTTGTGTTCTCTCGTCATGAAAAAAGATGTTATAAGTCTTTTCAAGTGGAAACATTGGGCCACATTTATCAATCTTTTAGTAAAGTTGTGTCTAAATGCCTGCGTAAGCCCCCCCACCAGTTTCTTGGTGACTCTCGGCAAAGTGTTGTTCTCGTATTACTATGATTTGATGCTCAAAATCGTTTTCTCAAAATTTTCATTCTCAAAATATTACGACTTTATTCTCATAATCGTAATTTTTTTACGTGGCACTAAAACACTGCCGTAGTTTTGAATGCTATTAAGACACAGGGAGAAAAAAAAAAGGTGTCCTTTTTTGGAAAACCAGAATATGGTCCCCCTAACTTTTATGATGCAGTGTTACCCGCATCGGGGACAGTGATCTTTTATTTATTAAGTGTAAAAATTTATCATGATTTGTATGATGAAGTTTTAGGCATAAATTTACACACACTCAGGAGCATAAGTATGGTAAAAAAATTTAATTACAAGATTTACATTAATACAGATTTTCGTGTGTAAATGCTCGTACGAACGATTCACAAATAAATCTGTTCGTATCCAGCTTGATAAATGAGGACCATTGTCTAGCACAGTGGTCCCCAACCCCCAGGCCACAAAGAAAGAATAAATAACTTACATTATTTCCGTTTTATTTATTATCTGAGTCTGAACGATGTTTTATTTTGAAAAAAATGACCGGATTCTCTCCGTTACATCCGTCTATGACTCACTCTAGACGTATGTCAAGACGCTTGTCTCGGTCACGTGATACGTTAAGCGTTAGGGGGCAGAGTGGATGTCACTCATGTTATGTTGTTGGCGTGATGTTACTAGGACACTGCTAATAAAGTTGCGATTTCACATTGGATTCACATTTATTATTATATTTTTTTAAAAATTAATAAAAACCCAGTTTTTATGCCGGTCGTATCATTTTATTTTGTTGTATTTATCCGCCACACCTTAAAGGCCGGTCCGTGAAAATATTGTCTGATATTAAACCGGTCCGTGGCGCAAAAAAGGTTGGGGACCGCTGGTCTAGCATATGTACAAGCCAAATAATATGCCTAACCTAACAGTTCCTAACAACGAGATTACATCTTCGCTTTGCATATGCAGTGCAACAGGTGGTGGGATTTGTAAAAAAAAGTAGCATTGAGCACAGAGAATTGGAGCGTATTGCACTTAACTGAAATATCAGACGATTTTTAAATCGTTCTTTGGGAAATTTATTATAAAGTAGTGAGTGAAGCAAAAAAAAAGGCTTTAGATATAATATCTTCAGCCAAATATGAAAAAAAGAGTCCATATACGTTATCCGCTTGTTCCACGCACCCAAGCTAGCGATCTGTCCACTCATGTGCATCGATATTAAAAAAAAAAAATGAAACAGCTCTACCTGTCGAAACTTGGCCCTCACTCTTTCCATGTGTTCCTGGAGGTTCTCATTCTGTGGGTCTTCATGTGGAAACTTTTGGATCATTGCATCCAAAGTCTCAACAGCTTTCAGTCGTTTTCTGGTGTGTAAAAAAAAAAACAATCAGACTCAGAATGTCCTTCTTCCACAAATGTACACGACACACAGAAATCTGACCTGGCCTTAACCTGGAAGTGAAGATATCTCCATGGAAATCCCACACGGCCTACCTTGCTTTAACATCTTCAGTGTTTTGCAAGAGAAATTTCCATGTGAGTGCAAAGCCATGATAAAAAGAAACCTAAAATGACAGTTTAAAAAAAAACTGTTTAAATCATGGACAAGCACAAGCAGTGGTGTCTGATGTAACTGTGTGTACCTCAGCTGAGAGTCTGGCACCATGAAGCATGCCATGGTTTCTGCCCTCGATCAATCCCTGTTGCGTTCCTTCCTTAAATCCTTCACGGTATCCATCTAAATGGAACCTGCAGCCATGAGACAAAAAAAATATGTGCACACCTTGGAGTTATATACTTCCCTGAATTAGTCAATGATAATGTGACTTAACCTTTATCAAGAGTCCTCAACATGTAGAACATCGTTCGGGTCACAGAAAACTGATTGGGGGTGCAAGCTTCACAATATAGATAGAGCTGTAGTTGTAGGGGTGTTTTTTTATTGGCTTGGTGGTGTAGCAGGTACCATTGCCACCTCACAGTTCCAGGGTCCCTTGTTCGAGCCTGAGTTCAGGATATTATCTTCTTTGCAATTTCGCCCCATGTGGGTTTCCTTCAGGTTCTCTGGTTTCGCCCCACCTCTCAAAAACATGCCTGTAGACTTAGTGGGTACATTAAAATGCCCCAGTGTGTGTGTGTGGTGTCCTGAGATGGACTGGTTTTCCATCCAGGGTGTGTGTATTCCTGCCTAACACCAAGTGTTCCCAGGATACGCTCCAGTTCCAGACATAAAAATAAGAGAAAATGGTATCTTCTCCATCATACTGATAAACTAATGACAGATAGGAGTGAGCCACTTAACAAATCAGTTTGGGAAAAAAAAATAATATTCTAGTAAATTCTCTCAGGCTTTTCGTGACATGACGTAATATTATGAATTTTTCAAACACTTTGTAATGGTTTTAATGGTCACTGTGGGTCTCTACTGGCAATGTGTTGCCTTCTATTGGTGGCACGTTATGTCTAGTGGATACCATTAAGGACCAATAATGGTGATGGTTTTAATGGTTAACAGATGATGGTTTGTAATGGTATTTGTAGTGGAAACCATTAGAATTTCTGTGATGGACTCTACTGGGGTATTGTTCAGCAAAGTTATGATCATAATGAAGACTCATTTAATTTATTGTGAAGGTAAGGAATAGTCATGATGCACCATTCCTGACAAGGAAATTACAGTGGGAAAAAAGTGGGAACCTTCTAGGGTTCCCTTCTAGGGTTAGGGGCTAATTTGACTCAGGTGTTTGAATCAGTTCAGGTGTGTCTAATAAGCTAAATGACTCAATAGACTATTTAACGGACGCTTAAACAACAGCAGTAAACTTATAACAACGAACTGAAAAAGATGTTCCTTTAGATTTAGGCCAATTTGAGCACACAGCTAGCTGGGTTGAAAATATGAGGCACTCAATGTTAAAAACAAGATCTCTACCAATGAACCTGTATTGTAGAAACGTCGAGAACTCTTACTGATTCAAACCGTTAGCAAAACATCGTTAGCTCGCTAGCTAGTTAGCTAAAAAAGCAATATTGTTGTTTTTACCTGTCGTCTGCCATTATAATCGAGTCGAACAAATCGTCTGTAAGGTTTTGCGAAAAACGGGCCATTTTAATAAGACTGAAATGTAGTCTTTATGCTAAAATTTTAGTTAGAATTTGAGGACATAAACGAAACAAGCTACGTGCTTCCAGAAGAACGGCTTCTTCTTCTTCACTCAGATTTGCAACAGTTAGTGATGATTATCGCCACCCTCTGGATAGGAGAGAATAATTTTACCGTCATAAAATAGAAATTATATGAATTAAACCGTGTTTTTAGCCTCGGTTACAGGTAGTGACTTAACAAATAATTCAAAATTTGCACATGTATATTCTACGGTTGTTCAATGCGTGACATTTTTGGATTCGACTCCGAATCGAATCCGACTCCAGACATTGACACAGACGGAGCTGATTCAAATAGTCGATTCCATTCCATAGAAAAAAATATATATAAAAATTCTACCCCCCCCCTTCAAAACCTACACAAGACATAAAATGATATGCTGTAGTTTAAAGAATAGAGTACAGTTTGAATCGATTAAGCAATAAAGTTTTACATTTGACCGTATGCATGACACATTTATATTCACTTCGGACGTCCCCACCTTAGTTGTTTCTTAGGGGCACGCGATGTCATTTGAACTGTTTTCTTATTAAATAAATTCTGCTAATATGCAGTGAGAACATGTTTTATTTTCAGGCCTATTTATTTTTTATTTCTTTAACAAGCACGTATCAAGCATTTGTCTTTTAGTTTTAGCACAACTAAAATTATTGAGTGAAGAACTTAATTTATTAAAGAAATTAATTTATTAAACAAAAACGAGCTACTTTTAAACAAACCTGTATAAAAACTCAGTATTTTCACTAGGCTACAAAAGGACAATAACAGTGACACGGGAATCTCCAATCACGGTGCTTCGAATCAATTTCACTTTATAGGATCGACTCCAAAGCTTAAGATTTGACTCTTTATATCAATTGCCTGAAGTAAGAGAATCGATTCTCTTTTTTTGACCGACTCCTTCGACATCTCATGTACAAAGAGATTAAGACCATCCAATTATTATATTTACCCTATCTCCGTTTTTAATATAGAATTCACCATTTTTAACAAATGCACTCACAAGACAATGTTTTATGCATGTGACATTTGAACTATTTAAAAAAAAAAAAAAAATTCGGTTATGCAGCATGCAACAATGTCAATGTCAATTATTATTATTATTTATTTTATTTTTTTTGTCAGCGGTCCTGAAATCATCTCAAAATAAATCCATGTATTTAAGGTATGTAAATGTAGTTAAACAATCTAACCACTAGAGGGAGCCACAACACTGAAATATTTCCCAGGTTATCGGTATGCTGAGTGATCTGTATAACGACATCATGTGAAGACGTAATTATTATTATTTTTGTTTTTATTTATATATTTATTTTTAGCTCTGGTGATTTTTTTATGTTATTTATATTAAATAGGGTGAATTCATGTATATTGGGATATCTCTGCTTGATAAATGTAACTTCATTCATTTAACATCATATAAAGGAGTGTGGTCAAACAGGAAGTTCACCCCAAAAAGCTTGATGTAGGAAAACTGACAAATGATTTTTGTTTTTGTCATGAATAATAATAATAATAATAATAATAATAATAAATAATAAACTACATATATCTAATGTGCGTATAAGTACATAAGATAATACAGTACTGCAGTACTGCAGATAAAATAGTACTGCAGTATCAAAATGATCATAAAGTTAGTTCAGAACATCTACATATGTTTATAGAATTGAATAATTTTCATGCAAGGTTTCAGAATAATTGGAGGGTCTTAAAATATAATAAGTAGTGAAGGTATATAATCAATGAATGTGTGAATAGATGCATGACATACCCCACAGCTACAGTTCAACGATGCACTGATGTACTTGATGCACTTGTATTCATTATATATTAAGTAGTGTACTGTGTTCACATAATTTTAGAGACTGATGCAATGTTTAGATTTTTTTTAATCCTTTTTTATGCCACAATTACAAGTAATTGATTTCTGCTGTGATATTTACCTAATTTGTTTTAGAAACATTAGAAATGTTTAGAAAAAATTTTCTCAATGTAAAATGTTCATGCAAAATTTTTGATTTAAGACTTCAACCATGTTATTGCTGCTATGCCATGTCATTGAGGATTAGATTAAAGACCTGAATTTCCATGTCATTAAAATGGTTTTTAGTCAGTTTTGACAACATAAAAAAGGGGGGGGGGGTTGGGAGTGGAGGGGGGGTAAACCATACTTCTCTGGAATATAATAGAAACGTCTATTTTTACTGATAGTCATTTCAGAAATGCATCATGCTTTGCAAAAATATCTTAGCAAGTGAATATTTAAAGGAAACGTTACCTAATATTTATTATCATTAGAAATGATGAATACCTTTAAGCCTATTTCTGGACATATTTACTTATTTCAAACTCAAATTGGTTAATTTAATTGGTAGATAATTCACCTTCTTTCTAGAAACAAACGCTAAAAGTAAGCAATATAATAGGAAAATGTTGTGGTTGATATGAGCAAAGATATCTAGAAATAGGTTTAACAATCTTAAATTTGTTTATACGTTTATATTTTCTTATAAACAAAGATATTTTACTAGCTCAGATATTTTCAGAGTGTGTGTTCGGGGTAGTTTGTTTTATTAATGCTAAGTAAGCATACAGGTGGAAATTAAAAATAAAAATAAAAACCTTATATTCCCATCATACCTAAATACTGTATATCTCGATCCACCCTATATAAGATATAATCTGGAATACATAATTACAAAATGATGTACTGTGCATGGTGTTACTTCATAACCAATTATTTCTGACTTTAATAGTAAGTCGTATTAGTATTTTTATAGTAGTTTTTTTATAGAATTAGTCTTTTTATTAGTAGTCTTTTTATAGTCTTTCATTACATACCTTTTCATAGTAAAAAGTTTCGTGTTCAGCATCTTATCACAAAATGTCCCTACAGTATGCAGATGAGTTCTTGTTAAAGACTGTTCTATAGTGCCATGGTGTATAATTGTGTTAAATTATCTAGCCCTTTCTTTTAAAAACAAAACCACGTCACACAGTTCAAAATATTCTTAAATGTGTGCAGATTCTCTGAACAGCTGCATTGACATTATGCAGTATGCATAATGCAGTAAAAGAATGTCATTACATTCATTTTCAGTGAATGAGTAAGTACTATAACATGTTAGAAGATATTAGATTTCATTATTAATCCATACATATTTTATGTGCCATTTTACGTGTAATGTATGGTTCATACGGTTCTTTATGTCTTAAAAACATGTTTTTATTGATTGATTCATACATATGTATTGTACATTTTTTTTAGATTTGTGATCCTAAACGTTTCCATCACTATTTATCTGTCAAATCGTGTGATTAGCATTCTTCTGAATCACAAGCTTTAATCAAAAGAATCGTTTGTTACATAATGACATATTTGAGTCTAACAAAAGTAGTTCATAAAGTACAGCCTATGATAAATACAACAAGTATAAAATCCTGTCTTACAGTTTATATACAAGTGCACAGTAAAAAAAAAAGAAAAAAAATTATACGATACAGAGATTAGGTATAGCAGTGAATATCACCTTTAGAATAAATAAAGCAAATAAAGCTGCTCACACTTTACTTTGAGCCTCAACATTTACCATTTGGAGTGATCTACTATCTGAAACGTATTCTGTGCAATCCAGCCCGTGCAACCAGGAGTTAAGAATGATCTTTGGAAACCTGATCCTCCTCTCGCCCCAAGTCTGTAAGTTCTGTCTGGGCTCTGCTTTCAGACCAGGCTGGTTCCGTTCAGCCTCTTGCCTCTGCATAAGAGATTGAACTGAGTCCCATCTTTGAAAACTTTGAACTCTTCTCATCTTTTGTTGAAACTTGGGCTTTGAATGACAATCTGGGAGATCCTCCCAAAGGATTCCATGCTGTCTGCTTGCACACCTAAGTGAAGATCCTGTTCTGGGTCAACTGCAGAATGCACTTTTCTCTCGTTGTACTCTGTAGACTCCTGTAGCAGAGAATTGAGCAAGGGCAGGAACTGTGAGAGAGCATTTTGACGTCGGTTCTTCCCACCAGCTAAGCTCACGAGGGTCCCATGTTTGCCCGAGACATAGATGTTGTAGCCGTCTGCCATAACTTGTTCAAGAAAAGAGCAGTCGTCCTTTATATAAATGTACTATTGGGAGAAATAAAATAAATAAACATTCGATAAGGGTTATGTACAATAAACTGCATTTCACTTTGTAACTGTTATGTGTTGCTTTAAGTTATTCGATGGCTGTTTGCTGTTCACATACAAGGGCCAAGGTTGCTTTCCTGTCCCGTTTTCATTCAGCTTTTAGTTTTGCAAACCCAGCACAGGACAAAGGTCGCTAAAATAACGTCACACAGTATGTTTGATCAATTTTGTAATATCATCTTTATAAATGGAAACAGTTCCTCAAACCATATACTTACAGCTCCACGTTCACGTAAATACTTTTAAATGTCGTAAAGCATTTGGAGTAATTAGGGATGTTAAAATAATTTGTTTTGAATTTGATGAGATTTATTTGTTTAATAGCGAAGAATTGTGTTTTATATTATCCACTAGCATGATTCGAGCCTTTTTCACATCCTTCAGACCAAATCCTGCATATGCAGCCCTGTATATCTAGTGTGATGCAGGGGTTTAGTGGGAGGAATGAACTTTTGGAAAGTAAACGCTGAGGAACTTAAAAAAACACAAACAAACAAAAAAACATCCGATGCCAGATCACATTGTTTGTAATCCCTAAGCAAATAATTAGCATTACCAGTATGTGCGTGTGCTTTGCCAGTATGTGCATGTGAGATTCATTTGCTATCGATATGTCTGTGTAGTAGGTTATTAAATCACACACGTGCAACAAGAACCTAACTGATTCAAAATGAGTCAAATCACAGGCTTTGGAATTAAATGCAAATTGTATAAATGACTCACCGAGCCATATAGCTTTCCATTAGCTTCCATGCAGAGATACTGTGAGCTCGCGACACCTTTAATAACCACACAGCCTGTGTCGACGGTGCGGATCTCCACCAAACCTGGAAAGGGGGTAGTGTTAATTTATGCCCCTGGGATTGAATCAGCACTACTGGGAAAGTTTCAAAATTATTTTAAGTCTATGAGATAATTATTTATAGATGATTACCGTCCCCCGCCCGTCCCCCGCCCGCCCCCCCCAAAAAAATCATGACATGTGTAAAATATGCACTGGGGCAAGATGTTTAAATCTAAATATGATGCGCAATCGAAATCTTGCGCGTCAGAGATATGCAGTATTTATACGCTATGATCAACAAAATAAAATATTGTAACATAGTTTTGAAGTAGTTATGTGTGTAGGAAATTGTAATAGATAGACTGGGTGTGGGGTCCGGGGTCAAACTCACTG
The DNA here is from genome assembly GCA_012411365.1 of Ameiurus melas. Taxonomy (NCBI): domain Eukaryota; kingdom Metazoa; phylum Chordata; class Actinopteri; order Siluriformes; family Ictaluridae; genus Ameiurus; species Ameiurus melas. The sequence continues at coordinate 6,188,830 of CM022762.1, read as the reverse complement.
TGCCAGCTCTGCACGTGCGATCCTCCGATCTTCCCGTCTTTGCTGATCTGCAGGTGCAGACCGGGTCTTGCCGCGTACAGGTGTCTCAGGCGGACAGATTCTCCCCAGTCATTGGCCAGGTGTGGTCCGGAATCGGCCAGTGCGACGCCGATGCAGCACGCGCAGAGGAAAATGCCGAGCAGCATGTCTCGGTATTCCTGTTAATGTGAGGTCCAAGGTGCGGGGACTGGTGAACGATGCTGTTCGCTTGTTCTCGTGGGTCGTGTGTGAGGTTTTTGTTTGTTTGTTTGTTTCGTCCTCGCACATCTGTCCTCTTAAATGCTGCTCTTTATCAGTTGAATCGATAAGCCGCCGTCTCCCCCTTTTGGCAATTTCTGCGAACGGGATCATAACACACCTTCTGGACATCCAACAGATGGTGGGGTTTGGACTGCGCTGGCAGGCGCGCGCACCACACACACACACACACACACACACACGCACGCACGCGCACACACGGAGACACAATATTTGTTTTGCTATCCTTGTGAGAACCTTCCAATGTAGCAAATTAATGCAATGCCTACAACTAAATCTATCCATAACCATAAACTCGGTAACTGAACTTTAAATGTACAAACTGAACAAACTTTCAATGTGAACAAAAACTGCTTTTAATTTATTTTCTATTTTAATCCACACACACACACACACACACACACACACACACACACACACACACACACACACACACACACACACACAAACAAAAAAAAAAAAAAAAAAAAAAACAACAACAACAACAACAACAACAACAACAACAACTAAAAGAGCCAAGAGGTTTAATTTAGGTGACTTAAGGTTAAGGTTATGGGCTGTTATAAGACAGGTAAATAAATTGCTATGAGCACTGGACGCAAATGGGAAGAAGACCCTCCCCCTGCAGGGCTAAAGTACAGGCCTGTGTGTGAGCGAATGGGATCTGGTGGACACCAGCAGGTCACCTTAGACAGATAGTGTGCCCTTTTCCCCTCGATGCTTTTTTTTTTTTTTTTTTTTTTTTTTTAAATGAATCGGTACCAATAGTGTGGCGAGTTAAGTTTGCACAAGGTTAAACAGTACCCTGCTCTTACCAAACCATTCCCATTCATGAAAATTCCTCCTGACCAAAGTGTTATTTTACAGTCTACTTTCTCAGACTTTGCACATATGAAACATATTCTGAACCGTTTACATTTAATTCGCTGTAGTTATTCCGCCATTTTTATAATGACGAGGATGATATAATTTCTAGTGATAGTTTCTATTAGGCAATATACAATCAAACACCAAACTCCAGTAGCAATCACCTCTTATTCTAAATCAGAGGCGGTAGATGGCGCTCTATAATAATATTAGGCTACCCTATACGCTCTTCGGGGTTAGAAGTACCAAATTGTATTTTTTTCCTTGTCACATTTACACATGTACACGCATCTGTAATAAGTATCTTTCAAATAGAAATTGAATTTAATTTTATTTGAATAGCGCTTTTACCAATGTACATTGTCATAAAGTAGATTTACGTCAATAAATAAATGTAGGATATCAATTTTTAATTGACACATTTCTACACTGATCCCTAATGGGAAATCACCAGAGGTGATGGTGGAAAGGAACAACTCCCTGAAACGATATGAGGAAGAAACCTTGAGAGGAACCAGACTCAAAAGGGAACCCGACCTCATCGGGGTCACTCCGGATAGTGCAATTATAAATAATTCCATTCTGTAACTGTATGGTACATGGTCAAAAGTGAAATTGTCTAAACAAGAAATTCATTTTAGCTTTCCCATGAAGTCTATTTTGTTGAAGATATCAACTGTTCATGACGGAGACTTGACTGCAAAACTGTTCGTGGTAATTGCAGTCCTTAAACTATCACAGCAATTGTGGCCCAAATCCATCATAGCAAAACTGTTCATTTCAATTGCAGTCCAAAGCCATTTTTATGGTTCACTGATCTTTAGGCTGTCCATGAGGGGCCATCCTCAGCAACAGCGAGTGATTTCCAAGTGATGAGAACTCCAACCAGGTGGATCATGCAGATCCTTAGAACAGAAGGGAAAACATGAGTGTACCCTGAATAATTATTTAATGCACATAATTGGACCTTAAGGATCACTCAAACCACTTGATCCTGATCAGGGTCATGTTGGATCTGCATCCCATCTCTTGAACACTGGATGTGAATCAGGAATACACCTGGATAGGATGCCAATCCATAGTATCATGTGCCCACTCATTCACACCTCTTAGCCAATTCACCTACTGGTATGTTTTGGGAGGTGGGTGGAAACCAGAGAACCCAAAGAGGGCAGCATGCAGACATGAGGAGAACATGCACAGAAACTCTGTGCAGACAGTAATCTGAGCTCAGGATTCAACCCTGGAACATGAGGACCAATGGTGTACCCTTAAAGCTTTACTCAAAAAGCAAATTGAAGGTATATGCAACATGCACCATCCCAGTTAAAAAAAAAAATACATACCTTATGACTCAGTGGGTCAGTGAGACATTTTTTGTTATTTATACAATGAAGCCTTTGTGTCTTTCCTCCATAATAGATCAATAGTTAGCCAGATGGTTCTATTGCCACTTGGATAGATACCTCACTTCTTTCAGAAAGGCCATAATAAGTTTGTAAACCCACAGAGTGATGCCATCAACAGATCTGTGGTGTGTAGTAGATATATGTGTGATATGAGATCCCCCCCCTCCCCCTCCCCACTCCTGTTGGCTCTCAAAGATATTCTGACCAGTCATGTTTCGTATTAAGTCTAAAATAATACTCCTTATATTTAAATCACGTCACTGTTTGGCAGCATGCTTTCTCAGTGAACTGCTTCTCCCCTACAACCTGACCCACTCTCTCGGGTCCTCTGGGATCGGAGTCCTCTCTGTCTTTAGATTTCGTTGCTCTACCATGGGTGGCCTTTCAATGTAGTAGCACCCAAGATCTGGAATTCATTTCCTCTGACACTTCGCAGCATCACTTCTGTCTCCAAGTTCAAATCTCAACTTAAAACATATTTGTTTTCTCTGTGTTATTTTTCCTAACCTGTTGATATGCATTTTGCTCTCAATGACAATACTATGTGTATTGTGTTTGAGAAAAGTATTTTGGGAATAGGGCAATGTACCAGATCCACCCAATGGTGTGCACACCATTCAGAACAGCCCTTCCAGCTCTTAAAAGTGCATCCGCAGCACCTTTTTATACCCTATAGCTAATAACTGGACAAAAACCACCCTTATTATGAACAAGAAAGTTTAATGGAACCCCTTGTTTTGAGCTGCAAGGTCTACCATATCAATAGTATCACTGTCCAAGAGAGAACAAATCTCTTGTGTTGTTGGGGGCTGAAATCGACAAGACCTCATGCCATGAAAAATGGGTAGGGGGAAAGCGGAAGTTTTTATCATTTGGACATTGTTAGTAGGACACACTGATCTGATGGAGTTGGGTAGAGACTTTGCACCCATGACGGATATCCTACTCAGAAGCTGCAGAGCTTCCGAACCAACCCATTTTGTTAAATAAGACTTGCTTCTTCAGCCTCTTGCAGACATAAAGACATATTTCTATTTGTGGTTTTTGTGGCCTGGCTGTAAGCTCATAATCTACTTTTTAAAAGCTTATAGCTCCTTAACAGAAATTGATACTACTGGTTTAAGCCCTTGGAAGGGAACCTTTAGAAATTTCATGTATTCTGGGGCATTAGGGACATGAAAATAAGAGTCCAATGATGCAAACTAATCCTGCTTGTATCTGCTTGAAAATATTTAAATAAAAAACATCATTCTTGTTTTGAATGATAAAATATGTTCAGTAGGACCCCTTGTTTTTTATAGCACTTTTTAAAATGGACACAAAGTAGCTTTACAGAAATTTACCTTTTCGATTATACCTCTGTCCATCATAGAACACATTTCTTAAATTATCTTTTTGATTGTGCCTCTGTCCATCAGAGAACAAACTTCTTGGTTTAAAATAACACGTTTGCTGGGTCAGAAATAAACAAAGCCCTCTGCCCCAAAACAGATTTTTCCCAATGGGGCAGAACCCATATTAGGACTATTCGAACCCACTGGTCTGATCACTGATTCCATCACCAGCACTCATGTCCCTTCTGTGTCCATGTGTATTGGAATATGAATTAAAATTGTGAATGTGAAATTAAGAGACTTTTGAACAAGTTTGCTTTATAAGAATGTACAGGCAGCCAAACTGAGTTCTTCTACAAACTCAACCAATCATTCAACAAACACATCGGGATTTATTTTTTTACTTACACATAAGAGGTTCTTGAAGGTTTCTATGGTTAAGTAAGGGTTCAAAACCTCCTTAAAGGCTTCTATAAATTCTAAAATCTTGTCTAATAGTGAAACACTCATAGGATTCTACATAAAAGATTCAGGGCTTGCCACAGCTGAAAAACCAAATAACCCTTACAGGTTCTAAATTTTCCAAGAGTGTACTATTTCCACCAATGCATCATGGTGTAATTAGGTTATCAAACATAAATTTCACTGACCACTGAAGTTTTCCTAAGGGATGTATTATTTCATTGTATTCATTCGTGGTCCTTAAGCTGAGTCATTTCCTTTGCTGGAAAATCAGTTATTTAATTGAATACGGCTGAATATTTCATCAACCACTGACGTAATATATTATTTGGGGCTTGATTTTTGCTGCTAGTTTGAAATACTAAGTGTCTTATGTGCCTTAGTGACTAAGTGAACTATGCTGTCATTGTAGAATCTTACTAACGCAGACAAAGGCAGTTCAGTTCATTTATTCACGCATTTATATGGACTGCTTTCATTGTTCAGCCTCTTTCTTCTAATGATCTCAGTCCATTCATGAAAAAATGTCAGCCCTCTCCAATCACATGGAGGCCTTGCAGTCTATTTGTAATCCCTTGTGCAGTAATGTTCTGTTGGATTAAAGGTTATGCTGGGTGTATTTCCTGTCTATGTTGCATCCTAATGAGCCATAATGCCAACTGGCAAATAAGACCACAATCTATTTACACCATGTTGCTCAGCATCGTATGAGATACATATCTGCTGGGATACACTTGGAGGTCATTAGAGTACATGTTTGTTCGCTTTAGTAGGTCAAAAATTTTATGAAATTGTTTTAGACACTGATTTTTACACAGGACAAATGCCCCCCCATATTAAAGACTGGGGATTTCAGTAGCCCCACTGGTTGGTAAGTCTAGCATTGATGGTCAGACTTTATTTAAAACCTGGTAGCAAACTTACCCAGGATTAGGATTAAAATTAACAAATAAACAAGTCCAAAAATGTGAAACAACTGTATGTTGTCCTTGTAAATAAAATACAAAATAGGTTCAAATGGATGTTATGGATATTAATTACATTAAGTAACTGTATATATACAATTATGCTTTACTCAGTGAAAACTCTGTACCATAATGTGAAAGAAGAGAAATCAAGAAACAAATTGTAGAATATAGCAGTGACAAAAATGGGAAAATAATAACAGTACAAAACATAAGAAATGTGCAATGAAAAGTGTAAAATGTGATATGAAAATGCACTTATCAAATGCACTTATCAATATTAAAGAAATGTGACAGATAATTAGTTAGCTAAATGCTGTTATTTTTTTCCTTTTCTTTTCTTTTGTTTTTTTTAGTTTTTTAATCTGTCATAGATGAAGCCTGACAAATGTTTATTTGTAATGTGTTCCAGACCCGGTGCATAAAAACAAAAGGCTGTTTCACTTCTCTTTTTAGCACTGCATGATCATAAACCTTGATTTGGAACATTGTTTATCAGACCTTCAGAGATGTATGAAAGTGCTATACATATAACAGATTTCAAAACAATTAATAAAATAGTATAGACACATTTAAAGAATACAGGCAGGCAGGCAGTAGAGCAATGCTGGAGCTGCTCTAATATGATCTTGTTTTCTAGTATGTTTCCTTTTTTTTTGCTGCTACATTTTGCATAAGTTGAAAAAGTATGTGACAAATTGTGCATTTATCAATTGTAAAATTACTTACTGTAAAATGGTGAAATATACTAATAAATGGCACAAAATAGCGTGGATATGACTCTAAATGGCTCTAAGTAGTTCAGAAGATCAAGAGGTGGCCTATGTCTTTAAGGCCACCTTGTAAGCAAACAAATGTCTATTGCCCTCTTGTGGAAATCTCAGTCAGATCACAGTGGCATATAACCTCACATCCACTGATCAAAAAACCCCAGGTATAATAGTGTTTCTACTATTCCATACACACTTGTTCATCCTGTTGTACATCTCATTGTGCTCATTGACTAGACCCACATGCACACTCAGCAGACTGTCTGTGCAGGCTGTTAAGGGACTGATTAGGCCTCTGATTTGCTTGCATGTTCCCCCACCAATGCCTCATCAGGGCTGTGTATGCAGGCACTCAGCATTCACTTTGAAGCTCAAAACCATGTTTTGACTATGATGTCTCTTGTTCTTCATTGCGCTGTGATCGACTTTGTTGGTGCTACTTTGATTAAAACCATGTGAAAGCCTCTCTCTCACTCTTTAAAGTGCCCAGGCTAATGGCTGTCAGGATTACTGCCAAATTCAGGGTGCTTTATTTGCTCCTCTAGCTCTTTTAATGTCATGCATTCTTTTTTTTTTTTTGCACTTACTTGTTTGTGTTAGAGCTAAAAACTACTCCCTGTCTTGAGCATCTCTCCTGAGAAATGCCGTGCTCCAAATCAAAACTGAAAAGTAAAACTGTAATAAGTATTTACTATCTCATTAGCAGAATATTAGCTTAAAGCTAAGTCAAAGCTTTAAAGTCATATTAATGGCTGTGTTTTTCTTGACTAGGTCACCTCTGAGTTCAAGTTCAAGTTCCCAAGGGAAAACCGTGCTACTGAAGCTATCTGGGAGTGTCAGTGCTCTGCCTCCTTGCCTGGAGATATCATGAGGAAAGTGACTGGCAGGCCTGCTTCAACCCTTACAACACCCAGCTGCATGATTACAGGGAAAGGCTCTATGTTGTTTCACCTGTCCTAATGCACCAGTGTGCAGCTCTAAGCATGCTTCACAGTGAATGAGCTAGCTAGGATGTTCACAGCCATTTGTAGTGCCTTGTCTTTATGAGCAAACATCTGGAGTGTCCCAAACAGACACGACACAGCTGGCCCAACAAAGAGAGCACAGGGTAAAAACACTCTAAATACAGCCTTTGGGCTGTGCTGCCAGAGACAGCAGTATCCCTCTTCTCTGCATCTGCAACAACATGCAAAAACACACCTCATTGTGAACAGCAGTGGCTGCAGGCCGAACAATACAACATTACATATGTGCAAACTAGGGGCCTTATGAAAACCTCATGGTAAAAATACCGTATTACCCAAAATCATGGTTCAAGTGTTAAATAATTTGCGTTGGGAAATGGTAAAGCAGGTATTTCCAAGTTTCCGAAAGTTCCTGAAATTTATTTCTCTTGATTTGTTCCTAATATGTTTGTTGTTTTAAAATCTAGAGATAGGAATGTGTTTTTTGTGACCACAATTATCTAAACCAGTATACCATCACATTAACTTTACATATAATTCAGTTCTCTTTGTTATAGGCCTTCTTGTCTAATAATTTCCTATTATTCCTATATACAATCACCCTCCACTTTATCTGTACGCATGCTCATTTATGCAATTATCTAGTCAGGTGTCAGATATGCAATGCATATAATCTTGAAGATACAGTTAAAGAGATTTAGATAATGTTCACATTGAACATCAGGAGAGATTACACAGAATGGTGCAAAAAAAATTAATTTAAATACAGCAAGTTCTATGGGCTACAACAGCTGAAGATCACATCGGGTTCCACTGCTATTCGCTGAGAACAGTGGGCACAAGCTCGTCGCCTGGTCTTGAACCTGTGGCTGTGAACGGATGCTAGTGACCTGTACATTGGATTACATGATAGCCCCATTAATTTATGTAAACTTATTTCTTCTCTTGAACTCCAATCGTCATGAAGTTTTGGATATTGAACTCAAGTTTTTTCAAAAATTTAAAATTAAAGTAATTCATTGTAAAACTTTTGTGTTGAAACAAAGGTTAACTTCAGGTTGAGTTTACTCACGTTTTTAAGGCAGCAGGTGAACTTTTGTTTCTAAGTTTAACCAACTGAAATGTTTTACCTGCAGCAATGTTTTATCTGCCTGATTTAGTGCACTGAGTTACCACCACATGATTGGCCATTTGGATGATTGCCTACATGAGCAGCTGTTTCTTAATAAAGGAGCTCTAAAAGAGGCATAACAGTTGATTCGTCACTTTTTTATTTAAACAATTAAACAATCAAGGAAATTCACCATCAGCAGAGAGTTTTCAGTTCCAATAGTATGCACAAAGTTTACACCTAGTGAATTCGTATAATTTATATATTAACCGTCAATGGATAGTATATATAAAATATTTTGTAAATATTTGTTTATTTATTTATTTATTGCATCCTTTTAGTTTATATCCAGTTGCTTATTAAATTTTAACAACATAACTAGTGAACTAATGGATGTATAATATCTGTGATTGTTCACTGTATATTGTTTTGATATTTTTTAAGTGGCAGTCTATGGAAGAGTGTGTTAAGGAGTTAGGCATAGGATTCAGTGCAGCACATGCAATGCCGTTCAAGTGTGGAGCAGGTGCTTGTTGGTGGTTACTTGTGGCCCAGGCCAGGTGTGGGAATTTGAATTCATGCATGAGGCTGATTTGCTTCAGTTGAGCTCAGCCCATCCCCCAGTTATATTCATCTGTCCATCTTTCTTATTGCTGTTTTCTGTCACAAGGCATTCACTGGAAAATATTTTCCAATTTCTGTTATTATTCTATTATATAAATCAGTCATTCTAAACAACATGTCAATTATAAATGTATAAAAACGGCACATAATGACAGATAATTGAAAGTTTAGTTTAAATTACATCTGTTCATAGACAGTAAAATATACTGTATTATAATATACAAAATATATTACTGTCTTTGCAGGTATTTAATTGAAACTAAACTATAATGAATTCAGCTTAAAGACAGTTAAAGAGCACTTAATAATTTACTCTAAGTTAATAAACATCAATTTAGGATCTGTTTAGGATTTATTTTGTTTGTTGTTGGTGGTGTTGTTATTTTAAACATGTGCATAAGTAAAAGAACAAATAAATGAACAGATAGATAGATAGATAGATAGATAGATAGATAGATAGATAGATAGATAGATAGATAGATAGATAGATAGATAGATAGATAGATAGATAGATAGATAGGCTGTTTTTTCTGTTTTCATACCATCCCTATTTTTAACTTGACATCGGAAATTATGCCGAATCGGAAAACCAGTCCAGTAATTGAGGCCACCCACAGGTGGAGACTGAAACCTACATGAGAAGCCCCCCCAACATTACGTATAATTTCAATGGGTTGAAATGAGTTTAGGAAGGACATAGAATTATCTACAGACATGATACCATATACCAAGAAGATTTTTTTTTACAGCAACAAGTAAAGATTACATGACAGTTCTGTACAAATAAATAAATAACCAATTAAAAAAGTTTATATTATTTCATGATGGCTGTAAATAAAATGAAAGATAAACCAGAGACCTTACCATCACAGAGATCTGAGTCAGTGGTTAACCCAAATTTGAATGTTCAGTTCTTATAGTATGCACTGATTTTACTACGGTCCAAGCAATCAACGACTTATTTATAACACTTTTATAAGGAATGATATAAAGGCTAATACTATATCTAAACTATAAACTACATCGAATATTACTATCCTCCTAAAGTATGTGCCATATTTTGTTACAGTGGTTTTATATATATATATATATATATATATATATATATATATATATATATATATATATATATATATATATATATATATATATATATATATATATATATATATACACACACATACACACACAAATTAGCCAAGCACTAGCAACTCCATCTCCCCCAACATCTGCCTGAGCTCTTCTACTGGAGTACCAATCTCCGATTAGACAATTAGCAGCCAATGCACTTCCTGTTAGCAAACGCATCGTTGTGAGCTGTTTTAAGCCATCGGGGTGCCCTGTGAAGTCTTTGTGCTGGAGAACTTGAAAGGCCTGTTGTGATATAAAGGCAGTTTCAGGGGCAAACTGTTTAGTGGAGAAGAGGCACTTGAGAGGCGGTTGGATGTTTATTTGGTTGACAGACGACGGAGCTGACGCAGGTAGGTGGAACAGGGCAGCTATTTTAAGGGGGGCCTTTACAACCCTCATACATTCCATTTATTGGAGCAGAAAGCTGTCATTCTTTCAGGCAATGACAGAGCTCCATTTAGCTCCAGCTCATGGCCAGGAATACTTGTGTATTAAGTGACCACACCTGTCTCCGTTTGCCTTCTCTTTTGTTGTGGCACGATGTTTATTTGAATAGAAGTTTGTGGATGCTGCGGATTCACTGACACTATCAAAAGAACCTTTTAGAGGTCATTTCTGTTGCTAGACATGGATTATGGGAATGTTCATGAATCTGTTATTTTTCTTTTTTTTTCTTATTATTAATCAGCAATCATGATCTACTTTCTTTGTAATGTGTATATAATTACAATTCCACTATGACCTCAATTCAGATTTAAACAATCAAATGGTTTTGCCTCTTCTGTAGTCATTCAAGTCCACTGTAAGAGTCCTATTGACCCTAGATCTATTTCTGTTGTCCATTTGTTGGCAAAACGAACATTAAAATGACAGAGATTGTTGAGCTTTGCAGGGATTTCTAAATGCTAATGCTTTGTAAATATAGAGAAGTCTTCAAGCTTGTACACCCTTGTGCCAAAATTCCTCCAGTCAGGGTGAGAACTAGCTTGTAAATGTCATCTCCATTGTGCTTGTTGTCTTAGCAAACTGTTTTGGACTTAACTGGTGGTGTATTGTCATAAAATGAATTAAACAAAGAATTAAAGAAAGTAAAGTTGCTGTAGAAGTTTGGGGTGGGGGGGATTCCTTCATTAGTCAACACTCAGAAAAAGGAAGGGCCCTCTCCAGCTCTCTTTTCAGGGAAGTGCATGCCTGGAAGGGCAGAAACTCGTTCCCTCCTGCATCCTCCCAGGCGTCTACTGTATGAAGCTTTCTGAACTAAAGGAGGAGGATTACACTCCTGGGAGTAACTGTTCGGTCTGTAAAAGACGCCCAATCTGCAAACCAGGCCCTGGACGAAGTAAACAAAGGCAAGACAGTGTCTTGGCAATGCTGTCCCTGCAGAAATGCTGCCCACGCATAGTCTAACAGTGTCTGCAAGCGTATTTTAGGCTCAACAGCAAACTTTTTTTTTCTATACTTAAACACCAAAGTGACCTATTCTTACTAGTGTTTTATGTGACCAAGGACTATTGATGCCTGGTTAAGATGATGCTACAGTATGCCAGCTGTGGATGTGGTTTGTGGGAACGGGTTAAACCCTGCTTCTGATCAGCCCTGTTTTTTCTTCTAAACGGAGGCATTAAAAGCACACAGCTCTTTTTTTGTTGTTGTTGTTTTGAGCTTTATTAACTTCCACTTAAGTTAGGGTATTGTCATGTGCACAGCACATACATCACAATGTTGAACAGGAACTGTATAAAACTACAGACAATATTTGGTAAAATGTCAACAAGGTTCAGAGCACACCAACACAGGACTGACAGACAGTCCAACAACTTCACCAGAGATGCGGAGAAATGGCCGTAAAGGAATTGACAGAAATAAAAATGAATTGTTTATTTCCATACTGTTCATATTTTTAAGTACAACTCATAAAAATGGACATTAGGCTATTAGAGACGGTTGTGGAGTGGCTGATTAGATTAGGCAGTGATGCATTTCTGTTCATTCATTCTTGCTACCGCCGGAGTGCATGGCCGTGCTTGTTGATACTGCACGCTTTTGGTTAAGCAAATTTAGTCCGGTTGATTTGTATCTGTTCCAGATCATGATGAGGGTCAGAGAAGCTATTTGCCTTCGCTGAGCGTCCAGCCAATTGTAAACAATATCCACAATGATGCAAAACAGCTCCATTTGGAAAGAGGTTTGACATGGCTCTAGGAAAGGAAGAAGTAAGAAGAGGGAAATGGCTCCTCTGACACAACAGCATTTCAGGGAAATCAAACAAAACAAATAATTCCACATGGTCAGGTAAAATAGAAACATGAATATTAGTAAAGCAGAGGAATTATACAATGCGAAATAGTGGATTTCAACAAATACTGTAATACATATTCCTCAGATTCTTCGTCAAGATTTCTCAATAAATATGGCTGTGATTTCTGATAAAGACTTTCATTTCTTGAGACTAACAAGTCTAACAAGACCATTTTCATTCAAATTTGAACCTAATTATTAGTCACAATCACCCCTATCAATCCACTCATCCACTTATCCCTGTCCACATTCACCATATAACACAAAACGTGACTTTAATCAATTAAAGGACATTCTCAAATCATTTTCATGCTAATTTAATTTTGTACCTGTAACAAACACAAATAATAATAAGGAATGCTTCACTTGAGATCATCTCAGTCAGTCCTAAATGGATTTGATAAACCACTTTCTGCTATGGCAGTAAGCCTACTTCTCCTGAAACAGCCAACCTAAAAAGCAGCCACTCTGCATTTCACCAATTATGCAATGTTCTATTTAGCAAAATATATCAAGAAAAATATAGGGTTACCGGTCAAGCATATAGTGCAGTCTCACAGCTGTCTTCAAATATTTCCACCATGATTATCATTTCTAAAAGTAAATCACAGGGTAAAGATAGCTCAAACGTGACAAGGCGCAGCTAGTGGCCTTCCAGGACTTCAGCCGAGGGGCGACGCAGCAACAGGAAAAACATTTGTCGTCAGCAAAACTGGGAAGAGGAGTCTGTCGGTCAACAACGTTATGAGGTAGAGAATGAGTGAAAGGGACATATGTCTCCTTTGAACTTATCAAATTATTAAAAAATAAATAAATAAATGAATGAATAACAAAAAAAAAAATTCAAATGAATAGACTATAATGTTTCTCAACCCAAGTATTCCTGCATTTATGCTTTATCCCAGACCTGAACACACCTCTACCAATCAATCAAGAATGCTGAATAAGTTGTACAAGTGTGCTGAGGGCTCAGATCAAGCAGCATGTCCATCTAGGGGTCCTTGAGGAATTAGTTGGAAAACGTTAAACTCCATGGCCACTTTTCTATACATTTCATGTTCTGTTTCTTTTATCAGTACACTTGAATACTGAATGTATATATATAAATATATATATATAGATAGACCTAACGCTTCCCTGAACACCACCATGGCCCATAATGTACAACAGGGAAGAATGAATTGAATTTCATTTGTATGAAGTGGTCTGGAATTTACTTGAAGATACCTTCCTTTATAGATCTGACAAAGATTGACCGTGGATAAGTTCAGAGTTCAGCCCCCCACCCCACAAGCCACCCACCTCCCCACCCGACCCCACCCCTACTGGAGCAGAGCTAAAAACAGATTTGAGGGGTGTAGGACTTCAACAGCCCACTTTCAGTGGCCAAGCGTAAGCTGATACTGTTTCAGTTAGACCCCCAGAGCTCGGACATTGGACAATGGCTTCAGTGCGTAATACCATTGGGGTTGGTACAATTTCACAAGTCAAGAAACTTGAACTAATCCTGTGTTGATGCTAATCCTGCAATTCACATATGCCACTTTGGAAGTCATGAATATGACTTGGAGCAAGTTCAAGTACTTATATCAAACTGTCTATAAGCGACCCAAAACATAAAATACAAATCAGAAATAATTGGACCAATCTGATCGTTTGCTTGTCGCTGAAGTGGTACCATCAAGCGGTATCTTTTGTACCATTAATATGTATTATTACCTTAAAGCATATTTTAAAGTACATAATTGGACCTAAAGGAGTGATGTACCTTTACTCTAAAGACTAATTAAAGGTACACCACATGCACCTTCCAAGGTAAAAGATACATACTAAAGCTACAAATGTGACAAGGATAAGTACAGTTTGGTGCATTTATTTCTGAGACAGTAGATGCTGTAAGGTTTTCCCACAATAATTTGCTTTGTCTTCGCATCTTCCCAAGTCTTCACTGTTGAAAAAAAAATCAATAATGAAATTACACCTAGCTGAAGCAACACAAATCTTAATAGTCAATAGTAATTATAATAATAAATATGTCCAAGTCATACTGATGAGTTCTTCCGTGGCGTAACTCGTAATTCTGCTCATATTTGACATGACATGCACCTCACCATACGGCTCTGTCCAAAATGCATTCTAAACTGTAGGTCAAAATAGTAGCTTACACAGGCCAATTTTCACACATGCGCAGGTGTGGTTTGGTGTGGTTACATGCGGTTTTAGACATGCGGTTTAAGATTTTGCGCACTTTCTTTTCTCTGGACAAAACATCCACCACTCCTCTCCTTAACCTTAAAAAAATTTAAAACAAACAAAAAAAACCAACAGTGCAAAAACCCATAATGTAGTTAATTGTAGGAATTTCAGGTATTAAACACTCGGTAGCAGCAGAAAGGATAAATAAACAAATAAATTAAAAGTGTTTTTTTCCACACACAGAAAGAGGTTGTTTAAAAGGAAATATAAACGAACGATTATAAATAGGCTAATATACATGATGATAATAATAACAATCATAATGATAATGATAATAATGCGATACACTCGACCTCGTGTGTAAGATTTGTAGAAAGTGCATCGTCCGGGCTTCCCCCTGCATTGGCTGCATGTCTTGTGCCTTTTTCCCGTGTTCCTTTAGATTCTTGGCAAGAAATGTGTCACCGTCATTGCTGTTGACACTCGGTTTCCTTTTTTTGTTTTGCCTGTCCTGCTCAGTCCGATGTACATGCCTGGGTATGCCAGGGACTCGTACGCATTGTAGTTGTTTGCCAGGAGCGTCTCTCTAAATTTGCACTCGTCTGTGTACTGCACCTGAGATGGAAAAAAAGGAGGGGAAAAAATGTTTTGACAATATAAATATTACACTTAACAAAATGGCATAACGTTTTAACTGTTATGCAGCAAAAATAGCACTAAATCCCTTTCCTCCTCAATTGGAGGTCCCCTGGAGTGGAGGGTGTATCGTGTGCACTTTTAATTTCATGGATAAAGGCATAGTCTAACTTTAAACGTCTTTTTTTTGGGGGGTGTCATACGTCATACCGAGATCTTGTATGGAATCCACTTGTATAGAGTCCTATTCTTCCAGTCCAGGCTTCCATATGCTTGTCTATGCTTGCATATAATTGTACATCATGAGCATCTTCACCAACCTCATATATTCAATATGTGTGTTTGAGTTGGCTAATCGTAGCCTTCCAGCATTCACATCATCCACGAGAAGTAAATAATCTAAACATTTGTCCAAAAAAATTTAGATCAAGTGATACATGTGTTTCAAATATCTTTAAAGAAATCCCCAAAATTTAATGTGTAGGCCAAGTTAGTCTGAGACTGCTAGTCAGTATGTTTGATGGGTTTGGTTTGGGATGGGCTGGTGTGTGTTCGTGTGTGTGTGTGTGTGTGTGTGTGTGTGTGTGTGTGTGTGTGTGTGTGTGTGTGTGTGTGTGCGTGCGTGCGTGCGTGCGTTGGTTATACACCCAATGTGTGTGGGTGGCCTTGTCTCTTTGGCCAGTTCATCTTTACTCTGGAGCAGGACAGTAGGTGCGCGCTCCGGCCCGCAATGCTAAGAATGGAATGCGCGCGTCTAAGTGATGTTCTGCGCTCCCGGGTTTATCCGGGCCCACAACCAAAACACGACTATGAGCAATCTCAGGATAGACAAGAGGGAGGAGGGTGAAGGGTGAGAGGATTATAACTCTAGAACGGGGTGACGTGCCATCGGGCACCGATAAGCAAAACTACAGGCGGAAACCGGCCGTAAATCTACTCACAGATCCGTAGAGCTTCCCCTTGCTGTTCATGGCCACGAATAGCTCGCTCCGGACGCCGTACAGTGTCACGACTCCGCGCTCGACCGGAGATATCTCAAGAAGACCTGCGACCAACAACAAAATACATACATGACCTTGGGTGACTCATATCTGTAGCCATATCGGGCCACAGCATTTGTAAAGTGTTGGGATTGTTTACATTTTAGGACGCTGCAGCATCCTCGGTGAAGGAAATTGCAATTTCCGCCTGTGGAGCGTTTCACAAACTACACCTAGGCCTATTATCATTCCGTGTGAAGATATTTACCCTTCCTCTATCCTCGGCCTATTAGACTTTTGTGATCCCTGAGTATTAGCTGCTTTTGAAGTAATCTTCAGAATAACATCTATACCTCCTGAAGTTACGCCAAATTCGAGGAGTCCTTTTAAACCATTCACACACAGGCTGTATTAAACGTCTTAAGGAGAAAAAAAAAGTGTAAACGACCTCGAACTCCATTCACAATATACTATATATAACATTTGCCCTGACATATAGAGATATTAACCCTTCATACACAGTTACACACTTTTATTAGACTCCTTATTAGACGTTTGTGATCGCTTTACCACGGAACTAGAAAGAAAAATCAATTCTTTTAAGTTAACAGAAATGTGATATATTGTGTATGAGTTCGAGATCTTTCTAGACGTTTGGCACACAACCTTCGCCTAGTTTCTGTTTAATATAGGCTAGATGTGTGCGTCCTACTTGGAATGTTGCCTCCTACCCTTTATAGAGGTGCTGCGAGGCTCCTGCGTATGTAATGAAAACGTATATGTAATGTATCCCTGTCCAGTTTTATGTCATGCCTTAAAATAGTCCATGGGGACACAAAACAAATCTCAATATCGAGCAACTGCTATTGCATCTGTAGTTATAACAGACATATGCTTATTATATCCACCGTCTCTCTGCTGTCATTATACACCTTAATCTGGGTTGGCCATTAATTAGACACACAGAAGACCATGGGATTAATCATTCATAAGAAATGGGTTTTATCCCAAACCCAAGTTTGAGAACAATTTTGGCCAACAATGTTGGCCCGGTTCCGACCCATCTCATGTTACACAGATATTGGTATTGGTACAGATATTGGTATTACACAGATAGTGGTATTATTTATCAGGGTGTGAAAAGCATTAATGGGCCGAGATGTTGGCTTCCTCCACATGTGGTTTGTTTTATAATAAGACAAAATAAAGTAGCCGAAAACTTTTACAGTGGACACATTATTTATCTTCTGTGTCACCAGATTAGTTACCAGAGCGTAGATGGTTGACTGGGCAGCTCAGTACATCAGACCCAATATTTCACATATTTTCCTTTATTATTAAGCTTTATTTTGACATCAGAGAGCACAGATTTTTGTTCATTTCGATCGGCTAGTACTGAAAGAATTAAAGTATCCCAATATGTCCTAAAGACTCGGACCAAAGGCTCAAAATAGGCCCACATGATGAAACTTACTGTAACGGTTTTCGTTGTGCACCCCAGTAATCCTACCGTCGGGTAATACTTGGAGATGAAACCCAATGCCCACGTTGCAGTAGAGGCGCCGCAGTCTCTTAATGCCCGTGAGATAGTCACTGTCCCGGTTGACTTCTCGCTTCTCCCCGGGAATCCGGGCCAAAGAGCGCGAGTAAAGAGTCTCCCAGCGTCGCTCCATGGGTAGAGGAACGCAGCGCACCGAGCTCGCCACGAGTCCCAACACCAGTAACGGCAAGAGGGCCGAACGAACACTCATCCTCCTGACCAACACGGAGGCACGCGTCACTGCCTGCAGGCGTTCAAATACGCTAAAAATATGCTCTTTGTCTATTTTGGTGTCCACGGTCCCCCCTCGCCGCCCCCAAAAAAGATTCCACAGAGCAAAAGCGCTTACTCACAGGCGAAGCCGCGGCTCGCGCTGTTGAGCGGCATGAAGTCGCGCTCGATGTGGTAGCGCGAGCGCCCTGAAATCACACTCCGAGTCCAAGTTTGCAGGTCCGGAGTGACTTGACCACCGTTCAGCAACAAAACTCGGCCATGCCGTGCTTTTTTAGCCCCAACAACTATATTTATGCGTGCGGAGGAATTACATCACGGGTCAAGCTTCGCATCACATGGAGACATGAACCACTGACAGCGGACCGAGTCCTTATAACACGCGCGCATATGAGCTGCGGGGTTTAAAGAGGAGGTAGCGCGCGTGCGTGCGATTGGTCAAGCGCGACAGTGTGTGTGTGTGTGTGCGTGTGTGCGTGCGCGAGCGTCGGCGCGAGCTCTCATTCAGCAAACGTCATAACAGCGCTTTAAAGATAATGAAAGTTTTATGGCGCGTTATAAAGTGAGTGGAACTAATCCGGGTGTCGCGTTACTTAGCAGCTTAGAAGCTTGTGGTTATTGTTACTCCGGTTGTAGCACTCTTCGTTGTGAGAGAGAGATGAAATTATTTATCTTTGAGAGGATGTCAAATCGGAAATCACCAAGATAACAAACCCCTGCCAGGAGGCAGTTTTATAAATGAACAATTATAGGAAAAAACAAAAGTCAGGTTTAATTCATTGCAAATGCTAATTAAAGACTGGTTTCAAAAAAGGAACTCATGACTCATTTTCTCTGCGAGAACAATACACTCTCCGAGCAAAAAGCGTACTAAACCGTACCTTTCCTCGTCACTGGTGTAGTACCTTCAAGTACGTATATTTTATTTAGAAAGATGCATGCACTGTGCCTTTAAATCTTTACTCTACTGATGCACAATAGAAGTACACTATATCCATATTTCCGGGCGACATGTGTATATTAAAGGTACAAAATAGAATGGTGCCAGAAAGCTCCAGATTTGTACCATTTCACAAAGAGGACACGTGCACATGTTTTAGCTGCAATTTGTTTCTCAGTAAAGGAACAGCGCAGTGTGGTATAGTCTGTTGTTTGATGTTGATTGCACGCATAAAACGCGGTTGTTCCAACCGGCATGGTCAGAGCACGGAGATCACTCGGATTGACCATTTGTCGAGTCGAGTGGTCATGTCGTGAATGTTGTGCGTCATTGCAGCAGCGTGGGGTACAAAAAATGGAAACCAGTAAAACATCAACACTATGAGTCAAGCTTTCTGTATGTGCGTGTGTGCGCGTGTGTGTGTGTGTGTGGCCCCAGGCTGGTATGGACCTCAAATGCGCGCTCCCTACTGATGCAGCAACGTAAACCCAAAAACCACAGGAGACACTAAAAGCCTTAACGACATGACGTGTCACTTCGCATCCTCACACTTCAGGCTCAGCAATAAAGGTACCAAACTGTATGCTGCTGTGGTACCATTCAAAGGATCCAATATTAAAATGGATTTTTAACTATTTAACTAGACACATGGATGTGGTGTACCTTTAATCAGCTTTTAGGGAAAAAAAGATATCAGAGGTCCAATTAGGTACCTTAAATTAGTTTTTAAAGATACTATATTCACAATTCCAGGTGAACCATACATACTAAAGTTTGTGTTTGGGGGGGGGGGTTCACTTGTTTATTAGTCAACAAAGAAACCATACTTGACATCTAGATATCACATTTATCTCTCTGCAATCAACATATCCCCTTGGCAATGCCAATAAGAAGGGATATATTATACATAAGGCCAAGCTGTTCTATCCTTGTCTCTGTACTTGATGTGATGGTACCATCAAGGGTGCATGTTTAGACCGTTAGACCGTATGCATAGTACTACACCTATAGGAAAGTGCATGTGGTACTTTCATTAGTCCTTAAGAGCGGATAATAAATCGTTTTTAAAGGTTTCCAGGTAAAATATACATATTAAAGAAACACAACATGTCCCCTTTGTGGATCCACTTAAGTAGAGCGAGAAGTAAACGTACAGCTTGGTACATTTATTTCTAGAAGCCTGAGCTTAACATCACTATTATATTCTTAATTCAGCTTAACGATAGCATAAATCAGTGTGTCTGATACACATACAGAGACAGAGACAGATAGCTTAATAAACTTAGCCTATAAAATGAAAAAACAACTAATAACTAAGAAAAATAAATGTTAAATTTGACAACATACTGCATAAGAATGCATAATAACTGCACTTGTCCCCTTGTCATGATTACACGTTTTCTCACGTTCACGTCTGGCTACACTTCATTGTCTATTGACAGGACCCCCTTTCTTTATTCCAAGACATCAAACTGAAATGTCCCAAATGCTTCTAGATTTCAGGCTGTTGCCCGAGTTTGCTCAACCTCTAGTCTAAGGTTCGGTGGTTCACTAATGCTAGCCGCTGATGGGGGTCTTCTGCACACAGGAGCTCGGCGTTTGATCTTTGTGTGTCTAGTTTGCGACGCTTGTATGACGTTGTGGACTTAGGCAGTGATCAAAAAACGCTCCATTGTTGGGTGGCTGATTTTCTTATAATACCAATTGAATAAGCGTGTCGTTGCAATGCCCGTTGGTTCGTTTTGGTGTGAGAATATTATTTTTTAAATATTAAATATAAATATATTTGGCTTTGTGTTATATGTGCACAGTTTGAATTGTTACATCTGTACTAATATTTTCTGTGTGATCTATCTAGGCCATCATGATGATTCAGCTGTAGTCTTACATTTATATTATGTCTGAGTCGGTGTACGTTTGTAGATGAACTAATTTATGGTCTTAAATAGAACTGACGATTTTTCCCCTGTAGGATATCGTTGTCTATCTCACGTTTTAATAATCATAATAATAAGGGCTGTGCGCGGCCGCTCTCCATGGTGCTGCAACCCGACTCCGTTCAGAAAATGAATTCTAGGTCGGAGGAAATTGTCCTCTTTGACATCTGAAGAAAATTGTGTTCCTTGTCGTTTCCATTGGTTATCCTGAAAATCCAGAGAACACTGAAAAGTTCTAATAAAAAATTATAATAAAATAAAAAATCTTAGCCAAAACAAGAAACCTATTATTTTATGTTTAGAGAAATTCAGTTAACTTTTTTTAACATAACAAATAAATGTATGTCTTTATTTCGCATTTTTAATTCTGTTAACACGCTGCAATAAAAAAATATAAAAAATATAGAATTAAAGAGAAATAGTTACATAGAAATAGTGCATCTAACTAAATCATTCAACCAGCGGATGCACAGTGATAAAAATGTATCCGAAGTCAAATAAATGAACAGATGATTATTTTTCAGGTTTACGTTTTGGGCTTGTTGAAAAGTGGACCCTCTGTCTTCTCTGTCTTCCTCGCCCTTTCTACGGCATAAGTATAGGCCATGGCAATCAACAAGCCTCTGTTATATTGCCCTTCTTATGACTGCACCATTGATCCCTAAATAAGAGAAAACATAGACGTTTTATCCCATCCCTTTGCCTCTTGATCTTTTGCAACCCCAGCTGGAGCTTATTGCCCCTGTGATCCTGCTGTTTGGGTCCAGAGATATGGCAGTCTACGGGTTTTTATTTTTTATTTTTATTTTTTATGTATTTGAGCGGCACACATCTACATAGATCTGATAAGCAGTGCTGCCCTCTATAGGTCAATTTTAGAAATTACAGCAAGGCAATCTTCCTATAGCCTAAATCACTGATAACCATATTCGATTTTATTTATTGTAATAATTTGTTTTAAAAGCTTGTATTCTAAAACATATTATAAAACTAAGAATTCTAACAACATAAAACGTCACATATTTCTTTACATAAAAATGTATATAGGCCTATCTATTTAATAATCAACCCGAAACTGTGAAGACGCAAACAAATACTATGCGATGTAGAAAACAAATAACATAAACTATGTGACTGTGACTGTGTCCAAAATTACATAACATGTTTGCACACGCGATTGACAACAGGTTGTTTCAAACTACTTCGAATAATACTTTGTAATTAAATGGAATTGAATTGGAACTCCTCCCAATATTCTCACTATCAAATTAATTGCATGACTAATTATGTCACAAATAACGTTTTCTCTGCTAACCCTGGTAAATCTTTAACGAGAGAGGAGGAGCAATGTTATTGTCGCAAGCACAAGATACCTGTTAGTGGATCTTTTCCTGTTTCCTTTCTCACATGTAAAAAAAAAAAACCCCCACACACAGAAAATGAAGGCTAGTGTGACTGAACTCGAGATGCTGTTGGTGCACTTATTTTTGCGTTTCCAACAAAACGTATAAAGTTTTTGTCATTTAACAAATCTGATAAATGGAACTGACATTTTTTCTGTTGCACATGAGTCATTCACAGAAAATCCCCCCATGTTTACGACCAGGTAAATCATAGCTAGCCTATTTCAGCAGAATGGATTTTGGCACCGTGTGTCTCTGCATTACTTTTAGTAATGTCCTGTACTGAGAGTTCAGAGTATGACAGGGAAGCAATCGGTACCCCCATAGAGAAGGTGAAATGCTCCCTGCAGAGGTCATCTGAACTCCTCCGACCTCTACGTACATGGCCGGTATGAGGCCTGTCTGCTTCAACCAACCCCCCCTCCCCTACCCCCACACAACAGCCCGATGGGTCAATAGCGCAGGAATTCCCGACCATACCAATTAGATAGGCACTAGGACCAGCGCTCCGAAACCCTCCGGCCACGGGAGAAGGAACCTGAATAGCCCGGATTTAATTGGACCAGTTTCCACCACCCTGGACCTTGCGCTTCTGGTCATTTGTGTAAACATTGGGTTGAATGATCGACTTAAGTGTGAACAAATGTTAAGCATAATGTTTAAAACTGAGCGTTTTATGCATGTGGTTGAATAGAGCTATGGAATGTTCAAAGGAAAATTAATAATGACTGGCTATAAACATTCATGTTAATTCATATAAACATTTTATGGTTAATTACTTCATGTTAATAGCTTAAGGATCTAATTTTTTTAATGTCAAAATTCCTCTGCTATTTAGTTCTAACATTCGTTTTGCAAAGGATTATATACATTTTTCAGTTTTATGTGAAACCCTTAATCGCCCTACAGTAGCAACATTGCAAAATATATAAGATTTTCTGGTGACATTTCTCCATGCGCCATGCCACCAGATACAGTTTGACTATTGCAGGTCTGTATTATAATATTTAATATTAACAGACGATCTCCCTGCTGCCCTGCATCTCTGTGTAAGAGCAACACATCTGGTGTAAATTTATATACGTCTGGCGGGGGATAAAAGCAAAAATTTATAGGGAAAAAATACACTGACTTAATGGGTGTCAGGGTTAATTTTTTGTTTGTTTGTTTGTTTATATTTAGCCTTCACTCTGAAATCGCTCATACTCCCTGCTTCAGCCAACGTGTATGAAATGTCACGTATAGAACTTGAAATAACACAAATTTGCTTTTAGAAAATCTGCATACAAACCTGCTTCTGATGCATGCGCAAAATTCAATTGCAGGTGCTGGCCGGTCGATTCGCAACGCTTTATTTATTTATTTGTTTGTTTGTTTTCATTTATGACCCAAGGATGCATGCACGAGTTTGGAGAATAGAAAGGAGGTTTTTTTTTCTCCTCGCAGCCTCGTTAATGAGCGTCTCGCTCGCTGTTTAACATGGCGGCAGAGCCGTTATTATTGAGCTCAGGTCAGCTGAAGGCGTCACCTCTGGACCTCAGCTTAGCCCTGTCTGCCACTGAACTAATAACACTCAGTAGCAACGTGTGCCCGAATAGATATGAAGAGCAAGCAACAAGGAGCACAGCAAAACCTGCTTTTCACCCAGAAGCGGCTTTTTTGTTGTTGCTGTTGTTGTTGTTGCTTTGTTTGTTTGTTAGTTGGTAAAGTTGGACTTTTTACATGGACTGCATGAACGCACATAACTTTCAGAATTTTTAATTGTCTTCAAAGATTACCATTTCGTCTAAAAGTTTGAAAATTGTTTTACTTTGTAACTATGCATTATAAATATAACATATGGTTTAATTTTATACTTATTATTATTATTATTATTATTATTATTAATAATAATAATATTAATAATAATAATCATTGTATCGGTTGGTTCATTGTATCAGTTATCTAGAAAACCAACAATATGAAAAGAGCAAAATCAAACAGAATGTATTGTTGGCATACTTTCATGTCAAATCATTTAAATAAATATTTTTCATTTATTTAAATTATTAATATAAGCTTAGATAATAACAAAAAAAAATAAAAGAAGCAAATAAATCTTTATCAAAGACCTACACATAACAGCCCACTTAAAGTAAAACATCTATATATTCAGTATATTGGTAATATATTGGCAAAGGTGCAGATGCTGATTTTCAAAGAAGAAATATATCAGAGATTTAGAGAGTTTTTGTCCATTTATTTTCCTGCATGCCTTTTAAGTAATATTAGATTTTATTATTCACATCAAACTATAACAATGTGCAACCATTTCTATAGAACAATTTTTATGTTCCCTAGAGATTTGTCTTGTTTTCCACATTGCCAGCTCTAGCCGTTTTTCAAAACGGCAAAAGAATGTCTCAGACAGCACAGCTTCCCAGGTTCCCCCTGAGATAAGCCATTGTCAACCATCAGAAAGCTTTCAAAAGTATAGGATAACATTTCACTTTTCTCGTATAGATTTCAAAAGCTGTGAGCCTCTTGAGCCTCTTCCACCAAGTTTACCACCTTTAATAGAGCAAATAGTACAATTTGAATTGCAGGTTATAAAGTCGTGCAGACAATTTTATCCCCTTTTTAAAAACATTTTCTTGCAGATGAAGTTTCTTATTGCAGAATGAGAAGAAAAGGGTATCCCATCCCAAGAGAGAGAGAGTCCCTTTTAGAGGGACTGTTTGAGACCTCTGTACCTGTGTGATCACTTTAACAGGTGGACTGAGCAGGAATGAACTGCATGGAGTGTTGGGGGACCCAGTATTATTTAACTTTGTAACTTTGATGTAACCAAGGAACTTTGATTGTTTTATAGAGCTGAAATATATTGCCCAAATTGTTCAGGAATAAATGAATAAGAAGGCTATAAACATATCTAGCTGTACAAGTTGCATTTTCTTTGCAAGAGTTGGAGATTTTCGTTTTTGTTTTGTTTTTTATTAAAAAACTTAAATGCAACATTAATATGTATCTATATTTCCATATAATTTATTGGTGACATTCCTCCACATGTAGCTTTCAGTGTTGAACAGCACATCTTTACTATACGCTGCCACATATTACAGTGTTCGATACATAAGAAAATTCATTCATGACTCTACAAGTGACCAATGATATATTAACTTCTCAGTTGTAGACAAATGAAAAGTATTTTTGGATATCAATCCAGAGACTGTGTTCACTCTTCTGCTCGTGTGAGCACAAACGACATGATTTTCTTCTAATGGTAATGACAATGTTTAGGCTATTATCATTATTATTATTATTATTGAACTGTAGAAACTATGTCATCAATAACTTAACACATGGACAAAATAAATATGCATAACATTAGTAATATACAAAGTACTTCTCATTGCAGTTTAAGGACAGTAGACTATCACATCGCATTTTGTAAAAATCCCTCTGTTTCCTCTGTTATGTACCTTTGTTACCTACTATACATGTTAATGTGATAAAAAGTGCTTTTCTGGACACCTTATCTATAAAGTCTTTTAGTCCAACAATATAACACATCTTCGGCACTTTTATCCAAATTCCCTAATTTTATCTTTTAAAAAATGATTTGCTTAAGATTGGAGAAAGAAAATGTTGAAAGTGACTATACATCTTTCTACAATACACATCTTCCTGATGCACATTTCTGAAAACATCCAGCAGTATTCAGTTTTGGTCATATAAACGCATTTGGATTGTCCTTACATATCAAATGCAAGATTTTTTTAGGAATAAAATATAAAGGAGAAAATGCTTCTCTTAATATAAGGAAAAAAATATTTATATCTTAAATGATAGCATATTGCCATTGAAAGGTCCTCCTTGAAATTGTCTATTCCAATCGTCCATCTGAAGTCTCTCTTTTGTGGCCAGATTTGCGTCTATTACCCCTTCTGTCATGACGCTTGGGCTCCTTGTGCCTCCGACTCCTTCGTTCAGCATGGCCCATGTGGTATCTTTGATGGCTTGTCTCATCGTGTCTGCTCTCCAGGAGACGTGAGACCATCTCATGGTCCTTGTTGCCCAAAACACGGGGCAGGAAGAGGGAAGCTTTGTCCGTGCTCTTTGTCTTAAAGCCCCTCCTGGGCCGACCTTTTCCATTAATAGACACGTACCACTGCTTCTTGACAAAGGCCCGATGCTTGTTGCCCCGTCCACTGGATCCTGAGTGCTGAGTTGTCGAGTGGTGACGTGAAGCGTACGTATTGTAGCCTAACTCGTGAATGCGCTCCAGAAATTCACACTCCTTGTTAAAGACTTCCTAAAAGGGCATGGGAACAAGTATCTGTTAGACTTTCAGAAAGGGCATGGAATGAATGTCTGACGATGACTATTTGTGCTGGATAAAAACATTTTTTTTTAGTGTATGGACCTTCATTTCATTAATTTCTTAGAATGAATACCAGCCAGATAAAATGGATATACACTAAGCAAATTTTCGTGTTAATGTATTATTTTATTGTGTGATGAAAATGGCTTTTAATGGACCACAACATTGTACTAGTGACCAGATGTTCGACATTTGCCTCAAATGATCATTTTGAAATTGTGTGTTTGGTATATCAATTATAAAGTGTGTCTTATACTCTTCACAATGGAGAATGTGCTCCAGAAAGATCAGAAACTAGAAATCAGAATCACTTCACACATTCTCAATAACCTGCGCAAACACTATGACAACCTCATTCCTTTTCATTTTGAAGCAATTTTTTTTTTTTACATTATTCTTAATAGGGTAACATGTGGGCATGCTGGTTATCCATGAAAACACCACCATGTGGCCATGGAATCAAATTGCTTTGTCATCTGAGCCTATGAGTAGCTTTGCATCTCCAGATCTATATCTTTTTTCCCCTGTGTGATGTAATCCTTACCGAGGCATATAGGCGACCTTTCTCATTCATGGCTAAATATCTTCCAGAGAACAGGCCCTTGATGGCTACCACGCCAACATCCACTGCTGTGATCTCTAATATACCTGGAAAGAATAAAAGAAACATGTGTTTACACACAATTACTATGAAAAGAGGCCAGAAATGTGTTTTGCCCAATTCTATGGAACGTGTTCAATTAGTCACAGCGTTTGCAATTTACTGTAAGGAAATAGTCGAGAAAAATGATTGAAATATGATAGAGGTTTTTTCATGTTGGTGACCCTTGAGAGTAAAGTGCAAACATATCTCTCCCTCCCTCCCTCCCTCTCTGTTTTAGTACTTCAAATGACTCGTTATATTATGAGTACTTCAAATGATTTGTTAATTATGAGCCTGAAAATGGCTCAATGTATTAACAAGAACAGGAAACAAAATATGATTTTGATTTAGGTTTCCTACAGCCCCCAAGTTTTTTCCTTCTTCTTCTTTTCCTTCTCAATTAAAAGCTTTGCCTGTTTGACTATGATCACAGACGTATGTTTATTTCTTGTGCATGCTAGTCGCGCTGATTGAGTTACAACCCACAGAGCAACTCCCGACAAAACCAATCCAGTGACAAACACGCTGACAGATTAGATAGCACGACACGGAGCGCCGCTTTAAGTGCATGTTTATTCAGTGATTAATGGCTCCTCTTCATTCCAGCCTCACTGAATAATCATCCCATTTACTGGATAAACACATCCGCTCTCTGTCATTATGTGAAACTGTCTGCTAAATCCCATTTTCATATGGAAATTCGCGTCCATTCCGTGTTTGCGTATGGCTAATTGAGAGACCCGCGTCTGACAAATGACCACAGAGTTGGAGATAACCAAAAGGAGGACAAGTTAGAGCACAAAGTAATGAATAATTACAAAAGCCACAAGACACAAAGTGTCACCGAATTATTATGGAGGAACTGTGTAAATGAAATATTCAAACATGTCGGACGTAAATAAACGAACAAATAAAATACAGAAAGAAAGAAAGAAAGAAAGAAAGAAAGATAGATAGATGAATAGATAGATAGATAGATAGATAGATAGATAGATAGATAGATAGATAGATAGATAGATAGATAGATAGATAGATAGATAGATAGATAGATGTCGGTATATCACGCACTTTAAATTGCACTTTTCTTGACTGAATGTCAATATGAATGTATTTACATCGCCAATTTTGCGCATCTTCGAAAGCCAGTATTCGTACAGAAATATTCCTCCTTTTACAGTAATACAGGTTGTTGATACCGAGACGACCCACCAAGTTTGTGTTCTATTTTACTCCTGGAAACCTTTAATACATTTATGTTGATGCCTTTAATACAGATTTAATACAGTGGAAACCTTTAATACACAGCATAACCAATGGCAGTAAGTGTTTTTAAATGACACCCGCTCTTGAATTCGCCTATATATATATATATATATATATATATATATATATATATATATATATATATATATATATATATATATATATATATATATATATATATATATATATATATATATATATATATATATATATATATATATTAAACGTTGTGTACTTACTCAGAGGATTGTCCTCTTCCAGAGATCCGTCTATTTTCCCGTTCGGGTGGATCTGTAGGTGATATTTAGTAGCACAGTAGAGTTTCCTGCGCCGCGGCGCGCCTCCGAGGTGTTCATAAACGCCACCGCGTCCTCCGGCGTCACGCCGGTGTCGCGGGTCACACGGTTGCGTCCCGGCACACGGCTGCGCCCTCAATCCCGCCGAGCCCCGCGCGCCGCCGAACAACAACACGCTGAGCAACACCACGAGTTGAATTATAAGCATTGTGGCATGGTAGGACACGGGCAAAACCTCGCAGGATTGCAGAAAGCCGTCACTCGGGGTCCCATCAAAGATGCAGCATCATGATTCGTCCGCGCCGCGACGGCCGAAGCGCAGCTAGCCGCTCCGCGGAAACACGCGGAAAGTTTACGCGTGCCACCGTGCCCTCTTTAATCTGCCGTAATCTGGCCTTGGAATGACCGTGGCCATTTATTAGAGCCGGCGTGGTGACAGCAGCGTGGGCTCCTCTCCGCGGTGGTCATAGGTCCTTCCTATCCTCTCCCTCTCTCTATCTCTCTCTCTCTCACACACTCTCTTTCTCTCTCCAAGCAGGCTGCTGGGGCTAATCTGGTCGACGAGGAGGAGGAGGAGGAAAAAAGAGTCAGTGGATTTCACAGGGAGGCCTATCGTGAGATTTCCACTGATCGACAGTGTGTGCGTGTGTGTGTGTGTGTGCGCGCGCGCACAGAAATAAAGGGAACTCACCGCAACAATAGCCCGAGGCCCGACCAATTGATACAAAGGGAAAAGGGGAGGTAAAGGTATCAGTCTTGTGTGAACCGAGAGGGTTTGCAGCGTAAAGGATAAAGTTACAGAGCATTACACACAGTGCAAAAAAAAAAGAAAAAAGAAACACGCATCACACGCAGTGAGCCGATTTTCGTCTTTTAGAAAGAGCCAAAAATTATAGCTGCATCCGAAAATCATGCGTTGTGGTCATAACAGGCATACGCATCATCCTCAGGCTGCAACCACTATCAAAAATCAATTTCACCACTCTTAGCTCGACTGAACAGTAATGTGACCATGCACACATGCATACATGTGGCTTCCAGGGCTCCATATTTGAAACAGATGCGTGTGAAATTAGCGACCCAATTTTTGGGAAATAAAAAATACCGGTTTGAAATATTTTAAGCGTATAAAAGCAATGGTTTATGATGGTTTATTATGGATTAATCTTAACGCCCCCACCCCCCTTTTGTGTTATATGCGTGTGTATGTTTTAAAATGCATTTTAAGCATATTGTTCACTAATACTTTTAATAAAAAAATACCAAAAAAAAATCAAATAAAATAACTGTACGTAGAGCAACGTTGTATTGCCGCAGCTTACTCCCACGCAGAAATAACGGCTCATAGTCGTTCAGTCATGTCTAGTAACATGTTTTGGCCACGATGTCCGACTTGATCTCCTTTTGCAATCACACTCTAAAGGGGAAAAAATGGTCGCATTCCTCCATTGAGCATCGTGTCGGATATTCTTACACATAAAAGGCCCAGTCGGGAAGGGGGGTATAGGATGCTTTTACTGAAGAGAATCGACCGATCGAGACCTTTTTTGTCCTTCATGACAGTCCAGAGAGGATCAGAGCAAAGAGCAGACGGGTATCCTTGCCATGTGCGGAAAGAACATCCGGCAGTGTAGTCCAGACTTGCTGTCTATAGTCCCACCAACTGATGAAACATCAATCACCAAGAACGCACCTTCATATACAAATTCCCTGCTATATATATTTTTCCCTTCCTCACTACAGCTGTATTCGAATGCACTACTTCAGGAAAAACTCCTTCAGCTGTTAGCACTGAAGGCTGAAGCTGCACAAGTGGGTGGAAGCGCGACGCACAAATGGCTCCTGCCTAAATTGCTTCCATCTTGGTCACATTATGGTTACCATTCTCGTAATTAGCACCATCATCTACAAATGTGCTTGCCCTTTGGCGTAACACCGGCGCTTACTATAGAGAATATGCATGCTTTAAAACCTCCAGGGAGTGCGCACTTAATTGGTCTTTCCTTGTCCATACATCACTGTTTGGACACACTGTTTTTTAAATAAAAACACTAGTTGGTCGTGAGCGCTTATAACGCACAGCTAGGCACACACAGCCGCGTATCGACCCACCGGGGTACGTGTGTGTGTGTGTGCGTGTGTGTGTGTGTGTGTGTGTGTGTAAGAAAGACGCTGCTGTGATGTGGTTTAATCCTGACAGAAGGCGGGACTTCAGATGTGGTCGGCCTGTTTCTTTCTAGAAGCATTTTAATTACGAGCCCACAGCCGCCCACCAAGTCTCGCAGTAATAATCAGTAGGAGCTGTCTGATTTTGCGCGGGCACTGCAGAGAGAGCTTTAAGACGTCGCGGATTTTGTTATTTTTATTTATTCTTTTTTTTTCTCTCTTTCATCTTTTCTGTCATTTACACCATTAAGATAGATTCTATAAGCAAATCATATCCTCAGGGCTGCTCTTCCCCACCTTAAGTCAACAAAATCCACTGCTATGTGCCTACACCGGTGTGTGAATGCGTATTCAGTCCCTGAATTGTCACTGAAGAGGACAAGAGATGCGATAACGTTAAGTGCGCACTTCCTCCCAATTAGAAGGTCTTCACTGACTCAGACTGCAGTTTATCTCAGTGGCCCACTTAAACGAGGGTTAATTGCAGATTTGCTTCTTCACTGTTTATTTATTTATTTATTTATTTATTTATTTAAATGTTTAGCTTCACTGTATTTCTTTTACAACATTATATATAATGGAATAATATATAATTCAACATTATGTGTGGAATAAATGAATTTAGAAAATAATATTTGTAGAATAAATGCCGTGAGACTTAACATAGACTTTTTTTTTAATCTGTATAAAGGACATTATGTACTGTATGCCTATATGCTCATAGGTAAAATAAATAAATATTTCCTTTTCACTGGGGTGCTTCATGTTTTGTACCTTTAGTAGTCTTTTATATAGAAAGCTGCATGCAGTGTACATTTTTATGCTTTAACCTAAAAACTAATTTAGGTCCATTTATGTAACTTAAACCATTTTAAAGGCACTACTATATCCACGTTTTAGGTGTACCAGTGTACAAGCAAAGACAAGGAAATTGAATGTTTAGTACATTCTTGTCTGTCTGTCTGTCTGTCCAGTACTGTGCAAAAATCAGAGACCACCATTGTGCATTAAATTAAAAACATTAATGATGGTGAAATGTACAGTCCATTAATTCCAATTTCAATCAAATAGCCATGCAGTATTTATTTATGCAGGTCAATAGTAAAGTTCCATATAGTACAAATAAAGTATTTACAGATTTCATATAAATCCTTGGTGTGATGAAGAATATGATAGTACTGATAATGGGTGTATTTCATAATTGAGAATAAAATAATTTACTGCTGAATGCCTTGGGGAAAAAATCTGTCTGCAACAAAGTCCTAAAAATCCTTATGAAAGTAGCTACTCAGAACCCTTTCTAATTGCCCTCCAAATTCTCCAAATTTTGTACAAAAGGCACCCCTTTTGACCTCATACCAAAGGTCAACAGTCACTAGTTCTTGCTCCAGCAGAAAAGGAGGCACCGATAATCTGAACCAAAATCAAACTGACCTCCTAATCCTTTTCTGCTGTACCTTTTTTCATGCTATGATTTCTTGCTTTTGGTGATTTGAGGGCCAGGGCTTGAGCTGCTCCAACTTTCCCAGACTCCCCTGCCTCTCGTCTGCGCAACAAATCGGCGCTGAGGCCCTTTTGTTTGGCGGGTGCTTTGATCTCACCTGCCTGTCAGCGCGTGAGAGGGGGAAAAACGGAGTACAGTTGGAACGCACTGCAAACAAATTGGCCAAGCACTCTATTCCAGTAGACCGGCCTCATTAGTCCAGGTCGATACAGGAGAAATGTTAACCCCTTTTGGCCATACCATGTACGCAAAGCTTGCCCACCTACCTTCCTACCTACTTATCTATCTATCTATCTATCTATCTATCTATCTATCTATCTATCTATCTATCTATCTATCTATCTATCTATCTATCTATCTATCTATCTATCTATCTATCTATCTATCTATCTATCTATCTATCTATCTATCTAGAAAAACTACTTTGAGACCTTCTGTGCAAATGAGCGTATAGGTTACATATTTTGTCAATTGCAACATTCTGACATATTTAACCGTATGGCATTTTTGCACTGCCAAAGTCCACTCATCATCATATCAGCACCATTAACATGCCCATTTTAGCAGAAAGGTGTTAATGATGTTAAAGAGAATCCGAAACTTTGGCCTCACTGCCTCATTGCCCCTTTTCCACTTTGTAGCCTGTGATGTCAAACGCGCTGGATTCATTTTCCGTCTGTGGTAAGGTCACGCCCAATTTCTCTGTGGTCGAACATGCCAAAGGACACTTTTAATTTGCTTTGAACCGATTCAGATACAACACCCTTAACAGATTTCAGAGCCCCTGAGACAGATCATCTCACTCATGACACACACGTTTCATAAATCTTAATGACAGATCAGTGCGTGATCTGTCTGGGTCGGCCAGCAGCACTTCAACAAGTTAAACCCATCTCTCTCTCTCTCTCTCTCTCTCTCTCTCTCTCTCTCTCTCTCTCTCTTCCCACACTTCTTGAAACCAGATAGGGCTTTCTTATACCTGTGCAGCCCTTTGATTCTTTCCTGCAGGTCTCAAATACCTTTTGGGAGGACAGTGGAGTGCTCTGCACCTTCCAACAGTAAAATGATTGTGGTGGCCTGTAACTGTATAAGCCATCAATGGCTGACACTCTGAATGCTCAGGGTGCACAGGGGAGTTTGTGCTAAGGAATGAAAAGTGACTACAGGGCAGCAAGAGCAGTCAATACCAGCAAATGTTCTAACAGCTGTACTGAGTATGTCAGTTCAAGACAAAATAGTGAATAGTGTTAGGGTTCAATGAACGTATTCAGTGTATTACATCCAACAAAAATGTTATATTACTCCATTTGAAAGGAGACTGCTATATATTTATTTTGTACAGTTATCATACAGTGAATGTTTCATATGGTTCCACCTCAGCACCCCTCTATCAGCAGAGCTCTGGGTGATGGGTGCTGGAGGAGGGCCACGCTGTCACTGCTCTCCCGACAGTGACGGAGCAGCTGTCAGTGACTCATTTGAAACTCAATGTCACCTAATTTCCCTTTAATATAAGGGCATTGACATAGGGGATGGAGATCCCAGCAGGGGCCGCTGCATTTGAAAGGTACATGTTGATAGTGTAAAAGATGGATGACTGAGGAGTGTTTGCTGCAAGCTGTATTGTTCCCCCGACTCCTTTTGAAAACATCACGGTGACATTTATACGGACCCTCTCTGGGCTTTTACTGTGAGATCCCCTTTGTCTTCTCTGCGCCTCTCTGAACATGCTCACACATGCACACACCCTCCACACTAGCAGTAACTGAATTGCTCAATGCACAGGAATGGACAATGAATTGACGCAGTAGTGTCCTATACAGGTGTAACGCAGCCGGCTGACGCAAATCTAAGTGGGTGGGGGGTTGGGTGGGGAAGAGGATTTTGGGGGAAGGGGCAAACCACCAGTACAATAATATTCCATTCATGATGTTTTTATTTATTTATTTATTTTCATTTATATTGTGTATTTTACTTTCAATTATAATACTACTTGATCGTAATATTATATTATAATATTATCTTTGTAGGTATAATTACAATCAGATGCAAGATGCACAAAAAGATCTCGAGTTCATTCTTAAAGCGTGTTATGTGTATATCTTTGTATATTTGGTACTTACTGTATATACAAAAATATATTTATCATTTCTCTTGGTGCATGTATCATTGTCTCATCGTTT
Organism: Ameiurus melas; assembly: GCA_012411365.1. Classification (NCBI taxonomy): domain Eukaryota; kingdom Metazoa; phylum Chordata; class Actinopteri; order Siluriformes; family Ictaluridae; genus Ameiurus; species Ameiurus melas. The sequence goes on along the minus strand of CM022762.1, from coordinate 6,154,316 downwards.
ATTGACATGATGTGTAAAATGTGCTGAAAAATTGAGATGTCTTCGATATCCATAACACATTTCACCTTAAGTCAAGAAGTATGTACATACAAACATGTAGCAATACATATCAAATTTACAGAGAATTTGCATATTTGCAGTGATACAATCTATACTGTATGTAAGGATTAAAACATGATGGGGCATGCTTTTACAAGAACATGACAGGGTTGGTGTGATTTGCCAATGATTACTGGAATGATTACAATAATTGGAATGATACTGGAATGAGCAAATGATTACATATTACTGAGAAACCAGAAATTGCAATGTCCTCTGTCCTAAATTCTCTCCCACAGCAGAAAACCTATTGACAATTAAGTTCTGACACTGGAGACTCCTTCTGTAAATGTTGAATAAACATCTACTGGCATAAAAGCTTCACCGTTTCAACGATTATACAACGTTTTTTGTACAATACCAACACATTTATAATAAGACTTAATTGATGTGGCGCGTCCATCATACAGGATTGTCTGAATCAGAAGCCTAACGTATTAGAAAAAGTACATTAATATAAACCGATTATTTGAATTACACCCAGAACTACTGTCAGAGCTGCTATTGTAGAAAAAGTACAGCATTTTGGTATCATTGGAAATATATTGTATAACATTCAAATATAGTTGTAGATTTAACACACCCCGATGTACTTGATTGTACATGGCAAATATTTGTATATTTGTATATACAAATATGGCCTACTTGCTGTGTTGACACTAGTAAGCCCACCAGCAGGTGTGATGACAGAGCCCACATTGGCCGGTAACCCCTAGGATCAACTCACAACATCATACATTTCACGGGTCAAAAACGTGGTTCTTAGACATTAGTCATTTTGTATTATTCATCACGGAAGTGTCTTTAGTGGACAAGATCCTGCTGTGTAGCCAGCCAGTTTTGCCAGAACATGGAGGTTTGCAAGAGAGTGTGGGGGAAACAGTTATCTTGTGGAGGGCAAATTGTGCTGCTGACAGAAGCCTGTCTTGGAGGCACTTATCACCGTGGTGCCATTTAGTGATGTCTTTCAAGGGTCTTAAAGCCAACATGGCCCAGCTATGTTAATGCTTCCCGTTTGATGTGCAACCGATGAGTGGAGCATGTTGAACTCAAAGCATGCCCGTTACATATGAGGTGTGAAATTTATTCAATACTGAAACTTATATGGAGTTATTCTTTGCCTGCAGAAAAGTTGCTAAAAATCTATTTGCCTCCCACGGTACAATTAATACGTTTTTTTTCTTTTGCATTTCCATATTCCTTCAGTGGACCTGCATATTTTTCCCACTGTTTGACACTGATTTGGATTTAGTGCGATTTACTACACCTGCTTTGGTATGATGTTGTACTGTAAATGTACCAATTTATATGGTGTAAAGTGGTAATGTGGTTTCAGATCCAGAACCCAGTACTGAAGTTAATGTTAGCTGCTCCAGCACCCGTGTTTGAGCCACAAGTCTGTGGTTAAAGTGTTCGCTCTGATGACAAGGCCAAAGCTAATGACACAAATGAGGCGGAAGATTGTGGTCAGTACCCCAACCCTGCCAAACGAGTAAGGATGGAGCTCAGGATGGCTTAAATGAGATGCTTTAATCATTTAATTGTCCAGTGTCCAAAGTTTAATCCAGTGTTTGACTAGAGGTTGAACACATCTGGATTCTGGTCATGTGTTTCCAAAACTCTGTTGGCACATTAGCAACAATATCACTGCTTTGTCCAGTTTCTAGCCACCAGCGAGAAGAAAAATGACATTCGTGATGATGATAATAGCATCATGAAATCATACAAAATAAGCACAATATAGACATAAAAGTGAGCATGAAATTCACAGGATTCACGTTTAGCTATCCTCGATGAAGTCTGCATGGAAATTTCTGATTAATAGCATGTCTGGAGCATTGGTACAACGAATCGTGAGACTGCACTGGTCTATTCACTGACCTTGTCTTGGTGTGCTGGCCTGACTCCAGCAGATGACACTAATAATCATTCACCACATGCTCTGAAACCGGGTTTATAAAGAAATGGTGGGGCATGTTGCTGGAGTAGTGCTGGTCTCTGCTAATGAAGCCCAGGCTATGAGAAATGCACATAAGCATATACAGAGAATGTTTTACGGTGGGGGTATGTTTCCATGGGAGGTGTTTTCTTCTACGCTGGAATGAACTTCATGGCATTTCTGTAAGACTCCAATGGTAAGCTTTATAAGGTTTGGTTTGCAGTCACACTCACTTATTGTTTCTTACCTGACTGTGATATGTTCCAGGTGGTCATATGATAATGTATGGGATGAACATATGGTAAAATGCAATGAATTCCTTCCAAACATGAACAAAAATATGTAGCTTAGAATAAAGGTTTGACCCTAATGAAAAATGTATCATTTGTTGCAGACCTTAACACGCATTTCCATGTGGCTGCAGCCTGAGCCGAGAGCCGAGAGCTTTGCTTCAACACTGGCTTGAATGTTGGCTTTGAAGAGGGGATTAGGATTAACATTGAATTCACATTTTAACAAAGACTTGACCTAGAACTCTTGTAGGAGACGTAGCCACTTGTCAAAACCAAAAGAATAGCTAATGTTGTTGCATTAATTCATTGATGAAAAGTATGCTGTGGTCTTTGACTTAATTGAAAAAAAGAAGACCTCCAGCCGTCCCAGTTCTCCCACCCCATTCGGTGACAAAAGCTAAAAAGAAAAACTCCTATTTTGGAGGGGATTTTGGTCTATTATTGTTTCCTTCACTTGTGATGCTCTCAAAGCCCTTCAACTTGAACTCCTCTAAAATCACGTGATATAATGGCACGAATAAGTTATTCGCTTTTTAAATTAATTAGCAAAATGATAAGGCTGCAGTGTGGATAAAACTGGTATAATTAAAATGCACTGAAACAGCTTTGTTATTTGCACGTGGAGGACACATTGGTGATATCAGGATGAAAGTCTCAATTCCATAACCACTTTTGTCATATTACATTGTACTCAGCTACATCTGACAATAAATATAGGTAAACCAAACTTGTGTCATCATGCCTAAATCCTTGGTTGTGGTTAGGCCCTGGGAGCTGGCAGAGTACTTGGACCAGGAGCGAATTGGGGGATGTGGTTAGACTCCCTTTTTGGGCCGTGAATAATGACACAATTGTTTGTCAGTCAGGCTGAGAACAGGTGTTACGGAGCTGCAGACTGTAAAGCTAGAGGCCAGTGGCCTTGCTCTCTGATTTCAGGGGGAAGGGATTGGGGGGGACTCGAAGTCCTGTGATACTTTTGACATGCTGGGTGGTAATCCTAGAATACATGTCCAGTATATCCATTTTCAGCACATGCTGACAGAAAAACTAGCTGACGATTAATCAAAAAAGCCTGACTTACCTGATTAATTTAAGCCAGGAAAACAAGGAGGATGCGTTATGTTTGAGCACACATTCTGCCTTGAGAACATCACCGTTTTTAAACTTGTTGCGTTTACAGAAAAGACCACGCAGCAGGAGCAGTTTTATATGCATCTGTGGAAGCCTGCAGATGATATTTAAGCATAAGTGCTGGAAACCACAGCAATGCTAATGTTTTCCGTCGCTAGCCCTCCCCAGATACTTTGTAACTCACTGATATTTTGCAGGGAGGTTCCTGAATTTGCTGCCAATTAAATGTGCCAGTGTAGTCACGCTCCAGTGTCAAGGCTCCCAGCATTTCAGGGTAAGGCACTGTTTTGCTTAGAGCTTTTGCCCACTATGTGTGACTTAGAGGAGGCAGGGAATCACTGTCAACATCGGCAAAGGTGATGGGGTTAAGTGTTGTTGGTTCACCCCAAAAATCGAGCATGGGAAGGAACTTTTGTGTAACGTGTGACTGCCACATACTGTCAGGACGATGCTCTGTTTTTTCTTCTTCCACGCAACTACAGCAACTTGTCTTACCTGTGTACCAACCCACTTCAGTTTTCAATAAATTTTGTTTATGGCTTTGGACAGCTGAGACCTTGAGGCAACAAAGTCAGGTCCTCAAACATTTTTCACGTAAAAAGTTTGTTTCGGACAGTTCCACATGGTTGGACCTTCCAAATGTACATGGCACCACTTTCCATATGATATGTCCTGTAACAATGGCAGCAGTGTTGTCTGTAATATCCCCATGCATCAATGCTGGGACCGTCTTGTTGGCAGTGTCACACTTTTGCTTTTGGAAAAAGAATGAAAACGCAAACCAAAACCAGATTTTTTCCCCTTTTGTCAGTGCCATTTTGGACACCTCCCCCACTACTCCACAACAGGACTCACATGCTTGTGCATACACACCACACACACACACACACACACACACACACACACACACACACACACACACACACACACACACACACACACACACACACAAATCAGGAATGCTTTTCTGAGACAGAAATTAGTTGCCAGGCAAAATGCTGCTGGGTGGTGGGCTAGTTAATGAAAAGCAGAGCTCTGTTCAATGAGCCATATGCTACTAATCCCTTTCTCAAACTCCCAGTGAGGAAGTGCGATGCTGTAATGCTTAGCATGCCCCAATAAAGTCTGGGACATCCTGTTTGAAGACTCTATTCCCATATCATGCTGGCTATGGGGCCGCATCTTCACCTTTGTAAAAGGGGAACTTCCACACCTTTAGGAAAAAAAACATTCCATATACCACGCTAAAAGGTTGTTTGCTTTGCCGCTCAGGTAGAACCATTCTGTGTAGAACCCTGCAAAAGAGGATTTCCTTTCCAAGTAGAACCATCTAAAGAACCCTTTGCAAGATAAGCAGATGCCAAATACCAAAAAAAGTGCAGTTTTTTTGTTTTTTTAAGTTTTTAAGAAGATTTTTTTTTTTTTTTTTTTTTTTTTTTTTTAAAAGTAGAGTAAAAAGATTTTTCAGCTTTTAAAGGTAATTTGGATTTGTCACAGAGTTTTTTATTTACCAATTTTCACTTGTGGTATGTGCAAAATAAAGACTAATGAGCTGGATATCAGCCAACAGCTACAGACTACCCAGGGGTGTATTACCACAACAACAACGACAGTGAAAGCTACAATTTACTGCAAAGGTTTGCAGCCAGATATATAATATTGTCCGCTTTTATTTCTATTCATCTTAAGTGTCTATTAGTCTGCTGGAAAATGTTTAGATCATAACCATCAGTGTCCCACAACTATGAACAAGTTACTGAGTAGACTGCATGTTGAATTTGCTGCATGATCAGTGATTATAACATATGTGATTTTCATACATATGTGAGTTGCAAGTTTATGATATGGCGAAAGTTGATGTAGACATAGAGGTGATATACTGTAGAACAAGCAAGCCATGCCATTGGAGATGATAGATGATAGTGTAATTTGATATCCTGAATTAAAACATAGCTCAGAAAAAAAAACATTCACATCAAACAAAAGCATATACTGACACCACACCTAGGGGGCAAGTTTCAAATTAAAGGACTATTCATTCTTTTTTTCCCTTCCATCTCACAGCCTGAAAAATCACAGGTCTATGTAGTGAGGCTTTGCAGTGAATACCATGGCATGTAGTATGCACTGCACTGCATGGGAACGATTGCAGAGGCCATGGTGGTGCAGATAGGTGACTTGTGCCCTTGTGGTTAAAGAGCCAAAATGTCCAAATGATTGTCATGCAGAGGGCAGTGGCAGCAAGCAGCCAGGGTCCGCCTCTTGGAAATGGAATAGGACTCGGGGGACAAGGCTTTCCTTTCGGCCCAACTCCACTCTAGAGGGCCAGGGCCATTAGCCGCCTTAATATTCTGCATTACCTTTCCAGCCATTTGTTGCCCCTTTGTTGTGATACCTACTTAAAATATCAAAGCCTGCGAGAGACTCAATGAGACATTTGAAAACTGAGAAACGCAGGTTTTATGTGTCAACGCCATGTCCCCTCCCTCTCCCTCTCTCTGTCCCCTCTCTTTAGCCAGCGCCATGCAGGTAGCCATGGATCAAAAAGGAATCAAAAGAGAAGGGGGGGGTCAAAAAAGTTTGGGTGGGACATCAATGACTGACATGGTTGAGGCAGAACAAAAAAGAAAAAACTATACAAGAGAGGCTAGGGAAGGAAAGAGGAATCAAAGCTCTCCAGCAGAATGGAGGCAGTGAGAAATTTTGAAACACATAACCTGAATGTGGTCTCTTTTTTTGTGTGTGTGTCTGCTCTGGGTTGAGAGAGCCGAGTGTGTGTGAGACAGAGAAGACAGACAAAAGGCAACTGGGCAGGTATCATGCCCTGGCCCTTAGCTGGGTCAGATTGGCTCCTGGATATGAGCTTACCAACCAGGTTGATCGTTTGGGTTCTGATTGTCTGGGGGTCCTAGCTGCACTTGGGTAGTTCTCAGATATTCCCAGTGCCAGGAACATACAGTCTCAAAGTGTGTGCACGAGCCCATTTAGCCTACAAATTAATTTCCCTCCCTGAAGGCAAGCGGAACCCCTTCAGACACCACAACACCAAAGTGAGCAAACGGACCCCCCCCCCCCTTCAAATCGCTGCCTTCTCCTGCTGGGTACACACACAAACAATTCCATCAGGCCAGAAGAGGAAGTGTGTGTAGATGTGTGGGCAGCATAACAGTATCCACCAGCACATCAATATTTTAAAATGTGCTCTTCAACAGGCTTTTGTGGCAGTCACATGGTGAAATGTTTCATGTATCTGGTCCCACGTCATTTAGTGACAAAGGACACTCGGCTGTGCAGATAGTATCATATTCCTGGGAGACGTATGAACTTTGAGGAACCAGTCAGAGTTGGTCCTCTTATCGCAAATCTCTGATCTGTGCTTTCCCACTGATCTTCTCTAGTATCTGACCCAAATCTAGTAATCTTGGCCCTAGTAATATATGGTATGCCACAGAACAGAAATTGTGACTCAGGACTAAACACTCTTTGCCGATAAGTTTTAATGACACGAAACTCAGTAAAGCTGAGCTTGTTTCATTGAAAGCCATACTTTAGGGTCTCTTGTCATATATGCCTTTATTATAAGTCAAAGTATTACTGTAATATCATCACCTGGCCTTTTGCATTAAAGTTTTATTGATCTATAGTCTCTTGTTGCCTACTGATCCCGGCTTCCTTTATAGTTCTGTTGATTATTGAAGTCAGCTGCTCTTGATGTGGTCATCCCGCCACTGTGAGCATGTGTTCTCTAAAGTCTACAACATGAAACAACAGCAAGAACACAAATATACACTCACCATCCATTTGATCAGGAACACCTGTATATTCATGTAATTATCCAATCAGCCAATCATGTGGCAGCAGCATAATGCATTAAATCCTGCAGATACAGGTAAAAGTTAATGTTCACATCAAACATCAGAATGGGGGAAAAAATGTGATCTCGGTGACTGGGATGTTGGTCCCAGATGGGTTGGTTTGAGTATTTCAGAAAACGGTGATCTCCTAGGATTTTCACGCACAACAGTCTCTAGAGTTTACAAAGAACGGTGCCAAAAAAAACAAAACCACATCCAGTGAGCAGCAGTTCTGTGGGTAGAAACGCCTCAATGATGAGAGAGGTCAGAGGAGAAAAACCAGAATGGTTCCAGCTGACAGGAAAGCTACATTAACATAATAAAAAAACACTCTTTACAACCGTGATAGGCGGAAACGCATCTCAGAAAGCACAACTCGTTAAACCAGGTGGTGGATGGGCTACAACAACAGAAGATCAGGTCCACCAAAACATGACAGCTGAAGATCTGGAGATAAGAAGTTTCTGAAATACTCAAACCATCCCACCTGACAAACATGCCATGGTCAAAGTCACTGAGATCACAACTGTCCACATTCTGATGTTACATGTGAGCATTAACCGAAGCTCTTGAACTGTTTCTGTTTCTACAGTGTAGACGTCCACACTCTAACCAATTATGTTTACTTTTGAATCACCCCCCCCCAAAAAAAAAAAATAAATTGTCCTATCAAATTATTTATTGTTTAGTGTTCCAACCAGAGCTACTGTTGCTTACCTTTCAGCACACCTAAGCTCTGTTTAAATAGGTGCATGAATGTGGTAAACCATGTTAACTGGTAAACCAGTGAAGGCATAGGTCAAAAGGGAATAGGTCTTAACCAGCTAAATATAATCCACTAAAACTTGTCCCCACCTTCTCATTCATGTAGAAGTACCTAACGTGCCAGCAGCTCCCTTGTGCTGCTCCATGAACCACACCACACACTCACAAACAGGACATTCTGCCTCCAACGTGCCTTCTTTAGACATAATTATGGGCGTAGCTTTGTTTTTTTCCCCAAAAAATTGCAGGGGGCAGGAATGATGCTGGGCATTGTGATCAATGACAAACTAGTCCATAAAGTGCACTGAAAGTGTTTCTAATATGTTTGTTTCAGCCACATATCACAGAAAAGGTACGCTTCCATTTTAACTTTTAAATCCACACTAGATTCATAACATCATCACTTAATGAATGACAGATTCTTTGGAAATCCTTTACAATTTAGGTTATGTAATTTACATCACCTACATGTTGTCTTCACCATGTTGTAGAATTCTCTAATCCGAAATTATGGATTAATTTTGCATAATAGCCCAGCCCTTACAGTAATTCCACTTGTAATTCATATGATAAGTTTATATCAAAGTTATGATTTCTGTAGTAACGGCTTCAGATTCACAGGAACTTGTGAATAACAGAAGCTCCACGTAATCTAATCGAATCCGGATTAAAAATATGTCTTGTTATTTAACAAAGCAAAATGTATAATTGTTGAAATCGTGAAGATTTGTGCTAGATTTGGTATTTTTTGTTTGTTTGTTTGTTTGTTTTTAAATCAATTTAACATATATGGAAGGGGTCTCCATTAATAGCGCTTTGTAACAGTCCTCCATTACAAATAGGAGAGTCTTCAGGACAGAGGAGTTTACACTTTGCAGTTTCTCAGTAAAAAAGAGAGAGAAAAAGAGAGTCTGGTGAGGGTTGACTGTTTATAGCTGTTATAATGTAAGTCATATAATGTATGTACCAGGGAATAACTTGCTTCATGGACATTCTACAACATTAAATGCAAGTATAAAAAGAAAAAGTAGAAAAGTATGATGTGTTAATTTATAAATAAGAAATTGCTATGGTATATGAGGAAGAGGAAGAAAACAGTTCGGGATGTGCAGTTATAGCCAAATCACACCAACCTGTTGATTTTTTCTACAACAGTATGTACTCAAGCGATCCTTACATATTACAGAAATAATGTTTTGGCTCAGTTCCTATTAACAGAATTACAGAATTCTCCTTTAAAAATGGAAGGGAATAAATCTGGGAATATCAAAAAGTAGAGGGAACAAAACTGTGAATATATATACATATATTTATATATTTATATATACATATATACATATATGTGTACACACACACACACATATATATATATATATATATATTTATTTATATATATATATATATATATATATATATATATATATATATATATTTATTATTTTTTTTTATTTATATTCATATATATATATATATATATATATACATATATATATATATATATATATATATATATATATATATATATATATATATATATATATATAAAAGTGGAGCATCCACAGCATATTCAATGAAAGTTTGAACTGTGAACATAACTGAAAGTGAAAATAATTGAATCACATGAGAAAAATAAAACCACACGACCTATATGTAAAAAAAAAAAAAATATATATATATATATATATATATATATATATATATATATATATATATATATATATAAATAGCATATGAAATTGTGAAAATATATAAAATATATATGAAATTTGTGAACATTTATTAACATTAAAACATGTAAGTTACAGTGCTTACACGTTACAAAACAAATTATGAACACGTGTGAATGATAACATGCTATGAATGATAGCATGACAAGCTGCTTGGTTAAAGCTAGACTGAACTATCAGATGCCCCAGACTTATCCCCTACAGGTTAAACCAGGTTTTGATGCGTAGTGATAACAACCTGTCTTTATTTCCACGGCTACTATACACAAGCATTAAAAACAGTTTTGGGTTGTTTTTTTTTTACAGCTGGGTGTGTCGGTATGAGCAGAAACCAGCCAACTGTTTGAAGTTTTGAACTTTTTTTTTTCTCTTAGGCTGCGTTGTTTCGTCTGAGTGTGGCGGGAGAGGAGAGACAGCCACTGCAAACAGCAGGTGTAGCTTTTGAACGAAGCCACGACATGGCAGATCTCTTTGGTCTCCATCGTCTGATTCTTGTTTTCATCAAAAGAAGAAAGGCCCTCCTTGCTGTTGTCTTTCATCTCCATGAGCCGGCCTCTCCTTCATTCTCTACCTTTTGTTTGTTTATTGTACCTGAGCTGTAGCTTTGTGGCCTCCAGCAGGTGTTACTATTTATCCCTTTGGTCAGACATAAGCGGTGGTTGAGGATTGGAAATGATGAAGCTCTTAGTAATAAATACTGACATGAGTAATAGCAGAGGTACCTTAACCCTTAAATGAATCAAAATTCAAGATTTGTTGTTGTGAAATGACTAAAATATACCCTGGGTGGGTGAAGGTGTGGAGGACAGGTTGGTTGAATGCTATTGTTGGATACACACTCCTATGTGTGTTTATTACATTGAAAGTTCTACGTACTGTTGTGACCATTCAGTATGACATCAAATTTAATTTCCTGTTAGCTATCAGATCTCTGTGTTCGTGTCAATCAGTGATTACTTTGACACAAAGCAGTAGCTAATCCAGCTCAACCCAGCAGAGGATCTAAGGCTAGTTCTGCCTGTGCGTGTGCGCGCGTGTGTGTGTGTGTGCTCCACCAGAGCAAACACTGCGGGCAGCTTTTTTCGTGCTCTTCACCCAGTGGTGACCCTGTGGAGAGGATATGCCATTCGCATGCTACAGGAAACACATTCAAGTGGGCAGTTCGGTGTACATACACTTTAGCTGTTACTATACCGGTCCTACCAGTATGTTCACTGTGATATACACAAACACGGAGGTCAGTCGCCGATGCACCGAATCAATCTTTACATTCATTTTTTACATATCTATCGAGTGTCAGTCGTCTAAATGAGGTGCAATCTACAGTGAAAAGTGTGCGTTTGTGAGTCTATCTTGTTCCTCATCTTTGGAACGTTCCAAGCACTAATTTTGGAGTTCCTTTTCTCCTACCCTTATAGAAACAAAATAAATATGTGAGACATCACGATTTCGTGTGCGTTTTTAGACGTGTTATGGACTTTCACATTTTCTCGCTTGGTTCATTTTCATTTAATTTCGTATGTTAATTTTGTGATGATATGGATGGGATTTTCCATACGGCTCGCTACCATCTCAACTCAGGCTCCATGACACAGCATGACCAACGAGAAATATTTACTGTCCATGTGAAAATCAGATTTAGCTGTGTTAAGCCATTTTTTGGAGCCTAGTCATCATAAAAGTACAGACGTCTCTAAAAGACTCGATCTAGATGTCAACAATAGAGTAATGTACAACATCATGGGTGGCGTGTCAACATTGCCGACCAGTTTTTCCCAAGAAAAATGTAACAAAACAATGAGATTATCGTCTGTAACAGTGACTCTCTCCCTATGCATACATTGTGCCACCTAGCTTCATTTTGGAATACTACCAGTTGTCCGTGTATACCAGACTTTGCTCAATAGTTCAATCAACAAGTCTCACTTTAGTTTCCTTGGTTAAACACTTTTGGGAAAACATTCAATATAAGTATTTACCGACACTATTTATGCTTTTGAAAGTAAATCACGTTCCACGACAGTATGTCTAGGGCACGGCTACTGTGTAGTGTTTTCTTTCATGATGCCATGGATTCCTTGGTGGTTGGCATGAAAAATGCCACCGCTAGGCACGCATTTCCAAAGTGTCAACAAGAATGTGGGGGATCAGTGTGGTCAGTGTCCATATGTGTGCCACGGCCACTGCAGGCGGGCCTATTTATTGTCTTGTTTTTATTTGGCTGTTTTATTGTGGCTTAAGCACAGTGTTACTGTTGCAATGAAACCTTTATGAATACAGCGGAGCGCATGTACAAATTCGGTGCTGTGGCGGAAGACGTCACATCTGCCTACAAAAGGCAGTGATGGCCCAAATGACGTGAGCGAGAGCGTGTGTCCTACGCAATTAGTAGGCAGCCTGTTTTTAGTGAGGATCTCCAATTACAGTGCCTCTAGGCAAGAATCCTAGAGGAACACTCAGGGGAAAGTTTGAAGAATGAAAAAGATGCTCAGGAAGGAGATAACGTCACCGCGTGAGGGTTTGCAGAAGGTCAAAGGGTTGCACTGGGTCCTCCATGTTTAAACATCAGTAGAATGCAACACTTTACTTTAGGTCAAATGCACCAGTCTAGCAGGGTCGGAAGTCTCTCTGGCAACAACCATTCTGGCAAATCACAAGGCCTTAAACCAAATAAGCCCCAAATCATCCCCCCCCCCACCACCCCCCATCCCCATCCAACACCACACACGTTTAAACCACACACATTTAATACCCTTGCCCTGTCAGCTGTCTCTCTTGAGACTGTACCAGTGAGTTGGGCTGGGCGGAAGGATCTAGACGATGGCGTTGAATCCAAAGCTTAGACAGTAAACACACTAGGGTTCGTATTTTTGTATTTTTCTCAGACCATGTGTCTCGTTCTCAGGGCCTCATCAATGTTTGCTGTCTGCATGCTGTTTCTGTGTCATTATTTTGACTCTCCGTGGTTGAACGGGTGGCATGGAAAGCAGCAGCCACTTCATTGTAGGAATCAAGGGAACAGTGCTGTCCCATGATGAGTCAGTTAGGCCTGCTTCTATCGCGGCATCCAAATGTAAACAGGGCATGTATTACACACACACACACACACATGCACAGTTCCACACTGTAATTTAGCCAGATTGATCTTTATGCTAAATTACGCTATTTTTAACCCACGGAATAACCCACTGCTGAATCATGCTTGGTGGCACGGTGGTCGAGCATAGCATTGCCCCTTCACAGTTCCAGGTTCCTCAGTTCAGGCCTGAGTTTGGGTCATTATCTGTGAGTTTTTGTGCATGTCCTCCCAGTGTCCATGTGGGGTTCCTCCAGGTTCTCCAGTTTCTTTTTGCCTCACAAAAACAGGCCAGTAGCTGGATTGCTTACACTCAATTTACCCTAGGTGTGACCATGTAAATGTGAGTGTATGGTGCCCTGTGTTGGACAGGTGTCCCATCCAGAGTGTATTCTCACCTCTGATGTTCCTGGGACAGGCTCCAGATCGACCACAACCCTAAAGATGAATGAATGATGATTAATGATGATCTACTCTGCCATAATATTACATTAAGGGAATTGCGTTGGATCTGTAAGTATAACTGACCCTATTTTCTTTTTAGTCATGTTCCCAATCTTTAAGAACTCCCTGCATAGTTTTATGATAATACCACAATGACCAAACATAACGGAAGTGTCATGGGTGTTCCTCACAAAACAAAAGCATTCTTTTGCTAAAAAGCCTTTTTCCCCCCTTCACATTTCAGTCAGAATGCCTCTCGTTTACCTATTTATTTACTCCGCTGAAATCAAAGACATATGGGTCTTTTAAAAGCAAGGGGGAAGCGAGGATCTTTGGAGGATCTTTGGATAAATGCCCTCAGATAAGTGGACACAAAGACACAAAAGAACAAAAGCAGCTGAGGCTAGGAGTGCTCCATCACCAAGGGTCACTGTTATCTTATCCAGGAGAAAGATGAGAAAGACACATTGACACCTCTGCGCGTCACGCTCTTAATTCCTCCATCACTGCGCTCCTTCTTTTTTCTTCTCACTCTCTTTCTCTATTTCGCTCTCTCTCCTCTCTCGCTCTCTCGCCTCTCTCCCTCTCTCTTTTCATTGAGGCAATGATAAGACTGCCGACAGAGGCCTCCTGATAAGACATTCATTCCTTCACCAGTGGAAAGTGTTAGTTGTTAACAGGTATTCACATCATTTGACCTTAGTCTGCAAGGCCAGAGGATCTTTCAGCAGGATTATTTATATTCAAGCTGCTTTGCTCTTGCGCAGTTTGGTTAAACATGTTCTTTATTAAGAGGCACACTGTTTTGGCTAATGGGGTCAGCGCTAACGTTATACTGCCTAACCTTATCTAGCAAGACGCAGTGTGGACGAATCGTACCTTACTGCTCTAATTATAGACGTTGCTCTTTTTACATTCTTTTTACATTTTTGCATTCAAAAACCAAAGTTCATATATTTTACTGACACAAAAGGGACACTTTGGTGAATTGACAAGGAGAACATAAGACCTTACCCTAAGCTAACGTGCAAAACAATTTCCCAAGCCTACAAGCTTTTATTTTTCCAAATCCCATTTGTCGTCTTCATCAGTTTTTGGGTTTCGGGCCAGTTCTGTGAACACAATGCAGCTATTCGCTAGAGCCAAAGAGAGGCCAGCACTGACTTCTCAGATCTGCGCTATGCCACATTTGAGCTGGGCCTCTGCCAAAACCAGAGAGACTACTTGACAATTTGAAAACAGCGGCGTCCTCTGGGCTATTCTCCACAATCTAGAAATGTGCCTGGCAACTGCACATGCAATTAAAACAAGGGGAAAATTTCCCAAACATAGTTGCAAAATAGTACGAGAGGCTCTTCGATGGAATGCAATTAGTGCTCAGTCATTTTTCCCATGCACCGTGTACACCATTTATGAATGTTTTCTTTTATGCTTGTGTTGTATGCAGTCAAAAAAAAGAATAGTACATACAATAGTGACACCTGAAAGACCCGAACCCTCAACATTTTACAAATGACACCCCCATCTGGCAGGATTGTGCAACATGATCTGGTGAACAACTTGTATATTAATCTTCATAATGATATTTTCAGTATCCAAGATTTCCTTCATGTCATGTTGGTCTATTTTCACAATTTCCTACATTTCCCAAGATGCCAACTCTCAAATCAGCCTTGCATTTGATATTAACCAGGCTTCAGGTTGGGGGAAACACAAATCAACAAGTGATGCCAACCAGCTGAGCCCAGGAAGGCACACACTGGATCTATATAATACAGTGCAGCCAAGCTAGAGCAACAACAGAAAAGAACAGAAAAAAAAACTTTGGACAATTGCCCGAGCTTAAAAACAGATTGAGAGGACATGACCCCTGCTTCCCTTGATTAAAGTGTTTGAAGTGACTGTTCGTCCTGACTAATATCTGATCGCATCAGGAGCACATGGCTTGATGTCTGGTGCCTGAGGTTTATAAATAAAACTGCCCCAGTCATCATCATCCTCCCACCAGCATGCCTGTGCC
Organism: Ameiurus melas; assembly: GCA_012411365.1. Taxonomy (NCBI): domain Eukaryota; kingdom Metazoa; phylum Chordata; class Actinopteri; order Siluriformes; family Ictaluridae; genus Ameiurus; species Ameiurus melas. Next base: position 6,138,968 of record CM022762.1, on the reverse strand, counting down.
CAAAGAGTCATGGTGGTCTTGCAGTACTTCACTGATTTTTTTCTGTTGTCACAGTTCTAATTCAGAAACAGCTACACCAGTAGCAGAAAATATTTTGACATGTTTTAAGGAGTGTAACAATAAGAAGCATGGATCTTACAGCCAGCATTAATAGATCCCATTAATTCTACACACATTATTTTGTGAAATGGGAGCATCTATCTATCTATCTATCCATCCATCCATCCATCCATCCATTTTCTGTACTTATCCTATACAGGAGTGCAGGGGAGTCTGGAGCCTATTCCAGGGAACTAGGGGCACAAGGTGGGGGTACACAATGGTCTGTGTGCCAACCTATTGCATGGCACAATTGCACACACACTCAAACACCCATTCATACACTACAGATGAATTGGAAAATGCCAATCAGCCTACAGTACAAATCTTTGGACTGGGGGAGGAAACTGGAGTACCCATAGGAAACCCCGGAGGAGCATGAGTGATACAACAGAACAGTATTCACCCTATTTCCAGGAAATCGCAAGTTCAATTCCAGACAATGCCAAATATTTGACAAAAATGTGAAATTACAGGTTATGATACTGAGATTGTGTAAAATAAAATAAAATAAAACACTCTGAAATCTAAATTTAAAAACTTCAAATCTCAAAAAATACAAAGATTTTGCAACTTACACCAGGATTCGCATGGAGAAGTGATGTGTATACAAATATACAAAATTCATAATCGAATACTTTTATCAGCTTCTGAGCTCCAGTGCAACAAAGAGAGATGCAAGAAGTGCAAGTAAAGACAGAGTAGCGTCAGTGCAACACTAAAGATAGTGTAAGTCAGTGATAAACAGTGCACAATATAATACACGCTGACTTACTGGAAGTAAGGCAGTAAACATAGTGCAAGAAGATATTATGGCAAGTTATAAATATTTTCTACCCCCTCCAGCTGAAAGTGGCTTTTTAAATAAGGGTTCAGGTTTATAGAGTGGAAATCTGCACTTCTAATTGAGCCCAGCTTTAGATCTGGTGCTCATGATTTGAGCTTATTGACCTCATTTGGATGCATGTGTGTGTGTGTGTGTGTGTGTGTCAGTTTGAGGGACTGGGTGATCCACTGGCCTTTGCTGGTGGAGACAGCGCTCCTGCTCTTGTTCCACTAATCGATCAGCAGATCACCGTAACGAGTGGTTTTGAATGGAATGGACGGGCCCACCCCCTCCTCCCCGTGTCATCAGTCTTGTCCTACAAGATGCCTCACACCCGGTGATGGCATGGGAGACTGCCTATGTCAGCCCACAGAAAAAAAAATCTCCCTCTCTCTCTCTCCCTCTCTCTCTCTCTCTCTCTCCGCATCAGTGGGAGAACGGCAAAATGAGGAGGAAAACAAAGTGGTGGATTCTTCACATAGCTTCCTATTTTCATGCACTACTGCCAGCAGAGAAATGAGTGTCCCCCTCCTTTGGCACCCAGCTAGATATCTCATTGCCCCCTAACCTTTTATCTGCATTCAAAGGTAGCCTTATACCTACCATTCATCAAAGGAGTTCAAATGTGACCACCTTGCAACCTAATGCCAGTTTTGTTTTTTGTGTTTTTTTTTTTTTACTTTCTCACAGGTCGACAGCACAAAAAAAGGACCTACTGCACAACCCTCAGACTTAACGCTATCTTAAAACCAGTGAGCAGAAATGAAAAGAACATTAAATTAAATTAGAACAATAACTGGCATTCAATGAAGTCACAGCTTTAAGCTACTGCTTGATTAATGAACTCCACACTGTTCTATGCAGTTCTGCAGTCACGCTTGTAAGCAGTTCACTGAAACATTTAGTGCAGCTTATGAGATGCTGATCCAGGCTACGTCCTTCTGCATATCAGCTGTATTGAACAATCTTTTATATGGTTGGTTAATGTCCTGTTACATGACTCTATTTTTATGTGGAGCTTCTGAAGTGACGTGGTGGTTTTTTGTTTTTTTTAAGCGCACCTATTATTGTTTTGAAATGTGCCTAAGTTTGCTTTAAAGGTCTCATACAATAGATTTAGATGCATCTGAGGTCAAAAAACACTTTAAAGTGCTCATAATTTAAACTGCAGCATTACCTTTTTCCCCCCAGTGTCACAAATGACTCGTTCAATGATCCGTTCTAAGGGTTTATTCTAAGACCCTCCTTTCAGAGAGCATACTCTGCTCTGATTGGTCAGATGTCCCAGTCTGTTGTGAGTAGTCTACCGTTGTCAGCGTGTGTGTCGAAAGGAATCACCCACTACCATAACCAGTTTCAGCTCAAGACAAGAGGCGGGGCTTTTTGTTACAAACCTACGTAGGTTAGTACAGGAAGTAAAGTCTGGAATCACTAACGACTCGTTTCAGCTGTTCAGAATCGATTCCTTCTTTTGGGAGTCAATAACACGGTTTGTCATGTGCTTTGATTTTTTAAACTTTGCTCTATAACACACTTCATGAAAGATAATATTTGAAAAAACCATAATAGGTGCACTTTAATATTAATATTTTGAGGCCATAACTTAATAGTGTCATACAAATCATATTGAAATACCATGAATTGTGTAACTTCAGGCCACATCCTAATACAATGTAGGAACGTCATAATTAATACAGTTCATTATTTGGCAGAAACGTGTCAAAAAAGTCTTTTTACTTTGAAAATTCGCTTACAGTGATGCAGGCTAATTGTATCTATGTCATTATGCCAGTGACTTCAACATGACTTTATGCATCAGTCCACGACTGAAGTGAAATATTGCTCACATCATTGATTTTAAAATACAATAGCATTTGTAGCCACAATATACCAAATGTAAGCAACACCATACAGTATGTAAGGAATTAAACATCCCAGGGCCTGCTGTTATAGGAGAATAATTCATGCTGGCATGTTTTCTTCGTGAAGCAAAATAACAACAGAATTTCCTATAACAGCATGTCTCACGGTGTTTTTTCCTCTTATATTACAGCAATTTGTCCAACACTAACAACTTTATATTAATTAAAGTTTCATTCTTTGATTCTTTTTATCTTCCATGTGTAGTTACATTTAATATTATGGAACATATGTAAGACAAGTTGATGTTATAAACGCTATGGACACATCTCAATGCTATTAGATGCTTCTTTTTGTTGAATAACAACATCTAGGCTTAAGTTATGTGGAGCGTCTGTCATACAAGTAGCTGTGAGTTAGCCAATATTACAGAAATGATAACACATTACAACACCCACAGCTGGAAACACTGTCAGAGCTGCTGTAATAGAACATGGATCAACACCTTCTGACCAATCAGAATCGAGAATTCAAGAGTTCAGTGGTATAACAAAATGTCACTTCAGAAACACTGTATATTCACAGTATCTTATTTGTTTTTCTCTTTTTTTTTAGCTAGCTACAGAAGAAATAAATACATATGATGTCTATTATGTTTTATAAATATACATTCACAACAAGAGTTTGCAAAAATGTTGTCAGATATTGGCTGGAAGCTATGAGTTCTGTAGTCAGTTTCTCGCTTAATAAACACCGAGTTTAGACGGATGGATTAAGTGAGTAACTGCTTCCAGTCTTTGAAGCAGCTGAGCTGTAGAAAATACCAGTCGGCAAACAAAACGGTCAGACTACTATGCCACGTGTGTTTTCTTATTTGGAAAACATGTTGATTGTATTCTTGGTCAGTTTGCTGGTGTTCGGCTAGTTCGGCCAGAGAGTTAATGAAGCGAGCAAAGTGGTGAAACAAGGAAGGATGTAGCAGGTGATCAGCTGGCCTGATAACACGTGTGTGTGTGTTTAGCGTGCACTCAGGACACTTTGATGTAAACAGCCACCAGTTCACCCCTATAGGCATGAGCTGGGTCATTTCATGTTGAGTGCACTCGGCCACTTGTTGCTCAGGGGCATTGTCAAACATCTCTGCATACTGTTTTAGGAAGCTGCAACATAGAGGTGCACATGTGGGGATTGATTTGTTGGACTCTTTTAGTTCAGACTCTTTGAGAGGACAATAGGTGCTAATTAATAATGCTGGTAGTCTGCGTTTCCTGTCATGTTGGAACACAGGTAGCGTTTATTTAAAGGTCAGCGACCTCGCTGTCTAATCTGGAGGTGAACTTGTATATCATGGAGCATCATGTTACATCAAGCAGATGAGGGTGCTTTAAAGATAAATGAATGGGATAACCTAATTGATCTAGATTTCAGACCTGTTTGTACTGTATGTTTGATGTGTCTGTGTAGTTAGAAGTTATAAAGCCACTGATCCATGCACCAGCCACTATTCCAGAAGATCTTCTAGACTCAAGCTAGATTCTTCAGGTCCTCAAAGGAAGCTTGTCCAAAAACGCACACCAAGAAGGAACTTGGGATTGTATGTGTTTGTATTATTGTCAATCCATGCTTTATTCATGGTTTTTCCATCGACGGGATGTGCGGTCATAGGAAAATAATCAACAGCTGGGTGGTGTAATGGGCCAAATGCAAACTGCGTTAAGATTACCACCTCAAAGTTGCTAATTTTCCAATAACAGCATGTCTAGAAGTGTATTACTCCCTTTACAACACAGGGATTTGACAAAGAATACAAAGAATTACATATTGTACATTTTTACCCATGTATGTGTAATGTAAGTTTACTCCTGTTACCACTATGGTATATTATAATCGCTATAAAAAGTAATTCCTTCACCAATCTCAATCTCTTGGAGTTAATAAGACAAAAAGACACAGCTTGTCATGTTATAGATAAACAGGAAGCTGTAAACTCCTTGGTAATGACAACTCATACAATGTACGGCGCTTTGAGGAAATCTAAGGAATTAAATTAATTCAATTAAACTTTAAGATAGCGGAAAAATTAACTGTCTGGCTGTTAAATGCCGACACTGGAGACTCCTTCCATAGATGATAAATAAATGTCCGCTTACAGAAAGCTTCACCATATCAACGATTTTTTGTGTTAAGTTCAAACATGTTTTTTTCATCCATGTTAATGGTGGGAGCGTCCACCGTACAAGTCCCTGTGAGTGAGCTGCTTCCATAGAAGCGATAACGTATCAGAACATGCGCATTAATACAGAATAATCCTGTGTCAAAGCGCATCAATCCAATCAGATCTGAGAAGTCAACATTATGAGAACATTGGTGTTAACATTCCTACTGTATAACTACAACTAAATGTTGTTTATAAACCTTATATAAAAAGTTTCCAGAACACCCAGAAACCTTGAGCCAAACACAAACAAAAAAAACATTATAGAATGAAATGTTTATATTGGTCCTTGCTGAAATGAGTATTAATTGCAAACTCAGCAAGAGCACCACTGCAAATTGTTGCGTAAACTGAAGTTAACTTGCTCATGTCAGCTAAGGGCAGCTTTCAGTCTTTTTGCCAGTGTAACAGCAGGGCTAATCCCACAGCCATTATTATGCATACTGATCATCTCTCCCTGCCTGTCATCCATCATGAGGGATAGAGAGAAGGAGAGAGACGAGGAAGGTCTGCACTGACAGGCGGCAGAGGAGCTCATCCCTCAGTGGATGCAGCTGGTAATGAGGTGGCAAATTTGTGTTCTAAAGCCAGGCGGAGAGGAATCCCACTGAGACCCCCACTCACACGTCCATGGCGTTAAAGACACAGGCTGGCCCGAGGGCCAAGCTTGAGCCAGCCTCTCAGTTCCTCCCTATGGAGAACAACAGACCTGTATGCTTTTTATTGATTATCCTGGAAAGCTTTTCACTGGCTCGCCACTTCCTCTGAGATTCTCAGAGATTGTTGCTCTTCTTTTAGGAGACAAATTTGTGAACAGAACACAACTCCAAACATTGATCCAAATGTTTCCATGTGGCTAGATTTTCAAAGAACTGTGATTATTTTTGATATGCTAGAACTGTTTGATATGCTAGAAGTGTTTTCACCATTTTTTAAATTTAATTTTAATAAACATTTTAATGGCATGTAAGCAAATTCCCAATAATGAAACAAATCTAATACTTTATATCACCGCACTGATAAATTCTCATATATCTCGTGCCTATGAATTGTGTTAATGAATTTTCTATAACAGCAGCTCTGACAGTAGTTCCAGCTGTAAATGAAACGACAGGTTTATATTAATGCGCTTGTTCTAATACATTATTGTTTCTATAATAACCACTCATTCTCTTGCATGTAAGATGTTCCATTTAATCCGTACGTTAATAATTAACAGGTTAAAAACAAAACACATCAAAAAAGACATTGATATGTTGACGTTTTCTGTAAGGAGCCGCTTATTTAACATTTATGGAAGGAGTCTCTGGTGTCAGCGCTTCGCAACAGTCTTCAGGACAGAAGGATTTGGGCTTTGCAGTTTCGTAGTAAAATTGGAAGGACAGGATAATAAGAAATTACTTGTTTTGCGGACAAAATAACATTAAGCACCATTAAATATAAATTGATTAAAAAAACATGACGTTTGTTCATTAATAAATTAAACATCGTAATCGTTATTGCAGGATATAAGATAAATAATACTTCAGGACATGTTGTTATTGGAAATTACACCACCCTGTCATTAATTTATTCATTAATTTATTATTTTCCTATAACAGCACACCACCAAGTGTTTTATTCCTTAATTAAGTAAGACAGTAAAAAAAAGTCATCGGTACAGCTGGTTCGAAAAATCAGTCCGTCCATGATTTCGCGACTTTGCGATCACAGAAATTAATGCAAAATCAAGCAAACACTGCAAAATTCAGAGGAGCTTGGGATTTTTTAAAAATTACCACAGATTTTTCCACCGATTTGTGCCAAGATGCTTCATGTGACGCTTCATGTCACAACGTACATTCAGCCAAAGCTCTCTTTGATTCACCCGCATCAAACATGAGTACAGCTAAATGGTCTCATTTCATTTCTGCTATTTCGTGCAATTGTATAACTATTTCTTGCAATTGTAATTTTGCCAAGTTAGGTAATTTTCCTCTACATAAGAACTCTGCAAAGCCACAGCAAAATCAAGCATTTTTGCATACAACAATCACCAAAAAAAAAAACCCTGTGAAATCCTGTACGGCCTGACAATCTGACAGAATCAAACATGTTTTAAAAACACTTAGTAAGTCAGTAATTACATTACTAGTGCTAACTTTGCAATTCAAGCAACGTGTGCTTCAGCCAGATCCCACATGATCATGAAAAGCATTTTATTCTGACCAAACTGTGTGATTTTCATGTTCCACCCGCCATCCCTTTAAGACAGTCAATCACTAGCAATTGCATTGTACATGAACAATAAACAAGTCAGCCTTGTAATTAACACAAAGGCTTGCAAGAGAATACACACATTTAGCAGCTAAGACATACCCAGGGGGGTTATGAGTTTTGTGTGTTGTTAGTTCTCCTAAAAATCACTTTAATCTTTCATTATGTGATTAAGAGGCTTGCCTTGATCCCTCTTCAACTGAGTTGTCTCATTCATTCTGGGGCTCCTCATTGGAATCGGTGTGATTTAACAGCATTGAGTGAAGTCACACTCTAATGTCATAGTTTTTCTCTTTTCATTCTACAGAGATTTTGGCACACACACATTGTATTGGTTAGGACCAGTGCATGAATTTCTGGTAATGGATTGGATCATTATACGTGAGAAATACTTCTATCATTAATCCTTTTCTTGTAAGTTGAGTAATGGCATGCTCGTAATCATGCACAGGCAACAGATACTTTACGAGAAGGAGAGAGAATAGACATGGTGACATGAGTTATGGTTAAAGTATGCCCATTAGGATTCAGCAAAGAACACAGAGGCATACCACATGGGTGGCAACGGAGAAATGATTACCAGCACAATTTTCCAGATATGGGAGTAAATATTGTACATGCAAGACTTTATATGTGTGAGTGTTTGTGAGAAGGAAGGAAGAAAGAAAGAGAGAGAGGTTCACAGTGAAGGGTAGAGAGCAAGAGAGGACGACAGAGAGCGCACGTGTGTGTTGAGACAGAGGCTCGAGGTGGGCGACTCCTGGCTCTTGGTATTAAAAAACGTTGTCATTAAGAATAAACACCCTGTCTGGGACTGATTGAATGTATGAGGCTTCAAACGGGACTCCTTAATTGTTATTATTGCTCAATGGGCCCACTAGAGCAAGGAAAAATCAAAGCGGGCAGGCGGTGATGGAATGCAAGGTGCCCGCATAAATGGGAGATCGGCCTAGCGTCTGAGGAGATGGGTGCAAAGGGGGCACCCTATGATGTCACTCAGCCCCCAGCGAGCTTTCTCATGGGAAAAGTAACACTCCTGCTTCACTCGCCATAAAAGAGGAAAAGGAGCCATAACAGTAACAAGCGCAACCAGCGTGGCCGTTTGATGTGCCCACGTTATCTGTCTCCTTGGCTTTTTTGTATCCCATTCAGAGCATAAATGTGATCATTGAAGTGGGCCGCTCCATCCATGCTGAGCACAAAAGTCTCTCGCTAATTGCTGCCACATCAAATAAGCAGGAGCAACTCCGAATGGGAGCTTTCTAACTGCTGAAAAAAATGGACCATTACTTAAAGCTCAGGGTTAGAGAGGGTTTTTTTTGTGATTTCCCATCTAAGAGTAGGTTGGTGGTTTTGGGGAGGTGGCGGTGGGGCAGCAGAAGGGTGGGGGCGGTTATCTCACAGGAAAGACCTCTTCACAGATTAGTTCTGCATCGGCAGCCATTTGCTATTTGATTCGGCAGCGACCAATCCAGTAGCTGCCCCCTCATTGTCTTCTTGCGACGAGCAGGAACAGTGGCCAGCAAGCAGGAAACAAAAGCTAGCACCGACAGAACCCAGTGTGTGGTTTCAAAGTGTAACTCTTCTCCTTGCCGTCACGGCCCAGTGATATGAGTGTCTTGGGGCCCTGAGCCACACCACACAGAGCGAGAAAAAGCTGTCAATTCATGGGCCTTTTCAAAGGCACATCACTTTTGTACAAACAGGGCCTGAAAGTCACAGTCCATATACTCCTCAAAGCATACTCCCAGTTAAATAGCCATTGACTAGCATTGGATCAAATGTGATTTGTTTGGGACCCCCCCATCCACCCCCAGCCATCTTTTTGACCCTCGGCATTCTTGTTTCCCAATTGTGTCGTCTTTGTTGAGCGCAGAGGTTCTGTTGAAAGGGGGGATTGGCGGGGGAAGGGGGAAAAGGGCTCGCTCTTAGGCCAGGGACAGGCTTGTGAACTGTTCTTTGGGTCACTCATTGGATCTTGTCAAGGTCACGACCTGACTGAGCCCATCAGTGGTCATAGAGAGAATGGTTGCACCTTTTTCCATGTTACATGGTTAGACTTGCCATTACTTTGAAAGCAGGAAGGCAAACAAATCCTGGTGTATATAATCCAGTTCATCATGGCCTCATGGCAGTGACCCATGCTCCAGTGTCACTCACAGGTAAGTAAGTTGTTGGATGGTGGGGAAAGAGGGTGGACTGTGGGATATAACCATAAACCACTTAAAGATATTTCCACTCAGTATGTCCGTGATGACACTTGGGGGAAAAAATTAGGCTCCATCAATACAGAATGTCTTCAATAACTATGTCTAACCACAAATAACATGTGTACTCATGGAGAGAGACAGAAAACAGCGCCACTGGCTGTTATGGAGATCTGAGGGCCAGCATCCACTATTCAAGCATGGTGATAAACCGCCAACTTCAGCTGGTTTTAGGTGGAGGGGTGTGGTGGGCGGAGAGGGGGGGGAATTTTCCCTCACTGAAATGCCACCCTAAACATAAGTACTGTAAATATTCGGCTGATGCCTACCCATGGTGAAATTTCTGCCTGCCATTGCAAGCAATAGTTGAAAAGACTAAAAAGTGTTTTTTACTGAATAATTAAAGGTTCTTAGTTTAATTAAGGGGAACTGATTTGATAGGGTAACACTATGTTGTAGGGTTCTAATTAGAACCTCTATGCAGTGTAGCAAAGGCATAAAAATTCACCAATTTCAAATGCCTTTCTGGTTTTTACTGCCTCATGGAGTGAGCAGTTGTGGCTCAGTGGTTACAGATCAGAAACTTTTGAGCTCAAATCCCAGCACTGCCCAAGCTGCCATTGTTGGGTCCTTAAGAAAGACCCTTAAACATTCAGCTCCTCAGACGTCTCAATTGAAAGCCACTTTGGATAAAAGCATCGGCTAAATTAATAAAATGTAAACGCTAAAACTGGACCAGCCTCTTTGGGCCAGAGAGGCCCATCAGGTCAACCTCACTTGCAACCGTTCACTGAGACAGTCCTCATAATTCTGCAAACCAGGGCAGGCCCAAAAGCATGCAGGCAGGCCCCTCACGGCTAAAAATATGCCATACAGAGCTCGAAGGCCCTGTCAGAATGGCACGATGTTTGCCTGTGTGATAATGACAGCTCTAAAAATAATTATTATTTTAGCACTGGAGAAGACTGAAGTTATCCTTGTTAATGCTTGCCATGACCTTGGGCTGAAATGAGTTCAGACCATTTAACCACATGTACTTGTGTTACGAAGAAGTTTAATCATGCAGGCCAAGAAGAACTCAACCAGAGAAGCCAGAAAACATCATAAGCCTTTCTGTGATTATTCGTCCATGTCACCTGTTTTCCACTATACTTTATGAAGGACACGGAGTCCCTTACTCTCATGCACTCACTAAGACACAGCGTGTCACCAGAGTTCCCGAGCAGGATTAGAAGTGATAATCTCTTTGTTTAGCGCAGACTTTGTCATCTGATTTGGGACTTTCTGAGGACAAAAAGCAAACAGGGTTGTCAGGATGAGGAGAGTGGCCTTTTGTCACAGTAATGGGAAAATCCAGATTTACCCCTCAATGTAACAATGTTTACTCAGTGTTGTAAAGAGTGAATCCCTATGCTTGTGCCCATTGAGTGTAGAGTACACAGAAATAGGACAGTGGCTTACAGTCACCACTGCTGAAGGGTTCAATTCTTTTTTTTAATCAATCAGAGACATGACATTTTTGAGAACATTCATTTTCAATCATTTTTATAATTCTCCATAAAATATATGATTGCATGGCACTTGTCTTCATCCTTAGACCTCATACAAAGCCTTGTATAAAATGTATAAAATGGTGGATTAGTCGTATTTGTTATTGCGCAAAAGAAAATATTACAAGCAACTGTGCTCCCCTGCAGACCATAAGTATTATAATCCACCAAAGAAAGAGGGTCTGACCTCAATTTAAAGACTTTTGGAGGTATTACCTGGGAAAGCAGTGGAGTTTTTTTTTTTTTGGAGAAGACCACCATGCAGCATATCGGCCCCCAGCAGTCTGCTAGAACTATTGGAAAGTGGTAGGGGGCCATATTCTCCTCCAGCTTGGGAGTTAGTGCTCAGCCACCAGGAGGGAGGCCTGGCCACAGAGGGGAAAAACTATCCCAAATCCCCAAACACTAGCCCTCACAGCTGGCTAGAAGTGCAGAGACAGTGGCTGAAAAGCAAGCTGAAGCGAGCCTGCAACAACTCCCCCGACCACTCAGTCTCCATCCCAAGCCCCATTCAGACAGAGAGAGAGAGAGAGAGAGAGAGAGAGAGAGAGAGAGAGAGAGAGAGAGAGAGAGAGAGAGCAAAGGGTGAAAAGATTGAGAAGCAGAGCGAGAAGAAGTTCTAAATGAGGGAAGAAAGAAGTTATGGGTCAGCAAATGTATGTTAAAGAGCAACTCTGATAAAACTATTGAATAACGTTTCCCAAAACGTCTGAAAATGTATTTAATTTTTTTTGTCAGGTCTGAGTCTCTATCCAAATGTAATGTTCCTTTATCAGCTTATCTCCCAAAGAAAATAGACATTTAACTTGTTTACATGCCATGATGTCCCTATAAACTAGGGGCAAAGCTTATTTAAGTGGACAAGCTGTCAAAATGTATCACTGTGCTCATCTATCAGACACCAATGAGCAAACAATGCCTTGTAAAAGTGTAGTTGGGCATGAGAAAAACTGTCAACAGCAGAGATTTTCCAATAGTGTTTACAGAGTGAGAGAGAAAAACATTGCATTAAATGCAGACTTATGGATTATTGCAAGCAATGTACTCTATCATAGAGCATCTTTCTATGGTTGACCTTTTGGTGATTATGTTATGACATCCAGCAGACAGTGACAAAAAAAGAGTTTGGAAATGGAGGGACAATAACAATATGATTGAAGTTATCCTTGTTTATGCTTGCCATGACCTTGGGCTGAAATGAGTTCAGACCATTTAACCACATGTACTTGTGTTACGATGAGGTTTAATCATGCAGGCCAAGAAGAACTCAACCAGAGAAGCCAGAAAACTTCATAAGCCTTTCTGTGATTATTCGTAGCCAAAGGTTTGTGGACACTTCACGATCACATTCGTGTGGTTCTTCCCTAAAATGTTTCCACAAAGTTGGAAGCACAATCGTATTGAATGTCTTTGTATGCTGTAATTTTACAATTTCCCTTCACTGTAACTCAAAGGTCGAAACCTGTTCCAGCATGACAATGCCCCTGTGCACAAAGCAAGCTCCATGGCAAGACATGGTTTGCCAAGGTTGGAGTGGAAGAGATCGAGTGTTCTGCACAGAGCCCTGACCTCAACCCCATTGAACACCTATTTGATAAATGGCTGAATGAATACAAATACCCACAGCCACACTCCAAAATCTAGTGGAAAGCCTTCCTGGAAGAGCAGAGGTGATTATAACAGGAAAGGGGAACTAAATCTAGAATGGGATGTTCAGGTGTCCACATATTTTAGGCCTTATAGTATAGGTCGTAGGATTGAACTTACTAACCAGTATCTCCTGCTTCTGAAGTTTACATTTGCTCTTACATTTAGTCAGTGGTGGCTCATCCATAGGTGGAGTAGAGCCCCACCAATATATATCAGCCATTCAACATATGTTAATCTTCATTCACTCATACACAACTATTACAAAATACTCATACACAACTATTACAGAAGGTACAAACCTTATGCATTGATTCTCAAGAAGGCATCAAAATACATTAAGAGCCAGGGGGGTGTAAAATTTCGAACAGGATGAACAGTGTAAATTGTTTTTATTTGATGTAAATATCTTATGTAGCTTCTGAAGGGCAGTAGTAAATGAAAAAATATCTTTAAACAAAAGAACAATTTACGGCAATCATCCTGCTCAAAAGTTTACATTACAAAACATTGCAAGAAGAAACGGCGGAGTGAATTATGGTGTGAATAATGGTGGATAATATCTCTACATCAGAAATGCATGTGCACCATGGTAACCTTGTATCCCACGCAAAGGGTTTGAAAAAGAAGGACAACGTGTCTCTCTTTTCAAATATCTGACGTTTTTCAGGTCCATTGTGTGGTTTTTGAGATGTAGTTGGGCAGGAAATTTAGCGAAAACCTGGCAAACACACCTGCTGTATCAAACATAGTTTAACAAAGGTATCTCAAAATGAGCTGTTGACTGTATGCTGAAATTTGAACTGCATATTATAGCTTTAATCTAGAAAATTCACTGGATTAGTAAACTATAGCATAAGTCAACTGTGATATCCTCTCAAACAAATTTAGTTTGATGCTATACCGTTAGTAATGTTGTCCTTCCTCACCAAGCCGCTGCTGGAGTCATTGTAAACTTACAGTGCTTGAGAGACTTTTTTTTAGGGAAGGTGGGGAGGAGGATGGATAAGGGTTCTCAAAGGCATGCTAAGGGTTAAAGGTTCCTCTTGGAGGACATCTAAGCTGAAGGATTTCTCAGTGTCGATAATTTGTCTAGAATAACTGCAGTGAACGGCTTGCCTTTTAAAAAAAAGGGGGTGTGGGGGGTCTTGGGGCGGAGAGAAAAAACCCTTGGGCCAAACCCACATTGCTGTAGGTCTATGGCGAAGTAGCACTCGAGTGTGCTCAAAGAGCTCTTGCTGTCAGAATGGAATTTGGAGTGACCACAAAACAGTTGTCCAGCTTATGAATGTCTCTCCTGCTTGGTATAGACGGAGCTATGTTCATAGGTTTCATCAATCTTTATTACATTATTCATTGTGCACACATTTGTTTCAATCGTCCATCCACAGGGTCTCAGTTTTAATCATTTTTGTATTGTTACATGCCAAAATAAATGTCCACTACAGATGTTCATACAATTATAATTAACAAACATCTTAAGTCATTTGTAAAATGATTCTAGTGACACAGTCTCTAAAATTATTCTAGTGACATAGGACCTAGCTTTACCACCAAAAGTTAAAGAGCATTCATATAAATAAGTGCACTTAATCAACTTATGTAGCCGATAAGTCATGCATCCATCATTCGTTTTTTTGTGGCTTTGTTCTTAAAATCCACATCTTTTTTTTTTTTTGGCAGTTTAATAAAATCATGCATGCACATTTATATAATAAGGTACAAAATAAAATGCTAATAAACTACACTCTTTCCCATTGGTCTCAGGTCCAGTGAGGTCTTTCATATCTCACTGTCCTATTGATTAACTAGTTCACACAGAGCATTTAGACTGCAGTTCATGCTGACATCTAGTGGTTCATGAAGTCACCAGTTGCTGGTACTTCACAAAATGCTAACATAAAAGTACTTTCCATTTTCTTAGACATGGTTTGCAGAACAAATAATAATAATAATAATAATAAATGAAATGGGGAAAGAAAAAAAAACATACAAGCTAAATGTTCATAGGAAGTCGTGAAACACTTATGAGTTATTTATATTTATACCATAGTACTGTTGAATTTTGTTTTCTGACTGATCATTTTCATCACAGATTTATATTAATGCTTTTGTTCTAACATTAACATTTATGGAAGGAGTCACCAGTGTTAGGATTGTGAAAATTCAATAGAATTCAATTTCATTTGTATAGTGCTTACAATGAACATTGTCACACAGCAGCTTTACAGATATATATATATATATATATATATATATATATATATATATATATATATATAAAAAAAAAAAAAAAAAAAAAAAAAAATTTAATTTGAAATTTGAAATTTGAAATCAAGATTTTTGATTTCCATGAGCTGTTGGATCACACAACCATGTTGTTGATTATTTTCCAATAGTAGCACACCTTGTTATGTTTTAGTCCTTATTCCTTACTTAGACCATAGGGTTATATATTAATAACAATATACAAGGGACAAGGGTCAGACATCTTAAGAACTTTGAAGTCATGCAAATTTGGTGTCAATCTTAAAATATATTAAATGCCAAATTACTCAATTATATTTTCACTTCCAGGTAAAAATGATGGGATAATGTTCACATTTAAATCTGTGCACTTGAGCTTCGTCCTTTCAGCAAGTCAATATGGTTTTACGGTCTTTCAGTCAATACGTCCATGTTATAATCGTAATCATGTTTAAACTTGGCAACCTTGCAGCAGCAATGTGCCAGTGTTAGCTCAGCTGCTTAAAACGTGGAGAAAAGATCCCCAACGTGACGATCCTGAACATGACCAGTGTCACCACATGTTCTTTTGAAACGGTTATAAACTTCTGTATGATCAGGTGTAGACTTGCAAAGCTGGACTTTGTAAACTGCAAACTGAGGGGGTGGTGGCTGTTCAGCAGGATATGTGCCAGTGGACAAAGAGGATGTGTTGGACAATATGTTAGGAGTCTGTAGCTCGAAGGAGTCTAGAACTTCACTGTGTCTATGAAGTTCTACTATGGTTAAAAAGAGGCACTTGAACTCAAAAAGCGGCACCATTATGCCAAGTAAATGACTGAGCCTTTCTTATGTTTTAAGTGTTTTTAAAGAGGAGAAGGTAAGACCTGCAAAGTACAGACATGGACTTTAAATCATAAACATATGAAATAATGCACAAAAACTTGCATTCTACAGGTCTGCAGCTACATTAGTGCAGGCAGGGAAGGTAAAAATACAGATAAAGAAAGTTAAAAGAAAGTATAGATAATGCATAAAAATATTACTCTTTTTTTTTTAAATGAAAGTGGAAATATCCAAACAAAAATATACTCGAAGTAGGTCTCTGTAAATTATGAACTGACATGATTCTTGATTTTTTTTTCTACATTGATCAATTTGGTTGCATGCTGTAACGTAAAATGTAAATAAAATGCAAATTTAAAAGAATGCAAATAAAACGCATATGAGCCCATTTAGTTGACGTATAACACACAGTCATGGGTTGGAGGAAAGAAGAAGAGACATTTGAGATTTGTCATGAGTAATTTGAAGGTCTAAAACTTTTTGTTTTTGGAAAAATATCCAGTAAAAGTAAAATATTCAGTGTCAATTATGCTCAATAATGTATAAACATGCCAAAATAATAAAACAATAAAGTACTATTACTCAGGTATTTTTCACCCCTGATTGCTGGCGTCTATATTAGTTTTATCTTCCATGGAAATTTTATGAGGTAAATATGACAGACACACCTGAAAACACTCAAAGGTCAATAAACAATGTGTAACTTTTCCCTTTTAATATATATATAAACTTTTAACGCCAATGTCTTTGCAGTTTAGATAACATTCCATACCGATACAAAGCAATGGCTGATAAAATTCTTGGAAACAGTCAATAAAGAAATATTGATGTTTTGTTCAACGGCATTGGCATTGACTTTGTGTTTGGATTCAGATGGACCTGAGAAGCTGAGGCCAACCTGGTCAAGTCAGAGACCTGGCTGTTCTCCTGTACACACAGCTGTACAAATGGGCCTTGCACCTGAGCAAAGTGAGCACTGATTACAGACCAATAAACATGACAGTTCATATCAACATCCCGAGGGTTTACATCAACGAAGCACGCGATGTGTTACTCAAAGTGCACCTAACTTGTTACGTCAGTATATTTTTTTAATATATACACTCATAGAATTACACGCTCAATTATTTATTAAGGACCTCAGGCACCTCATTTTCTATGGATTGACTTTTCATTCATTGCTTTTTTGTAAAATTTCTTGTGTTTTTTTTCTATTTCTTTATTGTATTGTTATTTATTCACTCTGGTTTGAAATTGTTCTTTTCATTACTGATTGCTTTCAATATTGTGTTTGCACTGAAATTGATTTGCTACCACTTAGGCCTCTCTGGCACTTGTACAAACTAGTATTTGTCTTTTGTCCTTATTAGCAAACCTTGCTAGACGTTGCGCCTTCAGTTGCTCTAGATATGACTGTCTGCTGAATGACTAAATGGGAAGGTAAATGTACCTTGTAGCTATACTCTATGGCCATTTCTTCAGGAAACCTAGCATATAGGTGTACTTTATATATACACAGTTAGGGACTGTGGTCTATCTATCAGCCCAAGTTCTTAAAATCATGCATATACCGATACAGAGCTTCAGTCAAGGTCCACGTCAAACATGAGAGCAATTCTGCCCTCAGTGACCTATGTACAGACAGGTCATTGGAGCTTAAAAAAGAAATTTGCACCTTAAGGCAGTTGTCATAAAGAATTACATTCAGGTCACAGTGGAGGATGGCCACTTTAAACCATAACCTTTCTGTGATTTGGGAGAAACTCTGTAGTCCTTGTTTTAAGGCTAATCTCAGAAGTGACTAAGAGTGTGCACCCTGGTGAGACTCATCTTTCTGGTTAACATCGTCCATACAGAACAGGACCCCTGCCATCTATGATGCCTGTGAATCTCCTACTGAGAGAAACATGATGTATGGCTTCCCTCAGGAGCAAGCCGATCCAGTCTACCAACACCTATAAAAGGGTCGTGACAAAACATACATTCCTCTGGCTTTAGGATGGACGGGCTGAGTAATACCCTGTCACCCCTGTTGTTCATACAGAGACGTCACCAAAGTTTCCTAAATATTCAACACTTTTTTATTATTATTATTTACTTAGAAACGAACTGACTAAACTCACAGGTTTTTAGTATGAACTCTCTCAGAGCCAGTAGGGTGATTCCACAATTGAGGTAAATTTAGTGTCTTACTGATATTACCTTTACAGATATGTACAAAATGCACATAAAATTAAAGGTAAACAAAGCTAAAATGTCCTTCAGCATTTAACCACCAGTCCCAGCTCATTATAACTACACCTTACCTTGCAAAGTAGACATAGTAGTTCCATCCTTCATTCATCTTCAGTAGCCATTTTATCTTGCTCATGGTTACAGTGGATCCTTTCCTGTTTATTTTTGTGGTAATCTTACTGTGACTCTGTGTAAAACCAATGCTAAATGTTAGCAAAGTGGGAGAAGTGGGGGGGCAGGGCCAGTTGCTAGTTATCTAACTTGAACAAAACCCAGTCCAGCTAATTTGATTCAGTGTACCAGTGGGAAATGCTCAAAAACAATTATATTCTTGTAAAAGGATCCAATATTTCTTCATTTAATTACTTAGCTAGCAACTTTAAGGAAACCATGACAGGTTAAGCCCAAATTTACGTCAGCAACACTGGCAAAAAATAAATAGATAAATAAATAAATAGATCTACCAAGCTTAAAAAAAACTAACAAAAAACAATATTAATTAACTTGCTGGATATTCTATATATCGTTCAGATTTAAGTAAGTATGTCACATTATTAGTTTTAGTTTTCTTTATTTAAAGTTTCACAAGGTAGGATATTGCAGCACAAAAGACAAACAACAGAACAGTTACTTTTCCTTTTAGCAGCACAGCCTGAAATGCGTCAAACATAACATATACATCATAACTAGGTCATTTATAAAATAATTTTAATGCACAGAAAAAGAAAAGACCAATTAACATTAGCATATATTCATGAAACTAATATCTGTCATCTCTTATTAAACTAATACCTGGTGCTTTCTGTGAAGGCTACATTGCTAAAACACACACAGAACAGGAGGTATAGTCTAAATATACACAAGCGAAAACAGACAAAGGTTGGTACATACACCTACCACTTTATTAGGAACACCTAATGCACAAATCAGGCCTTTATGGAAGAGTGGCAAGAAGAAAGCCATTTCTCAAAGATATCCATAAAAAGTCTCATCTAAAGTTTGCCTCAAGCCACCTGGGAGACACACCAAACGTCACACCAAACGTTGAGAAATGGCTTTCTTCTTGCCACTCTTCCATAAAGGCCAGATTTGTGCAGTGTACGACTGATTGTTGTCCTATGGACAGACTCTCCCACCTCAGCTGTAGTTCTCTGCAGTTCATCCAGAGTGATCATGGGCTTCTTGGCTGCATCTCTGATCAGTCTTCTCCTTGTCTGAGCTGAAAGTTTAGAGGGACGGCCAGGTCTTGGTAGATTTGCAGTGGTCTGATACTCCTTCCATTTCAAAATGATCGCTTGCACAGTACTCCTTGGGATGTTTAAAGCTTGGGAAATCTTTTTGTATCCAAATCCGGCTTTAAACATCTCCACAACAGTATTACGGACTTGCCTGGTGTGTTCCTTGGTCTTCATGATGCTCTCTGCGCTTTCAACAGAACCCTGAGACTATTATAGAGCAGGTGCATTTATACAGAGACTAGATTACACACAGGTGGATTCTATTTATCACCATCAGTCATTTAGGACAACATTGGATCATTCAGAGATCCTCGCTGAACTTCTGGAGTGAGTTTGCTGCACTGAAAGTAAAGGGGCCAAATAATTTTGCACGCACCACTTTTCAGTTTTTTATTTGCTAAAAAAGTTTAAAATATCCAATAGATTTCGTTCCACTTCACAACTGTGTCCCACTTGTTGGTGATTCTTCCCAAAAAATAAAAATTTTATATCTTTATGTTTGAAGCCTGAAATGTGGCAAAAGGTTGAAAAGTTCAAGGGGGCCGAATACTTTCGCAAGGCACTGTATGAGGCAGGGGGCACGGTGACTTAGTATTTAACATGTTTGCTTGGGGTTGGGGGCTCGATTCCAACCTTCGACCTGTGTGCACAGAGTTTGAATGTTCTCCCTGTGCTTTGGGAGTTTCCTCTGGGTACTCCGGTTTTCTCCCCCAGTCCAAAGACATGCATTGTAGGCTGACTGGCATCTCTACATTGTCTGTAGTGTGTGAATGGGTGTGTGATTGTGCCCTGCAATGGGTTTGGCACCCCGTACAGGTCCCCCACCTTGGACCTGGGATACAAGGGCATGTAGGTATATAATAAGTGGTTCAGAAAATGGATGGACGGATAAATGAGGCAGAGGGTCAAGATAATAATGGGTGAAAGCCCATGGACGGGGGACTGTCTATATATAACAACTGAGCAGATCCAAAAGCTACTTAGAGGACACAAAAGAAGTTATTCAGAAAGGAAAGTGCAGACTTTTAAATTGCATTTAAAAAAAAACACCTAATACAATAGAAACCTAGGCTTCCAGACTTCATGAGTCAACCCTATCCAAGTTTGAGTGCCAAAGACCCCAAGAGGGTGCATACACTGCAGGGGATTGTACACATGCACTGCTGAGAGTCGCTGACACTGTCACTGACATCAACCTGACTCCTAAAAAGCAACAGACACTGCATGCAGCCTTGTTTAAGCCATTGGCAATAACAAATGAGCTCACTAGACCAGTCATTCAATTATGTAAGAGCGTTATATTTAATCCAATGCAGCTTATGCACTATGGTAGAACGGGACGTGAGACACAACAGATCACAGTGGCATCACTGTTGACAAAATTAGCACATAAACAAACACTTATATGAATCACAGCAGCCTCATTGAATAACATCATAGAGGGCAAAGTTGTGTCCAACCTGATCACTGAATCCTCCTTCAAATCATTTTGAAGTAAAATCAAGATACCGTCCCGAAGTTCATTATCCTTTTTGTACTATAGCAATTTGCCAACAATTATTATTATTATTTCAATCATGACACTTCATACTCTTTATCCATTTATAGTTTTGTTGTGTAATGTTATAACAGATATAAACAGTCATTCGCTCACCAGCCTTTTATTCTCTCTTTTGAAGTTAATAAGAGAGCGGTTACAGCTTTTTATGTCCCTGAGAACCCGAAAAGTAAAAAGTGCTGTGTCCTGAAGACTTTACTATGGCCCAAAACATGCTCCTTACTGAAAACCTCGCCCAATCAACAATTACCTGTAAACTGTAATCATAGAAACAACAATATTTTAGAAAGCTTTAATATAAACCCTGCATCCCCAACTATTGTCAGAGCTGCTGTTATAGGAAATTAATCAACACCGTCTGACCAATCAGAATAGAGAATTCAACATCAGTGGGATATAATAGGTAATACTCGCATTAGATTTGCAAAGTGACTTACAAATGAGGAAATACAAGTAAAGTGATATATCAAGTGGAGAAAAATACAAGTAGTGCTACCATACAAGATTTATAATTGAGTTCTAGAGAAGCAAAGTGAGTAGAGTAGAGGTGTAAGAGCCAGAGTAATTTATTTTTTAAAAATGTAATAATGGGGGGGTTGAATGGAATTGGCAAGTTAGGGGTTAGTGTTCATTGAAGAGGTGGGCCTTTAGCAGTTTTTTTTAAGATATTGACAGATTCTGCTGTCTGGATTGAGGTTGGACGTTTATTCCACCACCAAGGGACATATAGTGTGAAGTTTCTGGAAAGGGACCTTGAGCCACGCTGAGTAGGCACTACTAAGCGTCGGTCATTAACTGATCGCAGATTGCACAAGGGAACATAAGCCTTCAGGAGAGAGTTGAGGTAGGGGAGGGCTGTTCCAGACAAGGTCTTGTGCGTGAGCATCAATGCCTTGAATTTGATGCGGGTGGCTACAGGAAGCCAGTGGTGGGAGATGAAGAGGGGTGTGACATGGGACCTTTTGGCCTGGATGAAGACAAGGTGTGCTGCTGCATTCTGAATTATCTGAAAGGGTGCGATAGAACTGGCTAGGAGGCCTGAGAGTAGTGTGTTGCAGTAGTCCAGTTTTGAGATGACAAGAGTCTGGACTAGTAGCCGTATAGCCTATTCGGTGAGATAGGGTCTGGTTTTCTTGATATTGTAAAGAACGAACCTACAGGATCATGCAGTTGTTGAAATGTGGTCTGTAAAGGTTAAGCTCTCATCAAAAGTCACCCCAAGATTTTTGATTTCTCAACTGGTTGCTTTTGAGCGTGGTTGAGCCGAGCTGTACGGAGATTAAACCCTGTTCATTCAAGAAATCCAAGAATAAAGATGAATGTCATGACACTAACTCTGGGGATGTTGCTCATTCTAGAATATTAATCTCAAGCTTGTTTGTTTTTAAAAGCTGTGAAATGGCTAATGACCACATGGCTATGGACAATTCGCTTTGTAGCCTAATAAGATATCTATTTTAGAGCAAATGTGCAAAGGAATGAGGCAATACAGAGAAATACTGTACTGCACGCACTCATTTTCAGATCGATAGTGGTGTATGACCTATGACCCCAACAGGTAATGAGAGCTTTCTCCATGGCTCCATGACTGCTACAAAGTGTGGACAATTTTATTGTGTTTAACCTGACATCTTGTGGTTAAAGACAATCACTACATCTAAATACTAGTCAATTAAAACTATGAAACTGAACCAATTATATGATTACAGGTAACAATCACTTTTCAAGTACAAGTTTTCTACACCAACAGGCTGTATTTTGCTCTTAAATTAGTAACAGGCTTGAGTTTCCTTTTGTTTTATTTTTTTAGCACATGCACAAAATGTGGCTAACTAGCATTCAAGCTAATACCATTAGGATATCAAGGAAGGATTTACTTTTCAGTCTATAACATGGGTAACACGGCTGGACTTTTCAGTAAACTTATCAATCAATATTACTGAAAATAACGAGAGCTTACTTTTCTTCTTCTCATGATCTTCAGGAAATCTGGATGATCTAGTGCTCTGTTGAACATGGGACGAGTCGAATTTTCAAGATATTTCATGTGTTCAGGTCTGGAACTAAAATGTAGATTTTTCAAAACTTATAATGGATGACTCGTGGAAAAAGTTGTTTCCACACACATTAATGCAAAAATAATGCGATTTCCAAAGTATAATAATAATTATATTTCAAGTAACCATGTCCAGGATGTACCCCGCCTTGTCCCCGATGCTCCCTGGGATAGGCTCCAGGTTCCCCGTGACCCTGAAGAAGGATAAGCGGTATAGAAGATAGACAGATGGATATTTCAAGTACAATTGCCATTATAGTGGATTTAGACAAGAACAATGCTGTTTACCTTTATTCACATAAATATCTGTAAATATATATCAGTGTGACACTAATGGCACCACAATTACCATCTTGCTCAGTCATTTTAATAATAGGGTTCAGGTCATGCTATAGAACTTTTTTATTTAGGCTATTAATGATTAGCAGCCTAAGGGCTATGTCCCATGACTAAACCCTTAGCACGCATAGACCTCCCTCAAACCCAATCTCAGACCCATATGCTTTGGTTTAAGAGACTGCTGCTGAGATGTGGGGTGGCTGAGCTGAGCAGAGACAGGAGGAAGGAAGAAACTGCTTCCTTGCTGCTCTCACAAACACATGGAGTCTCTTTCTAGTGGCCCACAAGGATAATGGAACTGTGGACACGACGCAGAGCCTTTTCCCACTTGAATGTGTGGTTCCAATTACAACAGGGAAAGATTAAACAATACATGTGAGCAACCCACCACTGATCGCTGCTCTCTTTCCTTCTAGTTGGAATTGATTTGTCGTGTGAGAAGCACTAGTGGCCTTGAAGCAGACACCATGCTCGAGAGAATTGCATGAGCAAAGTTGTGGGGGTTTGAGGTGCGCATGGTGTTTATCGGGCATTAAGCTACTTTGTGAAGCTTGCCTTTTGTTCTAACCAGATACAGATACAAATAGGACGCACACGGTTTTTATTTTTTATTTTTAGAAAGCTTGCCAGAAAGGATAACAGGGCATCTGGTTCAGACTAGAGGTGTGCATCAGGACAGACATCACTACCAAAAAAAGTCACAACAGCAGGATGTTTTAACTTCCATGTGGGAACGAGCGAGTAGTCAGATATGAATCAAAGAAAATTCGTCCGTCCTTAGTAATCGCCTTATCAGGGTGTCACTGGTTTGAATTAGGCTACCAGTTTATATGTTGGAAAGCAGGAGCAATTAAATTCTTCAGAAAATATCATGACCAGGTACAAACATACACACACCAAACATTCCCTTGCATGTCTCGAATGATGTAGCTGAGGTTGAGGAACTATAAGAGCCAGAATTCACACACCATGCTGACAAAGCTGAAATTCCACTGACAATCCATCGGAGGGCACAAATCACACACATCACACCCCCATTAACACACTACAGACAATTTAATGATGCCAATCTGCCTCAAATGCATGTCTTTGGACTGGGCGAGGAAACTGGAGTAACCAGAGGAAGACCCCAAGGCACTGCAAGCTCCGCAGACACTGCATAGAGACGGGAATCAAACCCCCAATCTCAGAGGTGCGAGTCAAACGTGCTAGCCATGAAAACATTATCCATTTAAAAGAAGACAATAAGAATAACACAATCAGAATGACACCGGATCACATTTATTTTGATGTAAACAAAGGCAGAGTACAATATCCCTGAATTCATGATGGAGGAAAAAAAAAAACACGTTGTATACAGTAATATTAACAGTGTTCCTAATTCTTCATCCATACAATACCCATACCTTAATATACAAATTCATTTACTTATTCAAATGTCACATACTGGCTGCATATAGATACAGCAGTTTTAAAACTTCAGTCCCAGTAATCTGACAGAAAAGTTTTTACATTTTACAAAAACAGTAAAGCAGTGATTAATTTGTTGATTTTAAGTCTAATCACATAAGCAGAATTTTTTTTCCTCTACAGTTTGAGCTGGCAAATTACATTTTTTTCCCCATCATCGGCTGCATAGTAATAAGTGTAAACGTTCCTGCAAACTAGACAGGTAAAGAGTTATAAACAAGACATTCTGAACAGTTTAAAATCTGACAAGATTATTATTTATTTTTAAACACAAGTACTACATGGTCCACTATAAAAACTCATTTAAAATCATTTGATAAACTGCTCGTCAGATATTTCACCAGTTGGAGGTAGGGTTGGAAGATATTGGCACTTATTATAAAGCGAAGAGCTGCTGAGGATGAATGGACTGGTACAAATGTAGTGGAGTGTCAAAAATATATAATATAATAAAAACCAAAAATAAAAACAAAAACAAACCCACAGTGTTGTTCATAAATAGTTGTGACTTGTTGCATTACAGTATAAACACACAACATTTGAGAACAATCTCAAAAGAAGTTGAAGCTCTTATTGCTCACCGTTTTATAGTTCGCTAATTGATCTGATATGTGCCAATCAACATGATCATTTGGTTCGACGCATTTGTTAAACATCAGCAGTTATTTGCTTCTGATCATTTCCTCACATGTGCAAAGTAGTGACTCCGGTCAGCGAGTTCTTCTCCAGTAAACGGCAGCCGCAATGAACGCCACTGCTGCAATGATGGACACGGAGCGCCATCTTGACACACTGCGGATAACACCATCCTGCGAAACAGGACAAGGTGTACATCAGCAGTCTTCCTGAGAGCAAAAGAAGTCTAATATTTTTGAGTCATTTACAGTGACCACAGTGGGAGAGACTTTAGTAAGGTAAAGAAGACAGGAAGATCAACCTGGACAGTTACCTTTAAATGTTGTTCAGGCAACTCGCGTTATACAAGCAGTGTTGAACACAGAGTGGTGCTTGAAAGTTTGCGAACCCTTTAGAATTTTCTATATATCTGCATAAATATGACCTAAAACCATGAGATTTTAGGTCATGAGTCCTAGCAGCAGACAGAGAACTCAAACAAATGCGAGGAAATTAAAATGAAAATGATCCAATATTACATATCTGTGACTGGCAAAAAAAGTATGTGAACCTCTAGGATTAGCAGATTTATTTGAAGGTGAGATTTGAGTCAGGTGTTTTCAATCAATTCGATGACAATCAGGCGTTAGTGATCGACCTGTTTTATTTAAAGAACAGGGATCTATAATAAAAATAAAAAAAAAAGAGAGAGAGAGAGATCAGAGTTGAAGCTGTTCTGTGCTGGGGAACGGGCTAAAATTCCTCCAAGCCAATGTGCAGGACTGATCAACAGTTATCGGAAACGTTTAGTTGCAGTTACTGCTGCACAAGGGAGTCACACCATACTGAAAGCAAAGGTTCACATACTTTGGCCACTCTCAGATATGTAATATTGGATCGTTTTCCTCAATAAATAAATGACCAAGTAGTATATATTTGTCTCATCTGTTTAACCGAGTTATCTTTATCTACTTGTAGGACTTGTGTGAAAATCTGATGTTGTATGCCATATTTATGCAAAAATATAGAAATTTCTATTTCTAAAATTCACAACCTTTCAACAGTACTGTACATCCTTTTTCCTGCCACCACAAAGCACAGCAAACAGTTCTTTACCCTGCGTCAGTTCTTACTTTTACTGCACCAATTTTGAATTCTGATTAACCATAATGTATCGATTTTGATTTAATTATAATAATAAATGTTCTAGAGATGCAGCTCAGATAGTAGAGCCCGCCACAAGGCAAATCACGACTTGGATGGCAGATGCGCCAAATAAGTGGGTTAAAACATCCCTGCACGACGACGCCACAGCCACCCAAGGAAACAAAAATTGGCCGTGCTGTCATACTTTCTATCGTCAATCACGGTGACAGTAGCCAATTGTGGGAATCTGTGAGCTCATGTATGAGGATTAACACAGATTGCGCTTTCCTCCGAGTCTGTCGCGCTGCCATATGACGCAGAATGAGCAGCTGGCTTGCTTCACATGTCTCAGAGGAAGCATGTTAACCTTCACCCGCCCTGGTTGGTAGCAGTCGTATAATAGAGGACAGCTTAGGAAAAAAAATATTTTAATTGTAAAAATGTAATTGTTTCCAATGAGGACATGGTTATTTATCATATTTAGAAGGAGTCTCCAATGTCAGTGTTTTGTAACCAATCAGAGGTAAAGCTATTCCTTTTTTACATTATTATTAATATTATTATTATTTTTATTATTATTACTACTACTACTACCTATTACTACTACTACTACAGGAAAATCTTCAGGATGGATGTCTTGCATTTTTGGCCTTATTAACGTAAAGGTTACAAGGTTATTAATGTTGTAGTATTCCCCTCAATCTGTTTTCCCAAATCTAAATAAACGTAACAAAGTTTACCGGGAAATATGTGTTCATTTAAATGTTCCCTCATTCAGGCAGACACTGCATTCCATAAAAAAAATTAAAAAATAAATTAAAAAAACCCACAGATGTTTGTAGCCATGTCCTCCTCCACCTGCGCACGCCTTCATCGGACTTTCTCACACTCACACTGAAGCACGGTCACATGTTCTCTCGAGGCCCCTTAATTTTAGTAGTGTAAACCACAGCATGCTCCATGACGCCGGGCCGTTTGAAGTCGAAAAACCCCGGACCGCGCTTACTACGGCCTTTATGATCACGTCTGAGCAATAAAAAACTCGCCGGCGGACTCCTACCAGGTCTGGAGGAGCTTCTGCGCCACACATGCTCACCGCACCTCGCTGTGCTGTAATGATGGCCTTTGGACACCGTCGCACAAACATCCGAGCGAAAGACTCGAGATGCAAAACGAGATACACTGAACATGTAAAGCAAAGCTACAAATTCGGCCGCCCTCGGACTACTTTTGTCTGTCTGTAGTAATTGTTATGATGACAACCGCCCTCCCTCTTACTGCGTGTGTGTGTGTACATTACCGTAAATTAGCGGTAATTAGTCTCCGCAGTGATAATCCCGGCTGCAGGGTGCTGAATCATCGTCTGCCAAGCCGACCCCCACACGAATCCGTACGGTTTATACGGAACTTTTGCATTTGATTTCCACTTCATGTAAAAAGCTAGTATGTGTTTATTATATACACTATACATGTGTGTGTAATGTGCTTTTGCACTGTATGTGTACAGAACGTATGTGTATGGAATGCGTCAGATTTTGTGCTTCTATGCTTACTGACACTCTAGTGGGCGTACCTCTGTGTGTGGTGGCCTGTGTCTGAGTCGACCTGTGTGGCTCTGTATGGGTGGCCAGAAAGCATTTGTGCACACACACGCACACACACACACACACACACACACACACACACATACCAACCACTTACCCATCCTCCTTGTTGTCTGATCCAGGCGGAAATGTGTTCCCTGATAAACTGCAATACCCAGCTAATGATGTTCTTGATGATTTCAAAGTGGTTTTGAGTCAGTGCCTGAGGGAGGGGAGAATAGAGAGCTGAGTCTTTCCAGTAGCTTCTATAGTCTGTGCACAGTCAATTTCCTGTATCACTACTACCGATAAACATGTGGGAACAATTATGGGGTTATTTCAAGGAAATGGTACTTGCTCTTATTTGGACAAATTTCTCCAAAATAAAAAAATAAATAGATAGATAGATCAATTTTAAAATGACCGTAGTTCTCCTTTGGTCTTTATATAAAATAGCACTCATTTGACCAACTAAATGCTATATATAAATAAATATAGCAACCATATCAATCACAGAAATAGAGAGAGAGAGAGAGAGAGAGAGAGAGAATGAGTGTGTGTGTGTGTACCAATCAATCCTGTTAATTAAAATAATCATTTTAACAACAACACTGAAATAGTCAAATAAGACTTTAATCAATTCAGACGTTCCAACATCGATGATTTAACGTTAGCATTTATGATTCTGACGCCTTGCTACTGATACTTTTCTGCTTTCTCAGCTACATCAGTGGACCAATGGTCAGAAAAGCAACTTCAGTGAACATGGAAGGATGCAGAATGTGCATTAGAATGTGATTTCACCTCGCCCCAACTTTATGTAGGTGAACTTCGACCTGGTCTTGTTAGCCAATAGAATAGAAATGTTAGTTTGTCAAAAATGACTTATAACTGTTTGCACACATCTGGGGGGGGACCACTCATGTCCTCTGATGTATAATTGGGTATTCATGTTACATATTTTTTTGTCTACCAAGATTGTTTTGTTAATAATGATGGACACCTCTCTCATGCGACCTAGCCAGCAGTGTCGCCAGATTTACAATCCATTTTAATTCAAATTAAACCTGGAATTTGGCCATGTGACATCAAACTGACTGTATTACTCTCATGTTATTGGAACTTTCAAAATACAGGAAATGCAGGAACGTTTTACCTTGTAAATGAGCCGATAGGCCAGATGAAAGAGAGCCACTATTCGCCCCCAGTTAATGCCGTCTGAAAAGATGCTCTTAGCCACAGTCGTGAACACCTCCTGAGCACAGTTCGCCTGCACAGTGTTGATGAGGCTGTCCAGAGATAAACATATGATCATGTTCAACATACTGTGCCTATCTTAGATCATCTTGTTACAATTTCAGAAAATGAATATAGCCAGTATGTTCCAAGTGTGTGTTTTTTTTTTGGGGGTGATGGTGGGGAAATCATATTTCTGGAATTTTGGAAAAAAGACACTCAAATTACATCAAAACACAATACCCATGGGCAGTTTTAATACATGAACCTGAAATAGGAAAACAATGAGACTAGAAGAATTAAACATTCACAAGGATGATTATTGCAACAGAAAATATATTTCACCCTATCATTAGGAAAAGAGATTCCTGATAATGCTGGGAGTCTAAGAGAGCTTTAACTGATCCTACTGTTGTCTCTCTTTGGGGCTTTTTTTTAAAAAACTAAAAACTTTTTATGCGGTTTGGCTATTCGTTTACGACAACTACACATTGGTAAAAAAAAAAAATCATATATATATATATATATATATATATATATATATATATATATATATATATATATATATATATATATATATATATATATATATATATATATATATATATATATATATATATATATATATATATATATATATGAATGAGACTGATTCTCCTATTCAATTGAAGGAAAAGATATTGGTTCGGCGAATCCCGAATCGTTTCTTGATATGCTTGAGAGGATGTGAATATTATCTGTAGTTCGCCTCTCGTCCTGAAGATGTCGCCATCTTTCATGTTTTCAATTTTGAAAACTGTTATTTCTTAAACATTGTTTCAAATTGTTAATGATTTTTTTTTTTTTACAGTAATGTGCAGTTTGTGCTTACCTTGAGTGCATTGTATGCACATATTTATGATTTCCAGTTACAATGTTACTCAAAGTAAAAGTGAAATGTTATTAAACATAATTGTGTGGGCCCTATTGTTAATATAAATGTGTATTTCAGTAATATAGCTAAGTAGGAGGGATTAATATTAACCAGCATTTATATTAAAATATAGATTCCATGTCTGCAAAACTAACAATTTAAATGAAATATCGATAACGCATCGATATTGAATCAAATTGAAATCATATAGCGGTCGAAGATGGATGGATGGATGGATGGATAGATAAGTATCGAATCGCCAAATTGGTCGAAATACCCAGCGCTAACGACAACGGCGTTTTGGGGCCTGAAAACACATACGTTTGAAAACGGTTTCAAAGTGCAAGCTTTTGAAAATGATTTTGAAAAAGATGGTGTTGAAAACAGAAAAATCCATTTCCACAATGAAAAAACCTTTCTGCACATTTCATGTACATTAAATTAGATTACATTAGGGACATCTCAGCATTGACAAGTGTGAGTCTTCACAATTCCTTATGACAGTGAATAATTTTCCAAGCCTAACTATCAAGATTCTAAATAGCCTAATTGGAGACAGACTTTTTTGTACTCCACGTAGATCATAAACCGTTGAAATGGTTTGAGAAATGTAAACGTTATAGTGCTTTTTAACCAGAAAAACCACAGCTCCCCCGTATACTTGTTTTTGCTAATAGGGCAGTCTTTCCCGGATCAATATGGCAGACATGTCAAGGTTGACTTATGTGCGCAGGCACGTAGCGTTTCTTTACAAAGTGACATCGCCACCTACTGGCCTGGCATGCATAATACAGTGGGTTTTTTTTTAGTCGGTTCCCGGATCCGTGTGAACGGGGATCGTTTAGACAATTTGACAATAAAATTGTCAAATGCACAGTGAAATTATTTCTTTGCATACCCCAGTGTGTCAGGGAGCTGGGGTCAGAGCGCAAGGTCAGCCATGATACAGTGCCCCTAGAGCGCTTTGCTCAAGGGCCCAACAGTGGCAGGTTGGCAGTGCTGGGGCATGAACCCCCGACCTTCAGTATCCCAGAGCCTTAACTACCAAGTCACCACTGCCCCCATGTTGTCGTCTGTACGCGAAACTTTTCAAAAACACAAAAGTAAAAACTCTTCCGTTTTTAGTACGTTGTTTTCGTGTAAACGCACCCTAAATGAGCAAAGTACGTTGTGGTAAATTTGAACTTTTTAACCTTATCCAATGTGACAAATGACCATGGTAGTATAAGGAGTTTAGACTGTGCCAATTTTAAAAGAACACCAACAGGAGTGCCTTATTGTACACCACTATGGTGTTGAGATTGCTGCTGTGAATTCGAGCCCAATCTTCCACTGACTGCATGCAGATAATCACACAAGTCCTGTGTTTCAGAGTTCCATCAGACTCGTTGAACAAGTTACAGACAGATTTGACCCTGTGCACCCTACAGTTCGTCCTGGAGCATGGGAGTGTCTGTGTCGTGTTCTGCCTGGCCATGAAACACAAAAGGCAACCTCCGAGTCTACCGACAAACTTAATCCACTTTTATGGCAGGCACACAACCTACTGATATTGTACAAACCGGTGCTGCTATTGGTGGATGCGACTTCATTTGTTGTCTCTGTGTGTGGGGTGTGTGTGTGTTGGGGGGGGGGGGATAGTGTAATACTGCATTCCTGAGCAATTACAGTCATCAAAAACAATACAGAATTTTTCTTACTGTTGAAGCTCTGCATTCCGGTTCAGCTCATCTGCGATCTTGAGAAGCTGATCTACAACTTCTTTGACATGAGGATCATCTCCTTCACTAGCTGTTCCTCCGAGGTCCACGGCGCTTACGTTCCGGCGCATGTTCGGGTCCTCTGTACTGATCCGCTCGATTACATATCTTCATGTGAATACAAGCCACAGTCAGGATAAGCAGTGAGGCAACTATAGTCAAAGATGTAAATATGTGAATGTGCAGTAAGTGGGTTAATGTACCCTCTTAGTACTAGAGCACCTTCTTCCATGATCCTATCATCAATCACATCTGAAATATAAAAGAATTATTTAACTAAAAGTGAAGAAAAAAAGAAAAGAAACAAAAAAAACAGTAAGGTGATACATGTTGATACATGTAAACCCCCAAAGACCCCCAAACCTGTAGTGAGGACAGAACAGACTGAATTAGTTACTGCCAATGTCTTGCTAAATGATTATACTCATTTTGAAATAGGGTTGGGTGATATGACAAAATAAGATATGGTGAAACCTTTCTAATTTACTCATAATTCACATTTAATATGACTCAATTCTTATTCATGTTGCACTTTTCAATTGGAGTCCAAAATCTGAGTGCTCTACATAAGATTACAAATTCTCAACCAATCCACAATCCTTAACAATACATATAAAGACAAAAGAACTTTGATGAATAAAAGGAAGATAGCATTAGATATAGGTTTGCTTACAAACACCTATTAAAATTTATAGAACTGCATTTGAAAAAGAAATCTGAGAAGACTGAAAAGTAAGTTTAAAATTTATGTATGTGTGTGTGTGTGGGGGGGGGTCTATTTCCCTCTTGTTGGGGAGAGTAATTTCCCTTTTTGCTGCCGTAATCATGGATTAGTTTAGGGGATTTTTGGTACAGCATTACACCGACTTCCATGCCTAGCTTTACACGTAGCAAGCAAGCAATTTTCCCCTTCACATTTGCATTGATTGAGAAATGATCGTTTTATTCTGCTGTGATTTTCTGCTTTGCTCTGCTCGTGCTCCTATAGTCCCCTGTGCAGATTTTCACCTGTCTCCAGAGAAAATGAAGGAGCGGGAATACAGGACAAATAAAAAGCTAATGAGCCAACGAGGCGCAGAAAGGGTGTTTGAGTAAACTAAAACAAGTGGGGACTTCACAAATGTATGTGTTGTGATATCAATATTCCTTTATAAACAATTTTTATTTATTTATTTATTCCCTGTTGCCTTTG
The DNA here is from genome assembly GCA_012411365.1 of Ameiurus melas. Classification (NCBI taxonomy): domain Eukaryota; kingdom Metazoa; phylum Chordata; class Actinopteri; order Siluriformes; family Ictaluridae; genus Ameiurus; species Ameiurus melas. The sequence continues at coordinate 6,105,895 of CM022762.1, read as the reverse complement.
TTTCCTCCATTTCGGAATTTTCTCATTTACGCTGTTGGTAACAGGATCCATGAAAACCTGCACCCACGCCGGCCCTTTCCGGACACCCCTGGTTTAATGATCAGGCTTACCTTGAACAACAAACACTCTCAGTTGGCATAGACGTGCTGTTGCTACACAGATAGCATGGATTTTGCCCCACTCTCGTCTCCTCACCTCTCTGACGGTCTTCATTCTGATGTACATTTTGAGTAATGTCTTCTATATTAGCCTCCTCGCTTATGTTACGCTCGGGTTCAAATTGAAAAGGCTGAAGACATACCTACGAGTGCAAGGAAACTGATATCTAGAGTGATTTTGTATAGCGGATTTATATAGGCACTCGCACCGCTACTCTGCGCACTCGCCTTCTTCTAGAACTCATTAATAGATCTTGGATAGTAGCACTACTTGTATTGTTCTCTGCTTGATATATCACTTTGCTTGTATTTTCTCATTTGTAAGTTGCTTTTGGATAAAAGCGTCTGCTAAATGAATAAATGTAGATGTAAACGTTATTCTAATAAGCCATACAAGTCTTCATAGTCGGGGTTCCCTTTAAGTAAGACAGTGGACATACTGACTGTTACTAAGGCACTAATTAGGCATATTCAAATAAATGAACTTCAGAGTTTGCATGTGGGCACACTGGGTAGCTATACCATCTCACAGCTCACAAGGTCTCCGGGTCGATCCTGATCTCGGTTTACTGTCTCGGTAGAGTTTTGCATGTTCGCCGTATGGTTTTGTGGGTTGCCTCTGATTTCCTCCCACAAACATGCCAGGCAGAAAGGCTGTCTAAACTGCCTCAGGTGTGAATGAGTGTATGAATATGTGTGTGTGTGTGTGTGATGCCCATGCTCCAGATGTCAACTGTGAAGTGTAGCTCATGTTGTAAATCGTTTATGAGAAAACAATTATGAAATTTTGTTTTGAAGATAAACTATACACACACATATATACATACATACACACAGATAGAGATATATACAGAGATAAATAGATACAGATATATACAGACAGAGACAGACACAGATATATACACACACACACACACACACACACACACACAGACAGATAGATATACATTATATACACAGAGAGATAGTTCAAGTTAGATACAGATAGATAAAGAGACAGATAAACAGACATACACACATACATACACACAATATATCTATATATACACATATTACACACATACATACATATACACACACACATATATGTAAAATATATTATATATATATATATATATATATATATATATATATCACACACACACATACACTTTACATATATGTGTGTGTGTGTATATATATACACACACACACGTTTATATATATATATATATATATATATATATATATATATATATATATATATATGTAAAGCTTAGTAAAGTTGAGGATTGTGTAAAGGACATTAGACGTTGGATGTTAACTAACTTCCTTTTACTTAATTCTGATAAAACATATACTTTTATTAGGCCCACGTGTAGCTAGAAGTAATCTTTCTGATTACTCTGGATGGATTTTCGGTTTCATCATGTACAGCAGGTAAAGACCTTGGAGTGCTTATTGACTCCAGTCTTTCATTTGATGCTCATGTAGATAATATTACTAGGATAGCTTTCTTTCATCTCTGAAATATTTCTAAGATAAGAAATATATTGTCACTACATGATGCAGAAATACTGGTTCATGCATTCGTCACATCTAGATTAGATTACTGTAATGCCATACTGTCTGGATGTTCCAGTAAAAATATAAATAAGCTCCAGTTAGTCCAGAATGCAGCTGCTAGAGTCCTAACTAGAACTAGAAGATACGACCATATCACACCAATATTATCAACACTGCATTGGCTCCCAGTAAAATCTCGCATTAACTTTT